>JAUBOC010000002.1:16505684-16521979 GCA_032275365.1 Anablepsoides cearensis
TTAAAGGGACAGAGATATTTGTAAAACCCAAATTCAGAACTAGTCTGAAGGAACGGTGTACTTTAGTTCAAGGAATAGAACTATGGAATATTTTGGGAAGTGATGTAAAAAATGCGGGATCACTGTGTACGTTTAAAAACATGATAAAAGTTGGCTTGTTAAAGAAATACGAAACAGAATAATGTGTATCTATATATTTTTTTGTTCTAAAGGGATTAGATGATATTGTCTTTTGTTTGTTAATGACATAGATGTTTTGTTATATGAACTTGTTTTTGGTAAAAAGGGGCAGATATTATAAGATTTTTTTCTTCTTTCTGCTGCCTTTTATTTCATTTTATTTAAGTTTTTTGAGATACATATATACATTTTTTTCTTATTTTTCTTTTATATTTTTCCTTGTATATAAAATTGTTGTTTTTAATTAAATGAATAAACTTAAACTGAACTGAAAAAAAAAATCAGAAATACAAAAAAACTAACTGTTGGGGAAGAAGCTGGTTCTTCCTCTTTATTTTCACCACTATCCCATGCCGCTTCCCAGTCAGAGGTATCCCAAGTCAGCTCATTTTCTGTAAAAAAAATTAAAAATAAAATAAAATTTAAAAATAATCTGTAAAAAAGCAAAAGGTTTGTTATGCAGAAAAGATTGACAGAAGACTCTTGCAAAGGCTTAAATTCTTACAGATCTGATCAAATAATTGATTGGAAAAAAAAAGTCATGCTATAGTTATTATTACCAATCATTTGACAGATTATTTATATTTCTCATAGAAAAACTAATTGTAGTTAAATCACAGCTTGGGCTGTTAGGTGAGTCATAGAGTTGCAGTTTCCTCTTCATCCAGAATATGTAACAGAAGTGATGTATATCCTGGTAGTGCAGAGAAGCGCTAGTAATGGTTTTCACAAAGACTTGGCCGGTAATAATTGCATTAGTAAATGGAAAACAAAAACATATATGCATGCCCGCACTGTTGTATGTTAAGAATTTTTTTTAACAAGGTAGCTACCTCCAGATGTGTCAAACAACACAGCTGCTACTTCAGATAACATTTTTACTCTGCAGCATCCAGAATCCTTTTTACTCAACCTTTAGCATCAAACTTACCCGTTTGGTTCTTCTCCTCAACCGGCTCTGTTGTCTGGCTCTGGAACAAGAAGTCCCGGACCGTCTTGAGCTCTTGGATCTTGCAAAACTCAAACAAGCTGCAGGACATCCCTCTCCTATCCTGTCAGGAACCAAGAAGTCGAGGAACCAGCCAGTTAGCTTCCCAGCTAACAACAGTACAGTATCAACGCAGCTTCAGTCTGTTTTCTCGTCCCTTGCGGCAACCTGCTCACAAAAACAATACTTCTTTTTTTTTGACTAGACAAATATTAATAACTGTCCACTAAAGCTTCCTTGCCTGAAATCTACAGTTCCCACCCTAATGTGTTGATGACACATCATTAGCATAATAACACTTTTAGTGCTTCCGGGTTGGAGCAGCTTGGGAAATTTCAAAATAAAAGCAGAGGGGCAAAATAAAATGAACAAAAACAATACAAATTTATAATAACAAAATAATAGAGACCAAAACCATTTTAACTTATAAAACCACGAAGATTTTAACATTGAATATTGCAATAAAAAAATGCAATTTAAACATGTGTATTTTGTTTTTCTTTTCACAAGAGGGCAGTAGAGCATCTTATGTTGATAATTTAGTTAAGTTTATTTATTTATTTTAATCATAAATTGAAATCTGCGTACAAAACAGTAAGTCATCCAATGATATAAAAAAGATCAAACAAAACAATAGAAAAAAATAAACAAGTCATCCAAAAAAAAGACAAATAATAAAAAGAAACCAAAAATAAAATAAACAATGATGCATACAAAATCAGAATGTCAAGGAAAACAAAACTAAGTTAAAAGAACTAATGAATGAAAAGGAGAAGAAAGAAGTATAAACTTATAATATCTGCCGCTACTCGCAAAATAAAATCAACCACCAACTCAAAAGTTTACCATCAGCATAAAGCAAAAGTAATTCAACACACAAAATTACAACAAAACAATACTTTAGACAATATTATAACCCTTCATCAATGTAACTTTCAAGTTTTTTTTAAATACAAAAAAAAAAAGATTTTGACTGTTTTATCTCATTATCAAGACTGTACATCTTCCCTTTAACACAGTTCTAAATCTATGTTTTTCAAAAGTGTAAACACCTTTTAAATTATATAATAATATAGATAATAGCAACTTTTATTTACAGCTTTTTGGTCTATTGTATTCTGTGCTGTTTATACTGTATGTAAACTTAAACTTTCAGAAATGTGCAGTTTTTTGCTTTTAGGTCTAACATAAAAATTATTTATTTATTTATTTATTCATTTACAACAACGCCATCTACTAAAAGAAGGTGGGCAAAATAAAAAAAAACATTTGTTAAAATATAAGTAAAACCCTTTAGGACAATTCAGCTAGTAGCAAATGAACTGGTGGCTGTTGAGGGTTTCTGAACTGGGTATAAAACAAGCGTCCACAAGAAGCTGAGTTTATTGGTAAACAAAGATGACTTGCTTTAAAAGCACAGACTTTGTGTGCAAACTCAACTGAGAAGTTATTGGTTGCAGAACATATGTCACTGCACGTGAAACGTTTCTGGGATTTGAACAAGTTATCTCCTGAGAAGACACAAATTATTATCCTTTAGATTTTTGTGAGGTAAATAAAGATCCCAAAATCCCCACAAATTGCACTTTTCTAGAAATTCCCAGCATTTCCCACAAAGGACCCAGAAAAGTCCAGTGTGAAAATCTTTACATAGATCATTATGTAAATGTCTCTCTGAAAACTACATTAGACACTGATGCAATTCGGAAATTACACGTTTGTGTAATTTAGTAGCAACTTGTGCAAACCGTAGGCCAGTGTGATAAACTGATAAGGGTTTGAACCTTTTGCTGTTTTGTGTGTACATTTGGACATTAAACGTCTGATTCTGGCCTGTTCTGCTGCTTTACTTTGGTGACAAAAGATTCAGTGTTTTCTGCAGATGTTTTAAAACAATTTTCTAATTTTATTTATTTTTATTTATTTTATTTGCTGATGCTGATCGAGTTCTGTCAAGTCAAAGGCAAAAGTTATCACTTTCTGTCCTGAGTTCTTATAGTACTGTTAAACACTGCTCCGCATCTTTCGTTCCCATCCTTTGCTACAAAATCTTAAAAAAGCAATGGGCAGCCAGTCTGCCAGGATACTTCTTGTGTATTCATTTCCAAACTCACCTCACTCTCACATCCAGAGACAACACACACACACACACATAAACCAGCACATTGTATGTACACATGACCGCACAAACAGAAAACCCACTCCTGGTGGGGGGTGTCCAAACGTTTCCGGTCCGGAAGGCTGGACACAGAAACTCAGGAAACAATTGGGTGTCAGGGAGGTCCTTGGGCTCGTCATGTTTCCCCATCCTGGGACGCTGCTTATTGAACTGTTGTTGCGTCTGCTGTTTCACCGGCAACGGCAACAAGTCTCCATCTGGTTCCCACTCTTCCTTTGTTGATATAAAGTAAGTTGGCGTGATTTTCCTCAGGATGGACGAATCATTGATACACAAAGAGATGGCATTGATTGATTCCAAAGACCTTGGGCTTTGTTGTGCAGGTTTTTACGCAAAGCGATGACATCATGTGTGACCAAGCTAATACTGTGCATTTGAAAGTAACCTTGGTACCACTTTACAATAAGGCTCCTTATAAATAGTTTATATATAAATATATCATCTGTAAACACTTTATAAATTATTAATAAATGTTTATTATGGATTAATTAAAAACGGGAAAGAGACAATACTGTCTGCTTCTTGCCAAATAGTGCGCCAAATCTGTTTGTGTACATATTACTAGTTGTGTAAGCACAATTATGTATTGGAGACACACATTTAAAAAAATAACATTGTATTACTGAATTATACATATTAACAACTGTCAAATGGAGCCTTATTGTAAAATGTAAGACAGTACATTTTTTTATAAGGCTCTGTTATGACATTATTAGTCATTAATAATTAGTATACTGTTTTACACTTTACAATAAGGCTCCCTTTGATTACTGTGGATATGTATAATGTGGTAATACAGTACAATATTATATTTAAAATATGTGTTTTCAATAAATTATTGTGCTTACAATGTAGTAAACTAGTCTGAAATGTTTAATAAAGCATCTTCAGATGTAATATACTGTATACATTAACAGACTTGGCTCACTATTTGGCAAAAAAAAATATGGACAGTTTTGTCTCTTTCCCGTCCTTAATTAATGAATAATAAACACTTATTAATGATTTGTAAAGTGTTCACGGATGAATAAATAACCTATCTATAAACTATTTATAAGTCATCTATAAGGGGAGCCTTGTTGTAAAGTGGTACCGTAACTTTAATCAAATCTTAGACTTTTATTAAAATCACAGTAAAAATTGCAGTTTTAGTTGCTTTTGTAAATCAAAAATAAGCAGTGTCTGGAAATGCAAATTCTGAGGGAAGTAGACCAGTGAGAAAGAGGAAGGCTCCCTGTTTGGCAGAGCTCCTTGCATAATCAAAGCCTCCAGGTGAGCAGCAGCAAAACACTCCCCCTACAAACTGTGTGAAAGCCCTGCGGGACCCCAGAGGTTCAATATCTATCCTTCCACTTGGCAAGAGAAGAGGTTTTGCATGATAGAATTCAAAATGTCGAAGCACGCTTCTCTGTCTCATATGATTGTTAGATGATGTGCGAGCTTTGAAGCATGGCTGCTGGCTGTACTGCGCCACTTAACAGAACTGTGTAGAATTTCAGCAGCTCGTCACACCGAGAGTTAATTTTCCACTGTTTATGTATTCTTCCATTTAAACATGAGTGATTTGTCTTAACTTTTGCATGACCCACTTTTGAAATCGCACCTGACAGAAATGACTTATTTTCATGCAACGTAATTAGAGCATAAGTTAGATGTTTGACTGTGTGAATGATTATCAAGCAGGATAACCGTTTTCCTTCTATACGTTTTTTGGCATGTATCTCATTCTGCAATTTTTGTGCTATTTCAACAAGTTATACATCAAAACATTCAGCTCCTTCAGGACATTCTGAGATTTTTCTGCCATTTTTTCTCATTTAAAATGAATGGAGCGTCTTCAACATCCATAAAACCCTTGAAAATGTTCATAAATCTTTACTTTACTTTGAACCTTTTGTTCTGGTTTTTCTTTTTTAACTACTTTGTAGTAATTTCAGTAGTCTTTGGCTTCTATTTAGCTGATTTTCACTTTTGTCTGTTCTTTTAGCTATCCTTCTGTTTCTGCTGTTCTTCTAATTTATACTTTTTTGTGCTTCTTTCAGTTTCTGTTTTGCCACTTTAAGCTTTTTCAGCTGTTTCTTGTTTTTTAGCAACCTTTTAGCTAATTTCAGTTTTTTGTCAGCTAATGTCACCTTGTGATAATTTCATTGTCTCACTATTTAATTCAGCAAACAAGTGCTCTTTCTGTTTCTTTGAGCTAATTTATGCTACTTATTAAAAAATATTTTTAGGCTAATTTCAGCTAATTTAGCTATTCAGCAAAACACTCTCAGCATTAAGCATTCACAATATAGTTTTTGTATTATTCCGTAATACTGTTAAATCTTGCAGATACCCACAATGAACAGGGTGATGTTGAATTCAAAGGTCACAGAGATTTGATTTATGGCACATAAAATTTGCCCTCTGAACTCTTCAGTGCAAATGTCAAGAAGCTCACTGGCAATAAGTAACTAAGTCACTGCAGAACATAAGGTTTCCAGTGCATATTGTGATTTTGATCAGTCTTCAGATCCCATCTGCACTAAGAAGTGCCTTATCTCCTAAAATAACAAACCACCATCACCAGATCTGCATGATCTCAACCCTACAACCACACAAAGATCATCACTGCTGATGCTGTAAAATATGAGAAAGTGAAAACTCAAACCTTCGCTCCACCTGTGGTTGTTGCAAAACGAGCAAGAGTATCCTGCAGCTGTGAAACAAACAGGCTTACTGTTGCCCGCTCTTTGAACTCATCAACAAACAAATTTTGCTCTGAATCAACTCTTTATGGTCTTTTCGTGCGATACTGACGCAAACTGAAACCAATCCTGAGGTATCCACAAATAACTGTTCATCTGAAGATGAAAAGGGAATCTCATGAACTGCTTTTGATAAAAAAGAGCTTCTCTCAAGCAAAATAAAACATTCTTTAAATACTTCAGCTCACTCTGTTTTTTTTTTCCCAAGAACATGGTGTTATAAAAGTTCTTTTTTTTCCTTTTTATTTTTACTCAGATTTCTCGAGGAGTATTATGTCAAATGACATGAGATAGCCACAATTTCTGGAACTCGAACTGAATATTCTCTCTTCTCTTTGTTGTCATAATTTAAAACTTTGAGGACGGTTAGGACGGTTGGAGTCTTTTATTTATTTTTAATTTTTTTGTTGCTTGTTTTTGGTTTGAAGTTGGGAGGATTTCATTGGAAAAAGGGGACGTCTTTTACTTCCAAGAAGCAATCCTTGGTGGCGAGGTCAGAGCATAAACGTTAATGTCAGAACTCATATTACCTGCAGTAAATGTTAGTCAGAAATTCTCATCTGGCAGTCATTTTTTATGCAGGGTCCAGTCAGCAGCAAGGTTTTACCATCTGAAACAACCCAAACTTAACTTCCAAGAATCTGACTGCATTTTTTTAGATCCTTCACGTTGTTGCTGTATTATGAATCAAACAATGTATATTTCCCTGCATAACAGCTGAGTGCTGAATATTCTTCCATTAATTGGTTGGAGCATCTGTTCTGATTCCAAATTAACAACTACAGACAATAATGTGAGTTCTTTTAAAAGCAAAATATTTTTTGTTCTATTGCAATTTATAAGTATAATTGTATGAGATTATCTAAAGAAAGAGTGGTTTTGTAAAAAAAAAAAGGAACAATTTTTGATAAACTCAAATAATTAGAGGTTCGAATGTTTTAGAAGCCACAGTGCATGAAATTAGCAACACAATTGTTTCATAAAAAATTGCAAAAAGTAAAAAACTCATGCAGCATTACTTCAGTGATGGATTGCTGTTTTTATTAATGAAGACAAAGTCATCAAACTTATTATCTGTAACAGAAATTTTAACATTTCGAAATAATTTGCATTTCTCGTTAAGCAAAAATAGGTGATTTTTGTTGTTGTTTTAGTCATTTAGCCACCTGCAATTCTTAAAGGTGTTCTCCTTATGTATGTTTAACTATGTCTAATAAATATTTAAAAGTAATTCCGAAAACAATCGGGTTAACTTGGGAAACTTTCGGAGACATTTACTATTTTTAATCTTTATTTATCTGCATAAAGTGGAACCCACTTGAGAGTGAAGAACTCAAAAATGCCAAAGAGGGTAGACTCATGTTGTGCCTGGAATCCCACAGTAACAGGAGACATTCTGGTTTCCACCGGACTCAGCACATTTTCAGACTGAGCCCTGTCTTTAGTTTGGCTCAGCACCCATCATCTGTAATCACAAGTTCATAAGAGGGTGAATGTTCTTAAATTGGTGAAGCAGTGGAATCTATTTACAGCGCAGATAATTAAAATCTGCATTTTGAATCAAAATAAATAAGGTCTCATATAGATGTTGAACAGATTAGTAACCAGTTTCACTGGGTCAAATCTCTAAACGTCGAAGAAAAAAATATAGTTGCATCTATTAAAGCATTTTACCACTTTAATTTTTTTAACAAATTTATTACCAAGTGCATAAAAATAGCAGCCAGCTGCTCATTGTCCTTCTCATAGTACCAACTGGCTGTGCTATTTTCATTTTTAGAATATTTAAAAGTCAAATTTTTACATAGGAGGTGTTAGAAGTCATAATTCTTGCTATTTAAATCAGAAATACACATTTTGGCTTGGAACAATGACATTTTGAAGATAAAGCTGCAGTTTTACATCACAACCCAAATTTCAGAAATTATTAATTTTAGTTCTTCCAACTTAGGATGTTAAACTGAAACTGACAAGAGTAATCCAAATGTGACCTTTAACAGAGTGAGTTGATGAGTAACTGAGTTTGACCTGCAATAAACACGTTGCCACATAATCTTAAAGGCAGCAACACAAACTACTGATCTGATAAGCTTCCTATGTTTTTCATAGATAACTCTTCAGACAGATATGCAAACAACTTTGACTGGGAAAAAAATGTGTTGTTCAGCCAGAATGTAAGTGAATGATGTTCCTATTCAACAAAACACAAAAAAAGATCCAGCATCGTGGCTAAATTCTGCTTACAAGAACTTTTTTTTTTATCGATGCTTTTATTCCTGAGAAAAAAAATGCTATCACAGATCAAGATGTATTCATTCCATTCGAAGGTGTTTCACAAAACCCTGAAATCATTGCTAAATCATGAGAACAAAAAGGGTTTCTTGTTGAGGTTATCAGATATGAAGAGTGCTGTGCTAACATGCAGAGCACTGCAGTTTGAGTTTAGATGACAAAAGAACAATTTGCACTTTTCAGAAAAATCTTGTCTCCTTTAATTACTTGGCTGCAAATTAAATAGGGATTAGGTTATAAATCAAATCTTCATGTGTCCATCTTCAAAAGCAGCAAAGCTTTAAAATCACCCCTAAAGTGGACCTAAACCATGCACAGTGGACTAAAGATGACTGGAACAAGGTTTTATTGACAGAAGCTTCAAGACAAAATGCGGTGCTGCACGGAAATCATGAAGCTCCAAACCCTCAACTGTGACTCATGGGAGAGGATCGGAGGTCGTCTGGACTTGCTTTGCTGCCGGCAAAGTTTTTCATCTGTACGTAGGAATTTCACATTGAAAATGACTTCATTTCCCAAAGTAATGCTTTACATTCTGTTTCTGACAGCGCAGCGTCCCACTTTTTCTAAAGTACAACTCAAGGATTTGGCAGCAGAGAAGACCAAGGAGGATGACATCAAGCTTCACTTCAGTCACACAGGCTGAAAAAAAAAAAACTGATTATCTGATTGTAAACTGAATGCATTAATGCATACATTCAATACAGCTTTGGTTTTAACTTTTTTAAACCAAGGCCGTTTTGGCAATTTTGACCTAATTGTAACAATATTTTAAAATGTAAATTCAAACTGCAACAATATAGTAAAAAAAAAAAAAAACAAAGCAAAATAAAACAGCATGCCAAGGTTTTTCACAAAAATCACGTATTACACTGCAAAAGATATCCATTTAAGTTTTAAAATCCTAACTCCAGCCAAAAATGTATTTTGATCAGGGTTTGCAAATGTCTCATTGAACTGGCAGATTATTTTATTTAATTAGAGTCTGAATCCTATTAAATGAAAAAAAAAAACCTCAAAACAAGATCAATTATTTTTGGCTGCATATAAAAATGTAAGACTTGGTTAGATGGACAATTTCTTTGCTGTGTATTAGTCTCTGCAGCTCCATACTTGTAAAACTGACCATTAGACATCAGTGTGTTCCATATCTTATAGGTGTTTCATTCATTTTAGATTTAACATCTAATATTTCCGCTGGTGTGTAATTTACTGATGCACGCTTTATTCATTTATTTTTTATGCTTCCATCAGTCATATTCCAGTTAAGTCATCGTGGAAGAAAGTGTTATTTTCTTCACAGCTTCGCCTCAAGTGGTCATATTTAGCAGGTTGCATCTATCAAATGAATAACTGATAACCCTGTGTTTAGAAGTTGCTTTATAGTTGAAATAAGTACAAAACACAGTTTTATTAAACATTTATTTTATTTTTTTTTTTTACAAGAAACAGTTTTGCTGAAATTCATGTACAAACTTACAAATATGAATAATTTAACAAAACAAACAGAACTATACATTGGAGTTGTCACACAGTGGAGCAATAGAAAGGGGGTAAAAAAAACTTTTAAAAACCAGTCTAACTTGTTCTTAAGCTAATATTCTAGAAACCTCTTGAACATTTCTCCCAAACTAGTACCGTATTTGTTTCAAAAGGCTGCAAAAACATCGTGAAAGAATTAGTGAAAAATAAGAAGACTGTTCAGAACAAAGACAAAAAGAAGCCTGCCATGTGTGGGTTTTATTTTCAGTGAGTTGCTGTAAAATACATTCAGCAGATGTAATATTCTTGTATCCTCTGCTTTGCAGTGGATTTAAGGTTATTATAAGAGAAAGGCATAAATACCAGAATGTGCATTTCATGTGTTCACATCAAAAAGCTCTCAGTGTCAGGTTTCACTGCCCGATTTTGTGTGCAAGATGCTGTGTGCAAAAGGCAGTGGGTTTAAAAAAAAATGATAGTGAACCTAAAAGCCGGGGGGGGGGGGGGTTGTTTCAAAAAAAACTTGGACAACAGCTGCGAGCACCGTCACAGATGACATAAGTTTTTTGGCTAAACACATACGTCAAAAGAATATTGATCTAGCACCAGGTAACCTTTGCTGCCCCCTCATGAGTGGCACATCATTCGTTGGTGCCGGTGCGAGCCCCCCGAAAGCAAACACAAGTAGCAAGGCCATGCCCTGACCGAGCTGGGTTTGTGGCTACCTGTGGGCTCTGCGCCAATATTTACAGGGCAAATACAATCAAGTGAAAGAGTGCTACAAAGACAGAAAGTGAGAACGGTGCCGCTGTGGAGGGTTCGTCCCTGTGGAGCACCAAAACTGCAAGTGCTGAAGTTGCAGAGTTATCAAGTGATATGCAGAAAGTTGCAAAAAAAAAAAAAAAAAAAGCTGTATCAGTTTTAGGTTTTAAAACGAAAGGTGTGCAATACCTCCAACTCAGGGTTGTTTGTGTTCTTTGTAGTTTTTAACTCTGAATCGGCTTCACAACTCAGATGTTCAACAGGCAACACTGATTATCTTGATTGTAGTCACAGTTTGGTTGCTCAGAGCATCAAAAAGCAACTGTTGGCAACACGTTTTAAGGTCTTAATATACAAAATACTAATAGAAACAATAGAGTTGATCTTCTAGCCCTTCATTTCTTTAAGACAAATGTTTTTGGCTCAGGTTAACGGGCATTTAGCACCTTAGTGGACTTTGATTCACCCTCGTTTGAATTGTGCAACGGTAGACACATAGACCCACACAGCAACTGAACAAAAGCTACTATATACTTCATTTTAATAAATATCATTAAAAGCACCAATATGGTGAATAGAAATTGTTGAAACTATGGGAACACAAACATCTCCACATAGAAATTCAGCCAATGAGCAGAAAAAAAATCACTCATGAACAACAGTTTGAACATTACAATAAGACAAGTGGCGTTCTGAATTTTAAACCGTATAAAAAAAAGGACAAATAGAAAAGATTCAAATACTAACGGGGTTACAAGTCAAGATTTACGTAAGCCAGATTTAAAGCTAGTTGATCTAAAGCTTACAGGACGTTCAGTTCTTAAAACGAGTCAAGTTGGCTGATTTTTCACGAATCATTAATCTGAAATTTTGATCTTAGCTTGGCAAACTCTAAAAGTGCAGTGAGAGCTTTGGTTCACACTTGAACACATACTTCAACACATACTTCAGTGCCGGCCCGGTGAACGGAGAGAGGACCAGGGAAATGTCAGGACTTTACGTCGATCGAACGGTTCATGAGTCTGTGTTGTCTTCCTTTGCGTATTCCTCTACGAGTTTCTCATAGGAGTGGCTGTGCCCCGAACAGTCGCTCGTGAAAACTGACCCTTCGGATTCAGAGTTCTGATCCTCTTTAGAGTTCGTTTCAATATTTTCATCACATGTAGTAATGGAGATTTTTGCTTTAGAATCATCGTCATCATTATCATCCTCGTCCTCATCATTGCCATTGTTGTCTTCCAGCTCCTCTAAGTTACTGCTGAGAAAGTTTTCCTCATCAATAAAAGTAATGTTAGCATTTTGGATCGTTAGAGGATGATAGTCTTTGGAGACCCACGTCCTGCGACTTCCCGCTCTACAATCTCCAACTCCTTTGTTCTCCATGTCTATCTCCTTGTCAAGTTGATTCTCATACATTTGGTCTTGGTTCAGTTCTGGATCACCCTCCGCATGGCCTTCTGTGAGCAGCAAACCACTATCTGATCCCAGCAGGTAGTTCTTAGACTTTGAAAAGGCAACGGTGACGCGATCACTGAAGCTGTAGCGTCTTTTTTGGCGTGGCGAACGGTCCAGGTTGAGGATGGTGTGACCGTTGAACACTGGAGCGTCGTTACAACTCTGAGAGCGGCCCATCTCTTTGGTTGATATGTTTTCATCAATGCTCGTAATAGTATCACCATCCTTTTTGTTTCCAATCTGCTTTATCAAATCACTGTAGCCGTCCTTCTTTTTGGACAAGAAGCCGAAGATGTTGACGTCGTTGGGAGAGGGCGGCAATCGCACCGAGGCTTTGTGAGACTCTTTGTAGTGTTGCATTTCTTCGTAAGAAAGCTTGCGCAGCTTGCGGCGTTTTTTAAATGCCTTGTGGGCTTCTATCACCATTCGTACTTTCCAGTTAAAAAACAAGGAAAGCCAAGCCAACCCCAGATAAATCCATACTTCTACAAAATATCGATACAGAGCAGGGTACTCTTTATTTGGGTCCACACCTGCAGAAACAAGGAACATGTAAGAAATCTGAGCCTAAGCTTCGAGGAGTTAAAGTAGATTTGATTATAAGGTTACATTAATTTTGTAAAGAAATTTTTTTAGTTTCACAGCTTACCTGCTACAAAGTCCCCAAAACCAACAGTGGTCAAGGTGACAAATGAGAAGTACAAGCCTTCAATGTACGTCCAACCCTCTTGAGACATAAACACAAAAGGTGGAAGAACTAAATGGATCAGGACACCCCACAGCAGAAATATAGCTGTGCAGGTAAACTGAGCTTTTCTCTGGAAAAGAAAAAAAAAACAAAATCATTACTTTAGGTAAAAAACCAAATTAAATTTCCCAAAAAAATGCAAGGAAATTAAAAGAATTAACTTACCAATGAAATTCCCTTTTTAATTAAATACTGGCCCAGGTGCTTGGCTCTGCCACCAAAGAACTTCCCCAGCTCACTGATCCAGGTAAAACATAGTGGCACCCCAAACAGTCCGTAGAAGATACAGAATACTCTGCCACCTGGGGTCTTTGGGGAAATATTGCCATATCCTTCAAAAACGTAAAATGAAATGAAAATAAGTTGAAGAAAATTTCAGACAAGTTACTGCAAACTTTCTAAATCACTTACCGATCGTAGTGATAACCGTGGCGGCGAAGATGACGGCATTTGGCCAGTTCCAGTTGTTGAATGTCTTCCTGCCGGTTATGGTGACCCCCTGGCCTGCAGCATCTGACACCATCTACAGGCAAATAAAGAAGAAGTTTTCAACGTAAAACTAATGGAATTCAAAGTAAAAATAAGTTTATGAAGCTAGAAATTAGTCATTGTAGAGAATTAAAAGGTGGAGGTAAACTGACTCAGACATTTTTTATAAAAACCTGAATTGACTTGACTACGAAGGTAAATGCAGAAAAAAAGAAGAGGAAGAAAGAAGAAGGAAGATGTCTATTATATATAAGCTCCATTTCTTTCACCACATCCTTCCTGTGATACATCGATGGTATCTCTGGTAGTACTAATGAGCTGAAACGACAACTAGGTACCCCAGAGATCTGTCTTTAACCTGAAAGATTTAACTGTTCCAGTCACTGCCTAGTTTTCTACATAAACACAAAACCAAATTCTGCACCTCTAGATATCAAATTTATTATGATGTATACAGTTGAAAAAGACACATAATTCTAAAAAACTTCATATTCCTCAGGTTTTATCCAAATTCACTCCAAATTGTCCCTAATGTGCAAAGATGTCAATCATCAGCTGCAGTGGTGCTTTAGCTTTGAAAACAAAAACAGAAAACGCTTAATCAATCATTCCCAAACCATACATGTCCTTAAGCTGCCACAGCAAAAACAGAGTCTCTCCTCTTGGGAATAAGCAAACACCCGGCCATGTGTGCAGGGCCCAAGCATTGCCTCGCACTCCATCTGCCAGTGTGTTGGTAGGAGAGGAAATGTGCAGGCATTGGCAAATTTCACTTAAGCCCTAAAATACTGGAAGATGCTTGCTTCTT
This sequence comes from Anablepsoides cearensis, assembly GCA_032275365.1. Taxonomy (NCBI): domain Eukaryota; kingdom Metazoa; phylum Chordata; class Actinopteri; order Cyprinodontiformes; family Rivulidae; genus Anablepsoides; species Anablepsoides cearensis. Next base: position 16,519,815 of record JAUBOC010000002.1, read on the forward strand.
TAATAATAATAGGTCTTGTGACAGTTCTGCTCTGTAATTACCAAACTCGAGGAGGCCATTCTTTAGTTGGAGAAAAAACAACAACAAAAATCTGCAGTTGGACGTCAGGGGATTTTGAATGACAGTGATGACCAAGCTTATGTTTGGAATACAACTGGAAATTAAGAAAAAAAACTTAACTGGTTTTCTGTTTGCTTATATCAGATTAAAAAGATTACAGAAAAGCATGTGCATATAACTGAAGATGGGCTCTAATTGGCGACAGTGTCGAGCAGGTTGCTGCCTTGTATAAAAAAACTAATGAAAAGAAATGTTTTAGATGCAGTTTTAGAGGTAAATTATTTATCTGCATGAAAAGGGTTTATTTCACGAAAAGCTATTTGGTTATATTTTTTTAAATATCTTAACACAGACGACTATCTGAGAAGTAGATGGGTATAAAAGGTGTGAAAAACCACAAAAATCTTTAAAAAGAATCTTTCAAATATCCTGAACTACCATCGACTCACTGAGATAACTTTTGCACATGTTTGTGAAAATTAAAACTCACTCACTGATTTATAGACGGCTCTGCTGGGACCAGTATGAATTTTATTTCCTCAAAAATTTGAGGTGTCAGAGGGATTTTACTCATAAAAAAAACAGACACAGATGTTTTAAAGCTTTGGTCATTGCCTCCCTGTGGTTGTGCGTTTAGCTATGCAGCTTATTCTAGCCTAATAAGGATAAGTTAAATGTGTTTGCCAAATTAGAAAAAACAAATGCTGCTGAATGAAAAACTACTGAAATGATACAACATGAAGTGAGCTCATGCTCACTAAGATAGAGAAGAGAAACGCAGGAGTTTCTATCACAGACTTTGCGATAAAAATAAAGGGTCAAAGGGTTAAAGGGTCAAACCATGGCTGCTGAAGACATAAAAACATATAAATGTTCTTCATATTGGAGCTTTAGTTTAAGCAAGTCTAAAGCATCTCAGTGTTTTCACATGTCACTCCTAATATCTGGAACAAATAGGAGTAATATATACCTCACAGCAATATATCTTAGTGGCCTTCAAAGCAGCCAAACCTGAACAGATTTATTATACACAGTATAATGTTGCTGTTATTTTCGCAAAATATTCCTCTATTTTTGCATGTAACTGAATTACCAATGCTGCAGGTTGATCTGTCAGGCCAATGCCAACACCCTGATAACAGAAAGTACTGTTTAAAAAAAAACAAACCAACAGTTATCAAGACAGCTGGTCGACAAGCGTGCCGTTTCAGCTCCTTGGTACTTTTCCACTTCCAGCCCGACACGGAACAGCTGCTTGCGAGTGAGATTTACAGAATTCCAAACAAAGAGTGACTCAAGTTCTTCCATGTCATCATTGATTCCTCAGAAGTTGCAACCAGCAATGAGTTTTTAATACTGATTAAGTTTAGAAATTATGCTTGATTTGAGAAGGTGAACGAGACATTTGCCAAAGTAAAGTGATTCTTTTATCAAACATCTGTCTCCCACTGATATTGGGACTAATTTAATAGTGTACAAGCTGTGAGCCTTCTTTTATAGACGCAACATGTGGCACTGCTTTAAACTTAAAAAGGAAACATTTATGTTTGTAAACTCAAATGAAATTCAGTTTAATTTTCGTTTTAAAGTTTCAAAAGAAGATCTGATTAACGCCGAATGCTTGGAGCTGAAAGGCGGACAATAAAAGACACCCCTTTGAGGATGCTGTAAAATCCAAAACAGTGAAGAAAAAAAAATGTTAACCAGTTGTGAAAATTCATTGTGATTTTCTTCAATCTCTCATTTCGCTTTCGAAAAAGAGGAAGGAAAACCCAACTATTCGAGTCAGCAACTCCGGGTCACATGACACGCGAATTCTTCAAGAAAAAACAGGGTTTTGTTTCATTTTGTCCACTTTTTTCCCCCCTAATCTAACTAAGGGTAAGGTTTTCCTTTAAACATGTGATTCCTGTGTGCTGAAACATGGTCATGTGAAAAAGACAGAGAGTTGCACAGAAACGGTCCGTGTAACTTTTGGTCATTGGATTTTCATTTTAAAAACAAAAAATGAAAAACGAAAAACGGATCGTTATTTGTTTTTTCGTTTTCAAAACAAATATTAAAAAACGAAAAACGGATTGTTATTCGTTTTTTGTTTTAAAAAC
>JAUBOC010000002.1:16532557-16547553 GCA_032275365.1 Anablepsoides cearensis
TTATCTTATCTTATCTTATCTTATCTTATCTTATCTTATCTTATCTTATCTTATCTTATCTTATCTTATCTTATCGCCCATATTGCATGTTGATCATCCATGGAAATTCCCTGTCAGAAAGTGGAAGGGTTCATAATTCAAGATGGCAGCTACTCACTAACTAAAACTAAGAAAACTTTATTACTGGTAGTTTTATTTTTAAAAATATTTCTGTACTCATGTGGCCCTCGGTGAAATCACCCCTGTTCTAAAGCTTCGATCACACATTTCATAACAAAACGGCCTCTCTTGAGTGGATTCTAGGGTTTAAGATTAAAATTTTAGATTAAGATTCCCTCTCTTGGCACAACAACAGTTATGTATATCTGACCAATCAGAAGGCGTTGCTGATAACAGACAGACAATTGGATAAAAAAATGGCAAAGATAGCTTTTGTTAATATAAATTAAAACTTAAAAGGAAAGAACAGTAAATACAAGAATATCAAAACTTTTTTATAATGGTGCTATTTTTAATATTTTTTATTTTTCAGGGAGATTATCTAATTTTCCCTCTGCATTAAACAGGCCGGTTGAGCTGCTGACTGAAGCCAATAGATTGTTTATGTTGCAGCTCTCCTCTCCTGCACAGGCTTCCCTTTCATTGTAGATAGCCCGTAAGCCGGAGAGGAAATGCTGCGGCGATGAACAAAAGCCTGCCATTGGCTGGCAGTCCGGTCTGCAACGTCACGGTTCATCAGTGCCTTTACGAGATCAACTGTTCTAGAAACAAAGATTAGTGGCTCCCGTGCATGATAGGCACTAACGTCCCAGATCTTTGCCTCATATCAAAGTTCAAAGTTTACATCACATTTATCATTTAATTGCAATATTACAAGATCAATTTGTCACTTGAGATAAACAGGATCATGTCCCAAGTGTTTATCATTTCACCTCACCAAATGGGCTGATTAGAATTTTTTCAATGTCTTATGTTTACAAGTGTTTTAACAATAGATTTCTGTTGTCTAAAAATACATTTATGTTCACAAATATCTGCTTCTATAAACTTCACAACGTTCATACAAAGGCTTCATTCAACAGCATTTATAAACGCAAACTGTCTTTTATTACAGACTCATATGACAACAGTCACAAGTTTACAAGCCTGAGAAGAGTTACTGTAATTCTGTCATGTTAACTAATCTTTACTCATTACATGGTAGCAGTCATCCACATGCGAGCCTTAAAAATGTTCTCTGTTCGTGCAAAAAGACAGAAACCATCTGAAGTGGTTTCCAGTTTAGAGTGTTAAAGCTTGTTAGGACACAAAACTGCATTTTCTGAAAACTCGTGGTTTTTTTCATTTACCAGAAAGCGTTATAAAGTGTTTTTTTAAAGTTTAACCTTATCCTACACTTCTTCATTAGAATATGGTTTTTTTTGCTTGTTTTTTTTATTTTTTTACCGTTCTTTAACCAGGCAGATCTCTTTTTCAAGGGAGGCCTGAAGGCAACCTATTGTACATGTTTTTAGGGGTGGGGGAAAACGGAGTACCTGGAGAAAACCCACGCAAGCACGAGGAGAACATGCAAACTCCGCACAGAAAAATCGAACCCCGGACCTTCTTGCTGTGAGGCGTCGGTGCTAACCACTGACCCAGCTTGCCGTGTTTTTGGTAATCATAAAAAAATATTCTACTCAGCTCAAAATGAATACAAAAAATTCAACAATCAAGCAAAAGAGAGAAAATTTTGCATGCATTTTTACTTTGATTTAATTCCAAACAGAATGAGACCAAAATATATATTTTAATTGAATGATTCCCATCCAGGAATACGTGTTGGGGTCTGCAAGCATATTACAGGCCAGGGGGATACGTGGAAGAAATTCCCAGGTGTGTAAAAAAGTAAATAAAAATAGGACTTAGATAGGGTCTTATAATTTAATATAATAATTCAGAAATTGCAGAAGGAATCCTGGAATTGACAAAAATGGAATCTTGTATAAAACGTGGAATCACAGAATTTACTCATTTGGGTGAGTTTCTGATGTATTTTGGAAGTTGCTGCCTTTACCTGGTTTATTTATTTAATACTTATTCCCTTCCAAAGCAACAACTTTATCTTTATGTTTAATTTGAGTTGAAAGAAATAAAATGCCTGAGAATTAAACATTCTAGGGTGTTAATTTATTAATCAGTTGTACATTATACTTTTAGAGAAGCATCATTAAGTTTGACTGAGGGGGTACTAGTGACAAAATGGCTCAGGGGGTACACACGTCTAAAAAAGGTTGACAACCACTGTTCTAATTAATTAAAAAATACAACCTCTTAAAGTTCAGGCCAGTTTGTCAACAAGTGCCATGATAAAATTAATTAATTTCCCCGCAGATTCAATGATTTCAGCTTACGAGAAAAAACGGCAAAATTTCAAGGCTAAGATGGTCAGAGCTGATCTGTGGTCCTGCAGTTGACGAGATGCAAGCCAGAAATGTACATTTTATTATGTATATACATTTTTCTGATTTGCTTTTTCCCCAGAGTTCGTTTTTTTTTTTTAACTGGGAAAATATTTGTTTCAAATTCCAGCCATCGGCCTCCTCCCACCTGTTTTACACTTTTTTTTTTTTTGCTGAACTTGCAGTTGTAATGCTTCAGTGTTGTTGGCCTCAGGGTTTGAATGTTTGAGACGTTTTGCAGCTTTTTGAGCACTCGACCTCTTTAGAGCAAGAGGAGTTCACAAAGGCTTTAATATGCATGTCTAACAGAGAAAAAAAAAGACCCTGAAGACAATGACCACGTCTCAGGGAGCCAGAAAAACATGTTTAAAGTGCAGAGCTGCTCAGCTGTGGATCGTCAACAAGAACACACCCAGTGTGTGCACTTAAGATTATTCATAACAACTTTGTCATGTTTTACTGAAACTAAAACACTGAAATAATATGCAGTTTGGATTATGTTGGATGCATAAATTGGAATATAACAAACTTTTTGTGCATTTTTATAAACTGGATTGACTGATTGAACTTCTGATTATCAGCAATATTTATTCTGTTATGAACTCCTTATGAAGCCAGAGGAAGGCAAACACTCAGACAGGCTCAGCAAATACACAGAGCAGACAATTGTTGAATTTCTTAGCTGCAGATGGACTCTCTGTAGAAACAACTGTGCACTAATATCTACAGTTAATCACATTCATTAGCTTCCATCTAACCAGAGAATGTGCTATTTATCTATTTTTTCACGTTTCAGGGAGATTATATGTTTGTTTTGGGATTTCTTCAAAAAAGTCACACAATTTTTTGCCGAAACGTTTCACACTCTAAGAAATGAAATGTTGGATTTACTTAACCAAGTTATGTGACCTGGTTCCACTTAACTGAGTTGAGTAAAATCAAAGCAATATATCCATTTTTTTTTAACAAAGAACATAAGTATGTTGCTTTGAATTTACTCAACTCAGTTAAGTGTAACCAGGTCACATAACATGGTTAAGTAAATCCAACATCTGTTTTTTAGAGTGCAGCAGAGGGTCTGAGAACAGCTGAGCTTGTCAAGCTTTTCATTTAGTCTCAGCAGCAGTTTTGGACTTCACCTCTTTATAGAGAAAGGCTTTTGTTCTTAAATTGTCAAAAAAAATAGTTAACACCCTGGACTTGTCTGAAGTCCATCACAGACTAAAAGGAATTGATGGACACTGAATCATCAAATTTTGAGAAAAAGACACAATAATGTTTTGTAAGATTTTTTTTACAGTAAACCAGAATATTGAATGTCAAAAATAATATGTTTTATTTATGGTTGTGAGAAAAGGTGGGAAATTTAAGACACTATGTAAACAAAAATTTCTCTAAACCACTAGTTTTTCTTTTATTTTCTACTTTGACTGTTCAAAAACAGTTTTTTTTATAATTCCTCCATTTTGGATTTTATAAGTTTAACACTGTGACAAAGATATGTATCACAGGCTGTAATTTAAACTTTACATAAAACATCTGGTTTTGATGCTGGAGAAAGTGGAAAAAAGGCAAAAGGAAACAACAGTGGGTCCAACACAAGTTGCGTGCTTCAAAAGTAGGGTGCCCTATTCCTCTCCTTCCCATCGAACCCCTGTTGTGATCTGTTTTGGTTTCTGATAAACAAAAATGACATTTCCTGTCAGCGTTTACCATTCCTACATCCCGTGCGTCAATTTCTGCCCTGGAAAAACTTTTTATGATCTGCAGCTGTGCAATGAAAAGTGACAATAACTTGTGTGTGTTCAGAAGTGGAGACGACAGCAACTACAAAAAAAAAAACACAAAATTTAAATATTAATGCATAGGACCACTATAAGTTGAGCTAATGATGCTTGATGCTCCCCATCTAACCTGCTGAAATTTTTATTTCTAAACTTCTGCCAACCTAAATTATGGATTTAAATGTTTCCAATATTTCAGCTTTTATTTATCCTAAACTTGCTTAATTCTGTTTAGGGTCAAAGGGAGCTGGAGTCTATCCCAGTTTTCATCGGGTTAGAGCTGAATCAAAACAAAACTAAACAAAAAAGTCGCTGCAAAAAGAAAAAAAAAAGTTCACAAACATAAATCCAAGATGTGAGCCTGAGCGTGAGCAAACAGGTGCAGACACTGAGTGAGCATAAAAAAAAACATCAAACAGATACAGATCTGACAAGGAACAAAGCGACACCAGGAACTAAATATCCTGCTGGAGAAATGACCTGATGAGTGGGAAAGCAGGAAACAGGATGAGAAATAGTTCCAATCACAAAAAAAAAGATGGCAGCAACTCATCTAAAAAAAAAAAAAAAAACAAGAAGGAGCAATAAAAGGCTGTAAAATAAGGAGAACAGATAAGAAACAGCTGGAGAAGCGTTTCACAACTAATTAGGTTAACTGACAACAGGTGTGGAGTGGGTACAAAACGAACAGCTGAATCTGTCAGAAGTAAAGATGAGCAGAGACTCACTGCTATGTAAATAACTCTCTAAAAATAGAACCATTTCTGAACAATGGTCCTCAACAGAAACCTGGACAGTCTTTTAATATAATATTTAGTATACATTTTACACAGCTCAATATTTTCAGAACTGGGATTGTAAAAATCAGATTAAAGTCAGATTATAAAGTAAGAATGAGTCGTGGCCTGTGATTGGCTGCGTGCCTCTGACCTCACACACAGACCCAGACATGTTTTGGTAGCAGCGCTGTTAATGAGTGCTTATGAAGGGTGGTGAACCTTTAGTTTTGGGCAGGTCACCTCAGTCTAGAATTATTATTTGTCTGCTTTGTTGTTGAAGTTGGAGCGTGACCTTGTTGCTTCTGTGTTTGTCAGGCAGATCAAATGCTTCTTTTTTTTCTTTCTTTTCCTCCAGCTGCTAAACATCCTGTTCTCACGTGCTCACAGTTTTTACATATGGCCAAACACTGACGCAAGAGGGTAGAGACAAAAACACAAGAGTAGCGAGGTGGTGACCCCGGCCCTCTGGCAGATAAACACGCCTCTGCGGCGGTGCGCGCAGAATGAAACATGCAACATGCATAACGGAGCGTTTTTTTCTCTACTCGTTTCATTCTTGCACCATTTGCAAATTGCCGTCAACTCAGCACGAGCTCGTCACTCCGCTGATTACGGTAATTGTTGGGATTTGTGCGAGGTGCAGCAGCTGATGCCTTTGAGGGGGAAAGTAAACAAGAAGTCCGGTCAGTCAGGCAGTCAGGTTAAAAAAAAAAAAAAAAAAAAAAAACGCACACACTAAACAGAGATTAAGTTTGGAGCGAGAGGTGCTGGAGGATGGGGGAGGATTTACGTAGATTTGTGTCGCAGAGGGCAAGGAGGAAACAAAACTTTAAAGGGTTTGTTGCCTTCCTGTTGGCTCTGGCCCAGTTTAAGGTCAAACAAGTAAGATAAAAAAAAACATGTCTAATAAAAACATTTTATTTGACAATAAAAACATTTAATTTAGCTTGATTATAATAGGGAATAAAAAAGAAACGCTGCCCTCTATGAGCGTGCATCATATCAATAATTACCCAAATAGCATTTCTGCAACTTATCACTTATCTCTACAACACTGCTCCTTTTCAGCTGGAATATTTTAATTTGGGTCACGAATTGACTTTATTGTCCTCAGTTTGAAGAGACTTTGTTAGTGTGATCAGAGTAAACGTGCAGCAATGCTGTGATTCAAAGGGCGCAGCTGATGACCTGAGACAAAATATTTTTTTAATGACAGTAAAAAACCACAGAGTCACATGTCTTTCATTCTGCACGGTCATGCTCAGCGGTTGGAGGTTGAATGTAAAACGAGGAAGTTTTGTATTGTTCCCATTTCGGGGCATTTTTCTGTGTCTTTATTTTAAAACTGACACAGTGCTGCGTCAGCTCGAATGACTTGGAGCTTCATGAATGTTGTTGAGCATTTTAAACAAGAGTTTAGAAACAACTCATCGCTTTCTCAAATATCTCTTCCCGGGGTTTATTTCTTAAATTCATTAAGCGATATGTTTGACGTGCAGAGAATTTTCACTGCTCTTGGGTGTAGCAGCTGCACTGAACATTTATTTTATCAACACTTTAGGAGGAAGTGTTTTTTTTTACAAGGAAGCAAGCTTGCTAAGCCAATTAAATTTCTGAGAACAGGCCGATCCTGCGTCCTCTTTCCTCTACACCCGAAAGACGGTGCCCATCTGAGGAGGGGTACTGTCAAGATAATATTTTTCTACTGTACTTAAGGGTGTATGAGCTTGTGAATATTCACATAACCCTGAACATTGCAGTCATTTGTCACCAGATCGAGCTGCTTCCACAGTCAGCTAAGATCATGTTCATGTCAAGTCTTGTGCTATTAGAGAAGCTGCGTGCCAAGAGACGTGCCTTGTTGTTGCCAGAACCTGCAGAGCCCAACCTCATTACTACCTACAACTTCTAGGACAAACTAAATATCAATTATTTTGTTTAATGATGTGAAATTGCCTCACAAAGCAGAGCTTGTCATGAACATTCAAAATATTGCCAAACGAAAAAAAATGTACATGTGTGGTAAAATCATCAGAATAAAAAAAAGAAAATCATCTTCCTGACGCGAAGGCTGCTCTGTAAGTTGACAGTAAATTTATTTCAGTCTGCTGTTCCTGTGTGGACATGCATTAATACACAGTCCTCATTTAACCATGGCTAAACGGGTATGTGGCATTTTGCTGGACGCAGTCAGAACCCTGTCACTTCATCCCTCTTCCAATATTTCCATCACCCCCACAGAGAAATAATAATAACAGAAAAAAAGGAATTTTACGGCCTCCTTCAACTGCCTGGAATTTTGCACTTTCCCCTCAAATATCATCCCCTCTTTTTTTTCTCTCCCCCTACCAGTTAAATTTGCCTTTTTTCACTGTCCATCTGTCAAACACATTCTTATTTTCCACTCCGGCTCATGGCCGCCTGTCTTTGTCATTCACTCCTCCACAGAGCTGCCCGACTCTGTGATATAAGAGCCCCGACACGGGTCTGCACCTCGGATTTCTCCTGCCTGCGCCAGAGAACAAACACTCAGTTGACTCAGTTTGAGTCAGTGATATAGGGCGCAGAAAAAGTTGCATCAGACTTTTCACAGCTGAAAAGAATGTGTTTTTCATAATGTTTGGAGATTACTCTGAAAACATAAAAAATAAAGTGAGGTTTTATATTACTGTAACTCTAGTGTTTAGTGTTTTAACTCAAATCTTAAATTTATTCTTTCTTTCTCGGTACAGTACTGCCACCTAGTGGATAAAGAGCTCATGTCAGCATCAAGTCATTCAGCTTCACATGTGGTTTAATCTGATGTGAACCATACTGTTTAAAACAGTTGTAATAAAAGTCAGTACAATGTAATGGAATTGTTCAATAATAAAAATGACTACATTCTAATAACATGTATTTTATTGTCAGTGTGCCTCGGTTAGTTCTTTAGTCTCTGCAGCAGCTCTTTGAAGCGTTCACCACATCTAACATCAGACTGAACTTATTGCTTTTTATACCCACATCAAAAAAGACTAGTTTTTGCTAGTTAAGCAATTTGTTGGCAAATATGTGATTGGCTTTACTAATACAAGGAGTGAAACATGTTGATTAGACCTTGCTAGTAATTTGTTGACCACTTCAATAAGCCAATCTACAGCCTGAAAATGTGATCTTTTTCTTAATTACATCAGGATATTTTGGAATAAGTTTAAGAAAGAAAACACAACAACAAAATTCAGTTGTAGTTGTATAATTACATATACTGTATTTATATATATTTTTCATAAATATGGTCTTTTCTTTTGTACTATACATTTTTTGCTTTTTAATGGGTCCCCTATTGACTGTAAAGGTTGCAGACCCCTGCTGGGGGGGGGGGTTTACATGTTTTAAGCATCAAAACTGTGTTGGAAATGTCAGGTAATTTTGCTTTAAAGTGGAAAAAATTTATACATTTTGGAAATCAAAGTAAAAAATATGGACCATTGATATATCAAAAGTAAAAAAGTGAGTTAATTATGTAACTCTAACCAGACTGTGTTGTCTGTCTTCATTCCACCACTGTTCTGTCAAAAAATATTATTCTGCATGTTTAACAAGTGGGAAACTTGATGCTTTGTCTTTTGCATGAAAGTCACGGAGGTAGATACATTATGTAATACAAATCATTTGTCACATACTTGGAACTTATGACCTCAAGTGGTGAAGACAGTTGAGTGCAAAATGCCTCCGAGATGCCAGATGATGATTTAGTGTAGAGGAAAACTTGGTGGAGGTTTCCACTTTTCCTCAGCCAGCAAACATGAACCACCAGCGTGTCTTTACAGTTTGGTGTTTGGATGCTGCAGGCTGTCAGTCAAGTTAACAGAATTTAGTTCATATATTTTGGGAGTTTTGGAACCTGAAATTGGGCAGAAACAGTTTACTGCACGGGTGCTATTTGTTTGCACATTTTAATGATTTTATTCACATGTTTACATAGATAAATGCAAGTTCTCCTTAAAAGTTCCAGTTGTAATAAGTAACGGTTTATTATTTTTGCATTATACAGATCCACAATTATCAAAGGGAGCCTTATTTTAAAGTGTACAAAAGGACACCATTAATGACTAATAAACATGTATAAATGTCATAAGGGTCATAGACATTAATAAACATTTTCCTATTGCATCTTTTACAATAAGGCACCCTTTGATAGCTGTGGATATTTAAATATATTTCCTATACATTAATGTGCTTACAAGGTAGAAAACTAGTCTGAAATGTTTAATATAGCACCTTTTAGATGTAATATGTTTGTGAATATATTGTGACCTGGCGCTATATAAATAAATTGAACTGAATTTTGTCTCTTTCTCATCCTTAATGCATATTTAACACTTATTATTGATTCATAAAGTGTTTACAGATTAATTAAAAATCTAAAAACTATAAGTCATCTATAAGGGGAGCCTTATTGGAAAGTTGTACCATTTAGCAGCCATTTCAGTCTTTATTCTTATATTGTGAAATAGTTAGATGCTAAAAAAATTTGATGTTTAAAAATGCAAATGTTTTCTCTTCATAAAAACTGTAACTTGAAGCGTTCGACATTACTAATTCCTCAGAAATTGCAGTGTACCAAAAAACAAAAAAATCCATACCACTGATTTGCTCAAGTTTTATTTAAAGAAACCAGCTTTATCTTGTGTGGAAACAGGAACTATAACCTTAGTTAACTGTAATAAAATGTGCTCTTTGAGTTTTGTTTTATGAATTCCTTTAAACAGCCCTTCCTCTGGAAAAAATAAAATAAAAGTAAAAATACATAAAAGAACCAAACTTTGCCCAGTCACAGAATAATAAACAGATTATAGTTCATACTCCCAGCATTCACAGCCTGATGGCACAAATCTACTTACAGCCTGCCATTAAATTCTTATCTTACAGGTAATGATTAGGACATTAATGAGGTTTTGTAGGCGTCTTGATTTCTTCTTCTTCTTCTAGTTTTGTTTCAGTGTTATCATCTTCTTCTTTGCCCGACTCTCCTTTAGATTTCTGGCCGCAGCACAGCTGTTTGAAGTAGGCGTTGAGCCGCTCCAGGATGTCGATAGTGTGGTTAATAACCAGAGCGAGCCAAGCCAGGCCAAAGAAGATCCAGGTTGCCATGAGGACGCTGTACCAGTCTGGGTAATTATGATCTGGATTGTTGTCTGAAAGACACGCTGGTTAGGAAAATTAATAAAGGTGCATGAAAGACAAAAAAAACATGGGTGATGGGGGAGGTGCTGTACCGGCTACAAAATCTCCAAAACCGATGGTGCTGAGGGTGATGAAGCAGTAGTAGATGGCCTGGGAGTAGGTCCAGCCTTCCTGCTGCTGGAACACAATCATGGGCACGATGAAGAAAAGGACCGCTCCACAAACGTAACTGATGGAGTGGATGAAAAAACGCGTGCACGTCTGCAATTAGACACGAAGGGGGGGAAAAAAACACACTGGTGTTGGTCACATCCCTGAGTGAAAAAGTACGAAAACTCTGGACACTCTACTTACCTTTCGTTTAGTTTTCCCTTCAATAAAGTCTGAGATGTTCCTCTCCAGCGCCAGCATGTACTTCCCCACTCTGTTGAGCACCACCACGTTCAAAGGTATACCAAAGAGCGCGAAGAACACACAGAAGATCTGACCAACTGTCGTAGTGGGGCTCATGTTTCCATAACCTGCAAAACTAGAGACTGTTAAAATCCCCTCTCAGTCTGCTCAGACTCAACAGAACCGATCAGAACTGCACATTCAGAGGATCAGGATACCTTTAAAAATTTAAAATAAAGGTATAAATAACTCTTACACCAAACAGCTCAGCTCAACCTGGGGACTGGACCGTTGCAAAATCATTTCATCAACATTATTTATTTTCCAATCATCCCGGTGTAAATTTGTGCCCCATTTTATTACACGCAGTTTGTTCAAACTAATTCAGCCTAATAAATAATAAAAAATGTTGGCTTAAAGCTTCTTATATAAACACTACAGCGTCCTGTTTGTGTCGTTTTTTTCAACGTGATGGTTCGTTCACGATTCCATGAACTCTGCATGTTTATGGCGAGGGCTGATAATTAAATTAAACATTTAGAACAGGCTCAGTTGGTAGAGCTGATGCCTCTCAGCAAGAAGGTTGCAGGTTCAAATCCCAGCCCGGGGACCTTGGGTAGAGTTTGCTTGTTCTCCCACACACCAAAAACATGACTGCTGGTTAATTGATAACTCTAAATTGTCCCTAGGTGTGAGACTGAATGGTTGTTTGTCCCGTGTGACCCTGTGATGGACTTGTGACCTGTCCAGGGTGTACCCCGCCCCTCGCACTCTGACTGCTGGATATGGGCACCAGTGACCCCCGTGACCCTGAAAGGAAGAAGTGGGTCTACATAATGGATGGATTTAAAAGAACTGTACATGTTATATGATGTAAACAACCCATTGTATTTGATTTTTTTCTTTTTTAATGAAGTCTTTTCTGTCTGACCTATAGTTGTGACCACTGTTGCAGCAAACACAGCAGAGCTGGTAAATTTCCAGAAGCCGTCTGTGGTGCGGTTGTCTTTCAGACTTAAACCTGCCTTTGAAACATCTTGAACAACCTGAAAGAGAAAAAAAAGAAGAAAAAAGTAGCTTTTCAGGTTTTTTTTTTGTTTGTTTGTCCATAAACGTTTATTGAGACTGTATGAATGACATGTTACTATACAGACTAGTCCACGTCTTTACGGTTATTGGAACACCTTGAAGATATTTTGGTCATTAAAAAGCAGCTGTTAGCGTTCAAGAGATATCCTTCAGAGTTCCGCATCGACACAAAGTTGTGTTCATCAGCCTGTGTTTGTAGTAACGATGAACATGTCGTCATTCCCACGCAGATGTTTTTACATACAACGAGGCAGGGAATGAATTTAAATCTTAGACCTTCGTGCTGCTTCAACAAAAGCTGCCTGCTCGTATTTGTTTTCACGCCATGCAAATCAATCTCAGATTACCCGACACAACTTTCAATTTCTTTTTTTTTTCCCCTCCCCGATTATGCTTTCAAATCTGACAAGAGGCTGAAATAAACTGCACACTTCCTGGGTGTTTTCGATTAAACGTGACGAGTTTCCAAAAATACAGACGCAGAGCGTTGCTCATTAAGACATCCTTCCAGGCCCGACGCATGCAGGCAAAGCAGAGCTGAGAGTTTAGACAAAGTATTTGCATGGATGGAGACGTGCGTTTCTCGCATACACATTTGTCAGAAAGTTGGAATGGGATTTAGTTTTTACATACAGCAAGAATGGCTTGACATCAGCTGAGGCTCATTGCTGTGAGATGTTTAAAACAAATGGAACTCAACTAATATAATTCATACTATGTAAATCACAATGCACACAATCACTTGTGAAACTGTATTCCAGTCAATAAAAATGTAATTTTGCATAAAGTGGGAGGCTGGTTTATAAATTCCACTTGTTGAAATGTGCTGGATTAGAGAGGTAAATTGTATTAAAGATGACTCACTGACATCGTATGATTCTAATATGTTAAGTATTGCATTTAAACAGTTTTCCTTAAATATTTTGCCTTTCATTGCTTTACTGAATGCAGGTTGTATTTCCCCGGATGTATTGCTCTATTAGGGTGTAAACACGGTGAGATTAATTGGCATTTTATTGTTTTCTTAGGCAAAAAACAAAACAAAAACTGACACATTTTGTTAGACGTTTCAATCATAAATACAGTATTTTCTTTAACTGGTTTGTGAAAAGGACCCAACCAGACTTTTCTGTAAATTTGATCCTTTCTCTCAACAAATCTGTTGAATTCATCTCTCTCTCCTATTGGCTGTCATTTCCACACACCCCCTCATTACTCAAAAATTAAACTTACTGCGATGGAAAAGACCAATAGAATCAGAAAAATGCCACAAATCCCAACTTTAACGTCAATGATGCCCTCAAAAAAACGGAGTTACCTCAAACTTTCCTTACTTGTTAACCATTTAGGCTCAGAATACTAACTAGTTTTTATTTTCCTAACAAAACATTTGTGTTCATTTTTGCAGAATCCAAAATGTCAGCCGATCTCAACAGTTCCTTGTGATCGGCTAACCCTCCGCTTCATGATGCTCTGAACGTTTTCTGTATGAAACATGAGGTCTGGTTGTTTGCTCAGCAGGAATAATGGCAGACTACTGATGCTACTTCAATTTGAAACCAAGAACAACCTGTATGGTCTTTCTCTTCAATTAATGCTTTTCTGTGTCTTGTTTTTTGTCTACTAAATTGTTCTAACACACCTGCCATCTGCAAATAAAAGTGCACGGTACATTTTTGTTTTTTTAAATAGTTCCATTGCTAAATTGTTGGTTCTACTATAAAATGAAAGTAAAAATTAATGTTATGGTCTATTGATTTAATCATGTGGAATGACGTAGCAGCTGGTCTACATGTCCTGCACGGAGTGAATTAACTTAGATGTAAGATTTTTGACCAACTTGTTTTCTTCTGAACCTTCAATCAGACAGAAACATTTGTATCTATGGGTAAATTATTACTATGGGTATTGCTCAGTTGTCCCATTTCTTTGTGCGTGCCACATTTGTAAGGCTTACCTGGGCCACAGCCACCAGACCGTCTTGATTCAGACAGCTGTACGTCGTAAAAATGGCTTCTTTACGTTTCAGTAACCCACTGAGATCCTTCCCGCCGAGGTCTCCTTCCAGCTTCCAGAAAATCACCCCGCCAATCAACACGTAGACCACATAAATCAAGGCGAGCAGGAGAATGGATGGCACCCAGGCCAAATTAAACATTTCCTTCACTCCCATCTTGGCCTGCTGGTTGGACCTTTGGTGTCCGGTTTTAACCCAGAGTCTCAGCCTCTGCAGTCGGGCGCAAAGAGGAGGGAGCGTTTACCGACTGGGCTTCTCTGCTTGCATTGCAGGCAAATGAATGTCCTTGTGCACTACTGTTTCATTTACTTCAAGGCCCTGACATGCAAATCTAGAGGAGCAAAATAAGACGAGGGCGAGATGGCAGCACAAATGGGAATGCTGGTGTGGGTGACTAGGATGAAGATCTGATTTGTGTGTGTCTGGCTTAAATGAGCATCAATATGTGTGTGCAGTCTTTAAATCCAGAAAAAGTATATTATAAGCTTCAGTTGCTTTTCATCCAGTTTTTATAGCGCACTGTTGCACAACCAGTGGTTGCTACATCCTTGCAGCAGGAGGCTCCATACTAAGCCGGGTATTGATCTGATTAATGATAGGCCGGCACTGGTAACTGAGTGGCCAATGGCAAATGAGAAGGAGACTATTCCTTTGCCTTAGCATCAGAGAGGCCAGCAACTAGCATTGATAATCTGGCGTTAGCATCAGGGAGGCACAAATACTTTGAATAAATATTCTGAATTAAAAAACTCTCTATAAACTAAACTTTCTCTAAAAAGCCCCAACTTGATAGTTCTGGCTTTTCTCATAATTCTGTTAGAGAATAAAAAAACCCACAGCCGTCAACCAATAGAAAAGAGCAACTTAATATGTTTTATGTTTATTATTTATGCTTGACGTCATGTTAAACAGTAAATTCTATAAGGAACACCTGTCAGTACATGTCTTTTATAGGTTTTGTATGTCAAACATTTTTTGAGATAGTCTTCTTTATTCAAAAGAGTTTGCGTCTAATAAAGTAGGTGAGCAGCCTTCGCATGCTAGTCGCTAGCTTCTCCAATGCTAATGCCAGCTTATCCATTCTAGTCGCTAGCCTCTCCAGTGCTAACGCCAGCTTATTCATGCTAGTTGCTAGTCTCTCCAATGCTAACGCCAGCTTATCCATGCTAGTCGCTAGCCTCTCCAGTGCTAACACCAGCTTATCTATGCTAGTTGCTAGCCTCTCCAATGCCAGCTTATCTATGGTAGTCGCTAGCCTCTCCAGTGCTAACACCAGCTTATCCATGCTAGTCGCTAGCCTCTCCAATGGTAATGCCAGCTTATCCAT
>JAUBOC010000002.1:16547653-16559808 GCA_032275365.1 Anablepsoides cearensis
TCGCTAGCCTCTCCAGTGCTAACGCCAGCTTATTCATGCTAGTTGCTAGCCTCTCCAATGCTAACGCCAGCTTATCCATGCTAGTCGCTAACCTCTCCAGTGCTAACACCAGCTTATCTATGCTAGTTGCTAGCCTCTCCAATGCCAGCTTATCTATGGTAGTTGCTAGCCTCTCCAGTGCTAACACCAGCTTATCCATGCTAGTCGCTAGCCTCTCCAATGGTAATGCCAGCTTATCCATGCTAGTCGCTAGCCTCTCCAGTGCTAACGCCAGCTTATTCATGCTAGTTGCTAGCCTCTCCAATGCTAACGCCAGCTTATCCGGCACCGGCTGCTCAGTTAGCGGTGCCGGCCTATCTGTAATCTGATCAATATTTGGCTTAGGAATAGATATATCCTCCTGCTACAATGATATACCAACTGTTGGTTGTGCAATACGGCAAAATAGTTTTTGCCCTTTTAAACTAACTAAAACACTGTGACAGCCGAGGACTATCCTCCCCTTCTTCCAGCTCACATCACCATCTTGATGGATGTGTTTGTTTAAGATAGCCCTCCGTGGTCAGTTCACTGGAGTTTCCCATTAGCACACAAGCGCAGGACTCGCACGAAAACACAAAATACACAAAGTGTGGCAGGATGTAAAAGAAACCATAGCTCAACCTGAAGCTTCCTGTTTGAACATCTAATCATACGGGTGCGAATCAGAAGAGCACATACAGAAGTAAACACTGATCCATAGGAGCCGTTTGGTAGAACAGCTGTCAGAGTGGAAAAAACAACAGATCGATTAGGTTTTCTCGCCAAGACTCATGGCTTGTCTGAGGTAGAACCAAAAACAAAGCATCACAGAACAAATATGTACATAGCATTTTAGCTAACAAAGGATGAGCTGCTACATTTCATAGGCTTTTCTACTGTAAGATATCACACAAAAAAAACTATCACACAAAATACAGTTTATAGCAGCAAGTCAGTATTATTTGTAAATGATTTGGAGTCTGTCAGATCTTTGACGTGACCTCCAGTTTACTGGCGGACACTTCGTCGTCCTCCTCTTGCCTCTTAAAGCCCGGCTGAGTCAGAACAACCACATTTTCCATGACTCTGGCTGCCATATTGAGGATGACAGCGAGCCAAGCCAGCGCAAAGATGATCCAGATGCCTGCCAGGCTGCGATAAAGAGAGATGTACTCCTTCTCTGGGTCGGTCCCTTCAAGAAGAAACATAAGACTGTGTTACGTGAGCTGCTTCAACTCGGTCATTATTCAAATGACTTTTATGGTAAGGAAAAAAAGAGAGGGTGTTTTAGTTGACTGAAGCAACATCAGAGGCCTTTTCACCATATTAGTGAATGTTTGCCCTCACTACTCACCCACAACATAATCTCCAAACCCAATGGTGCTGAGAGTAATGAAGGAAAAGTAGAAGCCCTCGCCAAACGACCAACCCTCCACGTAACTGAACAGCAGAGGAGGGATGACTAGAAAAAGCAGGCTTCCAGTGATGAAGAATAAACTCACTGCCAAAGCTTCAACTGCCTTCTGAGACAGGAATAATACAAAAAAAAAACACTTAATTTAAGCTTCAATCTACAAATTTAAACAAAACATAATAGCGATTCATTAGTACCTTGTGTGGAACAACCGCCACCATCCCTCTCTCCAGTCGGCCCAGGTGGATGGTGAGCCACTTGCCCAGCTGTTTGAGGAAAGCCAGGTTCAGTGGAATCCCACACAGCGCGTAAAACACGCAAAACACCTGACCGGACACGGTGCTGGGGGAGAGGTTGCCATAACCTGCGAACCAGACAAGAGATAACATTAGCAGCGGTGGGTCGCACCAACAAGCAGAGCTGAAATGGTTAACGATGTCACCGTGCTGCTCACCGATAGTTGTGACCACAGTCCCTGCAAAAAAGAAGGAGCTGCTAAAATCCCAGTTACTGGGGTTTGTGGAGTTGCCTGAGGGATTTACCCCCTTTTCCCAGGCATATAAAATCACCTGTACACACACAAACACACACTTTTATAAAATCATTCATGTCTGATTAATCAAAAAAAAAAAAAAAATATATATATATATATATATATATATATATATAGCTAAATAATTAATAATTAAGTTAAGATTTGTAAATGATTCTTCCATTTTAATTGTAAACTTCTGTAAACCACTTCTTTATAGGTGTTTAAAGACAAAATGACAAAAATGTAATACATCTTTATAACTTTTCTTGGTTCGACTTTATATATGAGTCGTTAAAATCCATTTTTATTTAATGAAGTATTTTACTTCTGATTATGTTCATTGAGTTGGATTTTATTGTTTAAATTTATGGTATCTTCCTTAAATTGCGTAATTTGACATTTAAAGGTTTCAACTGAATGAACAAATCTACATTTTGCCAGGTTTAATCATATTATACATAATTTTTTAGTTCAATCTCTTTTCCATTTGTTCAACAAAGCATGACACAGGTAACTTGATTCATTTAGATTTTCTACAGCTGATTTACTTAAATAATTTTAAACATTCTTATCAATAAAACTTAAATATTTAACAAGAGAAAATAGTTTAAGCCCACTGAAAATAAAATAGACTTAACTAAGATATAGTCAAACCTAAAAAAATGTTCATTCAATTTGTGAAATAATTTTCAGCCATTTACTGACCCCTATTAATAAATCTTTCAGCTTTAGTGTTTCCAAGCAGTTTCCACCAAACTTTTACTCAGTGAATAATTTGATTATGGACAACTTTACAACTTCAAAATAAGTTATAATAAGCAATATCTAAATGTTAAAAAGAAAAGGATAAAAACCTGAACAAATTTCTCCAGCGCCGGTCCATCCAGGCAGGTGTAATTGGCCAAGAAATGCAGCTTCTCCAGCTGGAAGTGGTTTCGGTTGTTGCTCTCGGCTTCTCTTTCCAGCATCTGGAAGATGGTGGCTCCGATCAGCAGGTAGGTGAAGTGGGCCAGAGTGAAAAGTGCCGTCCAGCTCAGGTTGACCTGAGCCAACTGAAAGCTCGCCATCAACCTCTTGCAGCAGCGGCAGCAAAAAGGACACAAACAGGCACTTTCAAACTCAGAGGTCTTTAAAACGTTTTTTTTTTCTTTTTTTTTTAAGAAAAAGAGTAAAAGTCAAAAATTTCCCACAAAATGCTTTTCACTTTAGAACGTGACATTCTTCTTGGAAAATGAGGAAAACAAAAACATAAAAGAAGAACCAGAAGTAAACGTGAGCCTACTTTCTGGTCTTGAAGCTGGTTTTACATCACAGAAAAGTTGATGTTTGGTTTGCTGCATCAAACTCTGACTGGTAATAGTTTCTGTCTGATTGGCCGGCGCATCAGAGATGTTGATTTATGGATTGCCGGGGTAACGGCTGAACTACTTTCCTCCATTAGGGTGACATCTGGACACCTACTGTTTCCACTAATAAGGAAGCAGTGGCAGAATCTTGTCAGCAGAACAAAAGTTAATGTTTTACCTGCCTGCTGCTGCTGCTTGTTTGAGCACCTTTGATTTCTCAGCCTCTCTGTGGGATCTGAATGATGAGGCAACCTTTAATCTTTAAATAGGATTCCTGCAGGAATTAAATAGTTCAACATGATCAGAATCTGGATCAGCTTTCTGAGAAGATATATCTTTCTCCCTTTTCTTTGCACACAGAAGCATGCTGGAAGAGTCTGCAGATGTTTTCCACCACATCAAGAGCTGAGCCCGTTTATTGTCACATGGAGATTTGTGTTGAGAGCTGCTTGATCGTGAGCCATAAACCAAAGAGTTTAAGAACTTTTAAGCTTTAAGAGAGTGCTTAATGGAGAGCGATGGCTTTTTTTTTGTTAATAAAAGGCACCAAGTTGGAAAAATATAAAAAAAACAATCTTCTAACAATAAAAATAAGGGCAGTCTTTATTGGTAGTCGGTCTTCCGAACTATTCAAAATAAGATAGGATGTGAAGAACATGTAAAATAATACTTTATTTTTTGTCCCATAATGAGTTAAATGTTTTGAGTTTAGGATCACAGGATTCTGAAACTTCTGCTGCAGACATAAAAAAGATAATATTCAAAATGACAAAAAAAAAAACAAAAAAAAAAACAGAATAACAAGAATATGATGGAACATCTGTAAAGGTTACATGTAACAGTAAATATGCTGAAATATGCAACACTTATTTAAAAGCAAATCTGGTTGAAAGTTAATAAAAAAAACAGCCTAAGCAGCCTCAGGCTGAGATTTTAAAATTGACACAGGCAAATTAAGTTTGACTAGCTAATGATTTAAAAAAAAAAAACTATAGATAGGACAGGAGACAGGATGCCGAACCCCCCCACAATTTTCTCATCCATTTAATACAAAACAAATTAAATAAAATGTGAAAATTAATTATAAGCTGACTTTTATTTGCAGACATTTTTTTTATTATTTCCATTTTTTAAACTGTTTATTTAGATTTATATATTTTTAAATTGTATTGGTTTTTAAAACATATTTGTACCCAGTTAACTCAGACAATTTAGAATTTGGCAAAGTTTTCCCTCACTGTGACTTTGTAAGCATTTACTGATTTTTTTTTTGTCAAAACTGTCTAGACTTTAAATCAGCACATAAATGCTATAAACAGTAAAGCCAAAAACTGTCATTTTAAATTACCAGTAATATTTGAAGATTTAACAGAAACATTGGAAATATGTTTTAATCAGGAAACATATGAAGTTTGACATATTTTATTCAATGCTTTATTAAAGACAATAATTTTGTGTTCATTTTAAAATTTTGTTGGTTTTTAAACTTTAGTTATTTTTAGTTTGCTTCCATACAAAGTGTATTGAGGTTACTGCCTGGAGACACAGCAGCAGCCTCCTTGCTGTCTGTTTTCCTTCTACATTACCAGAGTCTTCAAGTTCGTGGAAATAGGGTTGTATTTACAGTGAAGAGATGTAAAAAGATATAACTTTACAGGTTGAGTTGCCTTGGAGAAAGATCCAAGGCAACCAGGCTTCGAGGCTTGAATGCAAAGCGTGCAGCTTCTTGTCATCTATCAAACAAATCGAGGCAAAGCCATGCAAACACATTGACAAGTTGTTTCAAATGCCATTTGGCTCCAAGGTGGCTAGATGCATTTTTGCTTATATAATGTTAAATACAAAACCTGTAATAACCGGAGACACACAGCTAGTCACAACCTTTGGGCTCTAAGTTATCAAGAATTCTCAGTAATGTGGAATAATCATAATAATCATAATAAATAATGGTCCTTAACCAAACCCCCAATCAGAAATTAGCATCCGTACTCACGAGGACAGGGTTTTGATCCCCACTATGCACGTTTGGTCCCCACAAGGTTGCCTTTTTCCAGAAAGGGTTCCAACTGTAGCAAAAACGTGTCCACACACACCACCCCCCACACCCCAGTACTTAACTACTGATGGACTTTTATATCTGCATCCAACGTGACTGACATTTATGAGGAAATTTATGATACAGATAATCCTCCAAGAAATGAAAGAAAAAAGAAAAATGTAAACCAAAAGCACATTTGCAGAAAAACGACTACAAAGGATTCACTAAGGGACAGATCCACAAGAGATAAACAACTTTTTATTCAGGCAGTGGTTTGATAAAAAAAAAAAAAAAAATGTTGAGAACAAGAAGCAACAGGAAGACATGTTGACCTCATGAACCACATGTATCAATATTTTACAATTTCTTTACTTTGAATAGTTTCTTCAAAACAAATAAAAACTGATCTTTTATACAGTATTGAACATAGTTTTACAATATTTTACACAAACATGAGTGACCATATAAAGTGAAATCAAGTTTATCTATAAAATCCATTTGTATATACATCTAGAAACTTCTTTTCAAAACAAAAAAACAAGGACAGCCTTTAGTTTCCTGACAGCTTGATCCTTTCTGTCATTTTATGACTTTAAATTTGTTCATTTGAAACAGCTGCAGGCTGTTTATACTGATGCAATTCATCTGTGACACGTTTGCAGATGTTCTTTTTCACCTGGTTGATAATCTTCATTTTATAGCTGAGACTGACCTGAAACACAAAAGACACGGGACTGAAAGCAACTACCCTTTCACTGACCTCCATCCTCCTCTTCCAATCTGTAACTACAGTGACAAAAAAAAAAAAAAAAAAGAAGAGTATCCCTATGGTGTTTTTGCACATTTGCACATTTGTTTGTTCACATGACCTCAGCTGCTCTGAATATCTGATGGCAAATCACAGCACTGTCAGGTCAGCTGAACTTGTTTTTAGAGTAAACAACTACTGCAAAGTCACAGAAAGGGAAAGTGTGAGTGAGATTATAATAAGCCCATGTGAATTATTTGATACGTCTTTTATCTGATATCTTACTCACAGGTTGTTCATCTAAATCCAGCAGATTTCTTGGAACATGTATATATATTTTCCTACATTCTGCACAGTGACAACCTCATACTGTTGGACAAAAAAATACATGTTTCAATGTAACAAAATAACAGCTAAAACACTCAATTACTTAGTATTTTCAATGCCATTAGACTTTTTAAGTATAAATGTAAAATGCAATATTGTTATCAAAAATGTAAGAATCACTTCTTCTACATCAGTGTTTTTTAAAGTGAGGGCCACGGCCCCCTGGGGGGCCACTATTGGGTGCTAAAGGGCCTCAGAAAGCTGGAGAGAAGAAAAAAAATGATCAAATAAATGTTTTAAATTATAATGACATTATCAAATCTGCATTTCAACCATTATTTTGAAATATAATTTATACAAATAAATTGAAATGTTATTCTTGAAATAAGAAAAAAATTAGTCAAACTAAGTATTTCACGAATCTTACCGAGTAAAATTTTTTTTACTGCACTGGCAGAAAATTTTGACTTAATTTGATTAAAATTGTCAGGCTAACAAGACAAATAATCTAAAAACAAGATTATTATTCTGGCACAATCAGTTCTTGTTTAGTAAATCAGTCTCAAAACAAGATCTAAAAGACTTTTTGGCTGGATATAAGATTTTAAAACTTGGTTAGATGGACAGTTTTTGCAGTGTAAACAAATGTAATAATTATTGTATAGTGAATAGAAGAGGGAAAAATCATTCTAAAAGTTGATTTTTTTTCACATACTTAGTAGCATTTTTTGTGGGTTTGGAGGGGTTGGGGGTGGGTCCCTGGCAAGAAGTTAATGCTGTTAAAAAAAAGTTTGGAAACTCTGTTAACCAAAACTAGTCATTGCTCACAAAGCTGAACTTTATGATGCCTGGTGGTCAGAGGGTCCAGGGCAGCTGTGGCTACAATATAGCTTACCACCATCAGTGTGTGAATGGCGCTACTAGGCCATTCACCATGATGTAATACATCTCAGCACCAGAGTGTCTGTGCTTCTGTGTGTATTTGTGTTTGTTACCTATCCTGCTGAGGAGGTTTTTCCGGGCCATGACAAAAGCCAGGATATCTGCATCAACTTGCTGATCTCCAGTCAGCGGAATAGAAGACGACGTGATTGTTGTTGCGGAAAGATCCCTGAAAAGGTGCTCAGCGTTATTCCGACATGTCATAAGTCTGATACATAAACATACTTCTAAACACAGAGACGTGTCAGTGTATCCACTGCTGCTCAACATTTCAACAGTTCATGTTTAAAAATTTAAAGCACAAACTTTAACAAGCTCTACACATTTTACAGCCTCTGTGTGAAACAACGGATGGTTTATATTGTGAGCGCCTGTATGAGGGGAAGCATATCCATAATACACTGAGTGTTTAATGGCAGCTGTAAAAAAGGAGCCTTCAGCATCTGGGTTAAGGTGAGACTTTTTTGATTTGTGAACATTACATGTAGACGTTACTTCACAAAGACATAAAACTTAATGGCAGTGAAAAGAAAACAGAGCAGCTATAAAACCTGCAGACTGGACATATGGATTTGAAAGGTGCTCCAAATGTGTAGAAAGTGCTACTGTGTTGTGTGTATGAGGAGAGATATTTGACAGATTTGAAGGTACTGGTGCCATCTATAAAGACCAGATGTCTGAGAAATTGAAAATTACATTGAGCTTTATATCATGTTATGTCATTCCCTTATCAAAACAGAGTGTTGCTTTGACTCATTCATGCATGTTTGAGAAATCCTTGAATCTCCTGTGATAACCTGCCCAAACACTTGCTTATACAAAGCACCGCCTATTTACACAAAGCTCCTCCCTGCAGCTCAGTCTGCAGCCGAGTTCCTGCACGTCAGAGCACCTCTCCCCTGAAGCATTATTGTGAAGATGTGCTGAAGTGGGAGTGTTGGAAACAGTAGGAAGTTCTTAAAGAGGCAGAGGTTATTTTCAAGGCATTTCAGTAGACCAGGGCTCTGCAACCTGCGCTTCTAGGGCCACATGCTGTTCTTTGGTCCCTCTGCAGTGGCTCTTTGAAGCTTTGCTCAAAGCTAACAAGAGATTACATTTTTTGTTTTTTTATATTCAAAGCAGAAAATGCTAGCTTTAGCAGTTTTCCTCTCAATTTGTTTGCAAATACGTGACCAATAATACAAGGAGTAAAACATGTTGATTACATCATGCTAATAGTCTGTTAGACGCTTCAATAATCCAACTTCCAGCTTTACAGTCTGATATTTCTCTCAAATCCATCAGATGTACCTTTAAAGACCTTTAAGACTAGACCAGATAATAAGAGCTAAAAGAAATATGCCTGCATAGTTCAGTTGTAGTTTTATTTGAATTTGGTATATGCAGTATTTTCTTTATTGAATACTGTATTTTATTTTGTCCTAAAATGTATAAATAATTTAAAATTTGCTAACATTTTAAGTTTTAAAATGTCACCCCTACTCGCCAGAAGAGCAGAAACGGTTCTTTTGATTGCAAAAGTTGCAGACCCCTGAGATATACTAGGGTGCAAATTAAATTTATTTTAGATGGTTACAACATTTTCACAACAACTGAAGGTAACATAGTTACTTGATTGTGGTATAGATTTAAAGTATATGCCTGGAAAGTACCCTCTTTAAATAAAAGTTTCTGAAAACCACAATAATTCAGTGGCATATTTAATTGCCTACATTCACAAACCTACAAACAGTAAATCAAGATTTTTGATTTGTTATTTATGTCCCTCAATTCTGCAGAAGGATTGAGATCCAGACCCATCTTCCCATCTAAAGGCTTATCCTGCCAGGATGGCACAGGGACCTTAATGGAGATGGGGCTTCTGAAAGTCACATATTTTAGTGATTTATGGATTTGCATGATAAGTGGTGTGTTATAATATGCAGTTGAATTTTAAAGGAAAAAGATAAAGAAAAATAAAATGTGACTGACCTCAGAGCTTGAGTTGAAGAGCTTGATCTGTCTGGATTTAAGTCTCTGTCTGCTGGAGACTCCTTCAGTGTGCTGCTCAGACCAGGAGAACTGAAAAGAAAGGCAAGTTCTGTTTTATATAAAGACTCTTACACAATAAATAACCACAGAACTGTGATTTTATGGGTACAATAAACCAGGGGTTGTCAAACTTTTTGGATCTGGGGACCCCTTACAAGGATGAAAAAATTCCAGGGACCCCCTCATAAACCCCATGCTGTTTGAAAAATAATTTACTGTCATTTTAACCCCTAAATGCCATGGTAATATTTTTTTTATTTGGTTTAGTATGTTTGTTTTACTAGTGCATTGTTCTGTATATGCAATTTAAAAAAAAAAAAAATCAACAAATTCTTGAAATTTTTTCGAGGACCCCCAAGACACGGCTCGCGGACTCCTGGGGGTCCTGGGACCCCGGTTTGATAAGCTTTGTAATAAACCTTGGAATATTTACAAAGCATATTTTATCTCGGTGCATGCACTTCTCTTAACCACAAGAGGGAGCTACAACATAAAGCTGTGGTTAATGTGGGTTTGTCAGAATGAAACCTTTTTAGAAAATAGAATGCATCTATTATCAGTAGTGTAACACGATGACGCGGTTCAAACCAGTGTACTTTACTTTTACTTTGATTGCTTTTCACACTGTTTTAACTTTTCTGATTACTTTTTAAACCTTTTTATTGTAAAATCCAGGCACAAATCCTTTTACTGCTTTCCGTGACTGTGCTACGGCATCTGACATTAGATCTAGGATGCTGAATGCCACCCGTGTCATCACTTATCTTATGAACATCCCTTACGTCACAAAGCAAACAAACACAGTGCCGGTCAAAGGCAGATCATTAATCGATACGTGTTCCATGGAAACGAGCACAAAAGAGCTGCGGATTGTTGTGGAATAACTGAGTGATTTTTCAAGCACAGATGGTGAGAGGGTAAAAATAACATAATGTAATGAGCAGGAATGAGTCAAGTGAGAGGATGTGTTTTCTCCTGGTAAATTGGCTGATTTCTGAGTGTAACCAGAGAAAAAGAAAATGTAAACTCAGCGACACATCCACTTTGTTTTCAAAGGGATATATTTGGAAATACATCACTTTGACTTGTTTGACAGCACATATCTGGCTGTCCAACATTAATGCATACTCAAAAACATAACTATCAGTGAACAGTTCAGAAAGAAAATAAGCTTATTATTTTCCCACCTCAGTGCGAGGGAGATTTTTTATTTCCTCTCAACTTCAATTTCAAATCATGCTACATTTATTGTAACAGACAGCTGAAGTTTAAACTATCTTCATAGTATGTTTTTACTTGTGCAAAAGTATCACGAGGTTTAAACATTTTTTTGTTTTAACACAGAATAATGCTCTTCTATTAATGTATTTTCTGTCTCAAATTCTGACTAGAAAATCTGATTTGATTTGTTTTGAAGATGAGAAATAAAAAATCATCTATATATTCATTTTTTATTTAATGTCCCATTAGTGAAAGCAGACATGATTCACCCAAAATTGTTTACATTTATTTCATATTCCTAGTTTGTGAAACTTTTGACCACAATCATTTGTAGCAAATGAATCAGGAATTTGTGTTATTTTGTGGAAAAAAAAAGATGAATAATGCGTCTACAGTTATTCATCAATGCAGTTAATTTGTTGCAGGATAAAATAAAATCGTCTCACCAGAATCCTGGAGTGCCAGGCAAAGATGGCAGCAAGGATCCGTTTGATGAAGCTGCGTTACATCCGGCTGCTGCTCCCAACTCAGACTCCTAAACACAAGTATTGAGAAATGACGGACGTTTATCTCTCCGTCAAAACACAGAGATGAGCAGAGGACTTCTGATTTGGGCTCATTAGTTCATCCTACATCTTAA
This sequence comes from Anablepsoides cearensis, assembly GCA_032275365.1. Lineage (NCBI taxonomy): Eukaryota > Metazoa > Chordata > Actinopteri > Cyprinodontiformes > Rivulidae > Anablepsoides > Anablepsoides cearensis. The sequence continues at coordinate 16,558,917 of JAUBOC010000002.1, forward strand.
AAACAAGTACATGTCTGCAATAAATACTTGAACAGAGCTGTTGGACACAAACTGGCAAGACAAAGAAATCTGCTGCTGCACGTGTAAGGCCCATCTGTCAGACTTCCTTGTTTTAACCATTGGACTTTCAGTGATACATTTCCAAACAGATGTGAGTGAAATACTCTGCTTCATTCATAAGATCAAACCCAAAGAGCAGAAGCCAGCTGCGTCTGTTCTTCAGATGTCTTTTTTGTGAAAAGTGCACAAACCAGCAAAAACCAGAGGCGTCTTTGTGAGTCAGTGTTACACATGGATGTTTCGCCAACCATTCTCTCCTCACGCTTTTGTATATTACACTAAAATAGACAATGAGTCATTTTATTATACACTGTTACTGTTGAAGTCCTGCTTTATTGGAGTCTCAAAAAAAGGGAGGATTTGTCAACTACGTTTCTTCCCAAGTCCAAAGGTTTAAATTTGACGCACTTACAATCAAAGACACATCGATCAACACATTTTAAGATGTCCATGAAGAACAATATGCTAAAGAATCTCTTCATAAATACAAAGAGACAAATCTAATATCAGCAGACCATCTTTGTGCTGTCGTTCTGTCAGGATCTTAAAGATTTATGTGCTGTCTGTCACACATGTAGAAGTGAGGTCAGTCACCTGCAGATTAGAAGCCTCCTGGCTCCACCACTTCTGGAAATCTTTCTGGATCTTGACCTTCACCCTCTCCAACAACAGCTGCAGATGCTCAATCTCTGTCCCCAGAGCTTTCAGGCGCACAAACGTGTTCTTGTAACTGACGGGAGATTTCAACAGCACAAAATTTATTTATTTATTTTTTTTTGTCTGTGTTACACAGCACCTGCTGTGTTCAGTCAATTCCAACAGACTCGGGAGG
>JAUBOC010000002.1:16561531-16574369 GCA_032275365.1 Anablepsoides cearensis
TACATACATACATACATACATACACATATATATACTTCTATTTCTTACCATGAGCTGCCATCTGTTTCCTCCGCAACTGTAACTGCTTCTTCAACTCATCTAGAATAAAATAATAATAATCTAATCAAACATAATGACCATTGTATTCCTGTTATATTAAAAAAAGCTATTCTTTGAACTTTTAACTTTGAATATTGACAGTTAATGCTACATAAATCACACCATTATGAAATCAAACCTCCAAGTTTGTATTTAGCCAGCTCTCTTCTCCCAAAATACATTTTTGTTCAAACTGTTTGCAGAGTGCCCATGCAACCAGCTCGTCTTTCCAAACTCATCACACAGCACGTTCCTTTAAACTTAGACCACTTTGTGGATTTCAGTAGACACTGGAGACGTGAACGGATGAAGTGAAATATTATACGTGACACAGAAAGACACATCATGCCCATGATGAGAGCTCTTTTCCAAATGTCTATGAAGTTTGAAGCAGAGTTTTGGGAACCTTGCATGAAGCCATATGTTTGGGTAGCTGAGAATGTAAATGAACTGAGACGCCCTGTGGCTTCATTTTGTGGTCAGGTAGGCAGCTTGAGTCGTCTCCAACAGACACACGACGCTCTGAAACACGCCCACAATCAACTGATGTAGGGTCTACTTCTTCAAAGCAGCATGAAGCGATTAAGAAATGTTTAAACCATGTTTCTGGAGCAATAACAGCACAAAAAACTTCAGGCATGATGAGCACGAGGCTGGGTCCTCCGAAGGCCGAATTTGTCGGGCGCTTACGGGCTGTCCAAATTTGAAGACTCACCCAATATGGCCGACAAGTACGTCCTCCTTTTCCCCCCGATTTGAGAGACGGGTCGCATGGATCCTTCTCGACCCACCATATCCCATAATGCATTGCGAGCTGACAGGAGATTTTTTTTTAGCTCGTAATGGTGGATAAAGCGAGAGAAAGGAGCACAGTTTTATATAATATTCTGACAATATAAAAAATAAAAGTTTCAAGCAGTTCTTTTGTTAATGCTTGTGTTATTTGTATGTTTTTTTTTTAATATTATTCTTATTAGAACTCAAACAAGCTGGTATAGCGAAATAAACGTGCACGTACAACAAGTTCCTTAGTTCATCAAATATTGCCTTTAAGCTAATTTTATTGGTTCGTGATAATAATAATACTAATATATTGATATTTTGCTCATTTTGATCTATTTTTCTTTTGTTTAGGATCGTCATGGCAAGGCAACAGGACATCGGAGAAAGGGCGGGAAGCTAGATCGTCCAAATTCACAACCACTTTTTACCGGCCTTTGCAGTCTACCAAGGACCCAGCCCACCTAGACCAGGTAGGTCGGGTCCTTCGAAGGACCAAGCCTCTGAATTTGGACACAGTCTAAGTCAGTCGACATGGCATGTAAATAAACAATCTTAAAGTTTTAAGGCCACAAGACCAAACAAAACAATCTTCAGTTTTAAGGCTGAAGTTGGGCTACTCTATGTGAAGCACTCCTTGTCATACGGACCAAGATCATTTTTTCCCCCAATTTTTCCCCAAGTCTGTCTTGACACAATTACTGTCCTAAATTACATAGACAATTCTTTCTTTCTTCATCTTCAGGATGTTTTATTGACACATGTTCATATAAAATGAAACCTTGTGGGTCATTTAGCCTTGAACATATTAATATTTGTTTGGAAAAGAAATAATGCTCTGAATACTTCTGCGCCTTTCATAAATGACTACATTAACGACTCTAGAACATGCAGAGATGATTTGTAACAGGACAGCCTTTAGAGATGGTATGTAAGTCCAATAAATTTGCATGTGTGTCAACTAATAATAGGGTGAGCTCTGATTGCGGCAATACTTCATTACGTTTTCAGTGCTCGAGTCCTCTTCCAAGACAAGGCTGAGGGCTCAGCACCACATCACTCTTAAAACCGCACCGACTTTTCTCACACAACCATCAAGCAGCGGACAATCATCTCTGCAGACAAGTTTCAAGCAACAAGCCTCAGTAAAAGGCTTGGGGACTTTTTGTGGCCTGGGACTTAAATATGATGTGTAGCATGAACCCACAGAGGAATTTAAAAATTACGCAATATGTATAAATGCAAACCAATTCATAGTGTATGCCGATCTAAACCGTAAATTTTACTTGGTGAGATAGAACCACCGCAGAAGAAACCTTACAAATGTGATTTGAACTTTGAAAACAGCACATGAGAGGTTGTTGATGCTAACTGGGAAATAGTGCTAAACATTTCCTGCTTTTATTGGACTGATGTGTTTATGAGCCTGCTGCCTAAGTAACTTTCTATAAAACAATTTCATCTGCCACATTAGGAGCGCAAAAAAGCCTTTTCAAAGGGTCTGCGATGCAACAATTATATTTACTCAGCAATAATTTGATCTCCAAAGAGTTTGGGCTTGAGTCTAACAGACCTGAGCCTAAAGGTCATTTCAGTAAAGATGAGCAATGTGTGATAACTAAACAGATACCAGATGTTCCGCCTGAAACTATGCTGCATAAATCCTGGAACATCTGTTGGAGTCATTTGGAGATGCTGCTTGTTTCCAGCTGCTGCTCACCTTTTATACCGCCTGAAAATGTGCATCACTGATCCCTCTGAACAAATATAAACCCTTGCACTTTCTGGACTTATGGGCTCAAAACGTATACTCTTCCACTGGGATTGGATTCCAGGGCCATATGTCATGGCCAAGAACAATAGTATAAACCAAGATAATGTTTACACACTAAGGTTTCCTTGGGCTACCACTTCTCCCTTTCTCCCCTGCTACTGACCCCCGTGCTGGGTAGCTCCATCAGAGAACACCGGTGTCTATATTATGCTAACACTTTCCACGATCTGCATTAGAAATAAGACACAGGTGGTAAATACTGTCCAAACAGGGCCTCCAGCATGGCAAAGGAACTCGCCGAGTTAAACATTGTGGTTCTTTTAACAAGCCAGGAGAAGCAACCACCTTCCATTAAAAACACAGCCTCATCCAAAAAGACTGCAGCTCCATACGTCTAACAGCGTAATAATATTTGACAGCGCTAAGATGTTTTGGAAAACCTTTTTGAAATGTCAATTAAAAAAAAAAAATTGGTTTCTAAAAGTCCAACCAAGAAAATTAACCAGACGTTTGACTTTTTTTTTTTTTTTAATCCACAGTGTGTGGGCAGCATTGAGCTACGTGTGCAGAGTTAATACTCTACAAGCTGTCAGAGCTGATTTTTTTTCTTCTTTTTTTGGTGATGCAGAAGATATACAGCTGCGTCAGCACCTCGTGGGGTGAAATGAGAAAATAAAATCAATTCTAATGGTTATGAATGCACGCTGGCATACGCGAAGGAAATGAATGAACGCTACCAAACCACTGAGGGTAATCTGAGGCAACAGTGATGCCAGGCTCTGAGCAAACATATCCATTTCAACAGCATGTAAAATGAGCTAGTCCATGAAAATTCATAAATTTGGTATGCATTAGAAATCACAAACCAGACAGAAGTCTAAAAAAAATCTTTTGTTTTACTGCCGTAAAAATCTGTAAGAAAATATTGTAATTTAATTTAAACCTTATTAAGGGATATTTTTGCCACATACTTCTGTATAATGTGTTTAGCTATGAGGGGTTGCTGAACTGAATCTGATTTATCTAATTTAATAGAAACAAAAACAATATATTAAAGAGATATTCATTGTGTCTATTAGTCACATGAAAATATAAACGATATGCATCTTCTTTTGCTTCTAAGGTTTTCTGCATGAGTGGATATTAGGAATTATCTGGTTCTAAAAACATTTTTTACAGCCTCACACAAAGAACCCATGATGATTTACATTGCATCAATATTTATTTAACTAAACCCAAGCAAGAAATGTCTTCTGAATGACCTAATATAACCCTAAAAATCTGTTGGGCCCACATGGGACGTTTTATCCCCAAATATTTAATGATCTGTCCTTGGGTGAACTTGCTGGGAGGATTAATCCTGAAAATGCATTTGTGTTCAATGTTTGGTTTGAGAACTTTTGATAAAATAACTCATACTTGCTGAGGTTTAGTTAACTACTTTTTGTTTGATAGATTTGTTCAGCAGCACCTGGCTGCTACGTATCAGCTTGTATGGAGTTTTTCCACACACTGCTTCAGTTTTGTTTAGTTTTATGTGTCACTAATTAGCAACATAGAGTAATATGTGTTGTAATGTTGGTCATCTAGTTTTAGGACTTTGGAAAGATCAGCTCCTGTATAAAAAAAAAGCTACTTTATTCTCACGTGCATGTATGAGCAGTGCATGTGTTGATGAAACACAGCAGACAAACTGTGGAGATACTTGGATTCAATAAGCATTACACTCCGACTTAATGCCAAGCCTCATTTTGGCTCAGTAGGTTAGTGACTTTCCTGGAAAACTCAGGGGTGCACTCACAGAGTCGTCATAAAACAGTCAGAGACAGCCTTGTAAAAAATACAGGTTGGAAGGCTACTGTAGATGGATGGAAATTAGAATGCCTTCTGCTCCTGGAAAAGTTCAGGAATGTGCTGAAAGATATTCTGACACACGGGGGACAAAGCACCCTGAGAATGATCTGGTAATTAATGTTTTTTTGTTGTTTGTTTGTAGGGATATTAGCTTGAGTAATTTACAAAATTAAACACATTCTCAGTTCCAAACTATGCCATAATCTCTAGAGGATGACCTCCAAACAGTCGGTGGAACTTACTGATTCTGTTTTTGGTTTCATTCAGTTGTTCTCCAAGTTTTCTGGTCTCAGCTGATCTGGTAAAGAGAATCCAGATGTTATAAACCACATTAGCTTTTTCAAAAAAAGCATTTAAACTGAATGTGGAAAATGAAACATTTGCTGTTGAAAAACCGTCACAGAACAACCAACTTTTAGGTTAAGTGACATATTTTGCACAGAGTATTTTAGAAACATTTAAAAGTTTTTTAAAGTGTAAAAACATAAAGACAAAAGCTACTTTGGATGTTTTGTTTGATCACTTGAGAGCTTCAGTCTGTTGACAGTTCCCATGAACCCACTGTATTTTATAGAAATTATTTACTATTTTAGGAGTTTGTTAAAGCCCTCTCACCAACCTTTCTTTGAGTATCTTCTTGTTGTCTTCAATGGTTGGATGCTCCTCATGATCCCTAATAAAGATCTCAAAGGCCTCTCGTTTTCCCATTGAAAACTGTGGATCTGATGGAAAACAAATCTGAATGAGACATGCAGGTTTAAATGACGCTACAGACTTCATTACCTGGTATTACAATATAATAGCGTCTTCTTGCCATTTCCCCCTGTAACAAACTAATAACTATGGGAAATTTTGAGCTGTGCATCCTCTCACATCCCCAACATGAATCTGGCAGCCAGATGTGAGCTGATACCCCTGACCTCCCACCTTTCATTAGGTATGAATCAGAGGGGCTATTAGGCTGTTGTTCAGTGATTAGGAATGATAAAAACACAAACATAAACAGCAATTTTGAACATGTCAGCACTTTGTAGTGGAAGCCTTCTGGATAACTTTGGTAAATTTGGAAACTACATAACCTTGGACTCACCACTCTTACTGTTTTATGTGCTTGTAATATTACGTAATAGGCTCTTTTTGTGTAGTTTTTACATCTGCTTTACATATAATAATTTCACTGAGGAACAGCCTTATTTAATCACTTCAAGTTGTCAGATGTGGTTGTTTAAATAACAAAAAACATGTTTAGTAGTTGTTAAAATTTGTTTTCAACAAGATTAAATAAATAGGATTACATATGAATGACTATTAATGAAAAGCAGTAGTACACAAAGACTCGTTTCAGCCACTGAAAATCCAAAACTTGACACCAATTTCCAATTAAATATGAGCACAGAATGGAAATTAGCATGATTAATATTATCATAAGAAATTTAGTTTCTTCATATTTGGAAAGCCCTGAAACCCGTCAGCAGGCAACTGAGACGTATGTTGAAAGAGACAATCTCAACAAAAAGGTTTCTTGGGGGAACCATTTGTGAACATTCCTGGAATATCTTAGAGTGATATGACATCATCTTATATTCTAAGATAACTTGACAGGAAATGGGCTCAAATGGAATTTAGGCCAAGTTTTTTTTTCCTTATAGGGCCTCAAGTGTTGAGAAATCTAAAGGATGAAAAATAAGATAATGTGCATCAGTTTTAAGAACATTTACATTTTAGGTTTCTACTTACTTTTTTATTTTACTTACGTTAGCAGACTCTAACCTACTGAGGTATTACTCTTTTTTTTTTTTTTTTTTTTTTTTAGAAAATCCTGATATTGACAACAAATTATATTCTTTATCTTATATCTCAAGTTTATTTTAGTCTCACATTTTTACTACAAATCATATATAATATAACCTGAATTTAAAATTAATATATTTAAGTAGTTTGCTTTAAAAAATAAATCTTAAAAAGCATAAAAAAATACAAAAAGTATTTTAAAGCTAGGCAATCTCAGAATTCGACTTATACATATAGATATTTTTTACCTTGTATACTCACCAGAATTATTGCTATAAGGGAAAATCAACTTGTAATCTATAGACTGCTTTGGTAGAGGTCATCATAAAACATCCTTTAATGTAAATTATAAAGTACTCCATCAGCATTATGGTGTTTTTTTATTTAAATTTGAAACTTCTTTGTTATTTACAGTATATTAACGTCATAGGTACATTTAATCTCCTTGTGACAGCAGTTTACCTCAGTGTAACTCTATAAGCGCTTGGCTAAAAGTTTGATTTAAACTAAATTCATGCACATATCAACATTTAATGACCAAGAAGCAAAGATACATGTAGTGCATTTGTTTTAAATTACAACAGAGTAATGAAGAATGATGTAATGTACCTTCAGTTTGGTTATGTAGGTCAAAAAAAAGATAGGTGCTTCCAGATGTGAAACATATGATGTAGGATGTAGTACACTTTGAAAGAAATCACTTGTTTTTCCATATTATTTTGTACATTCAGTGTATTTTAGAGAAATGTACATTCCAACTAGATACAATAAATTTCACTTCTACTTTGAGAAATAAATAGGACACCTTTGGTTGCAGAGACAATAAAAACTTTAGCAAGAAAAATAATACAGTTTCAGTCAATAGGCTACATAGTTTATAGATTTGCTCCAGATTCTGCACAAAATCAAAAACACCCTAAGCATTTGAAGCATATCATCTGCAGCTTCTGGAAATGCTTTTAAATGTTTCTGTCCCCCTAAATGCAGAGTTCATCTGGACAATATCTGCTGGATAACAGCTGATCAAGCCCAAAGTGTGTCCTGGTCAGAGTTTTGCTTACAAACTGAGCAGAAAGAGGAAAAAGAATTGTATGAAGTGTGAGAAAATTGGATGGAAATTCCAGGGTGAACACGTAACTGTGAGTAAGCAATTACAGAACTCAGGAATTCTGGAAGCGGTACTAATTTATTCCCAGAAGAATAGATGGTAACAAAATTCTTTGTGGAATTACCTAATTTAAGTTAATGTTCATGAGTTCTTAATTAAAAAGAAAAAAGAAATAGATAGATAATGACTAATATTTCTAATAAAGGTGTAATTTATGCACAGTTTTTCCACTGAAAAAAGCCTGAATTTTAAGAGATAAGAAATTTTTTTTCTTTGTTTCTTTCCAATGCATTTAATAATTAATTGATTTCAGATCAGTACATTTAGTATGCAAACAGAGACTTGTCAATTGTTTAATAAAAATAGAACTATACCTCTCATTCACCCTTTGACTCATGCAGCTGAACCTTTCAGGATATTTTCCCTGTCAGTAATCCCTAAACTGTTTCAACAAGTTGATTACAGTCTACCTCAGCTAAACTGGAAATGTGTAATTAAAAAGTAAGACTTATATATAAGCTATTGCAAATACCCTGAACCACTGAGTGGTGAATGTGTGGAAAACCAAGTAGTGAAGTTCACAGAACTATATGAAAACTTGGAAAACAGGACTGTCCCAAGGCAAAAATACGATAAAAGATACAAACGTCAATGTCAGTTTAACTTCCTATTCAGGGCAGTAGCTCTTATCGTTCTAAAATAGAAACCTTGAAACCATAAACAGACTCCTGGACCTGGTTGCCAAACTCAAAATAAAAATAAAAAACGACGAGCCAAAGGTCACTAATGAGATTTAATGTCTTTAAGGAGAGAGGAGAATCTCTGTTGGTTTTGCTGTTACTACACAGCAAAACCAACAGCCCAAACCCAAGCTGTAAAAATGTTTCCCATCTATGAGGTGTTTTAGTCGATGTGACCACAACTGGTTTTACAGCATATTAACATTTTTAATGTACCTATAGCATAGTTTGAAACTGGATGCTGTGTAAAATGTACAAGGTTGACGTTATATTACAGCTAAGAACAAAGGGAAACAAAAAAGAAAATTCCATACTAAGGCAACCCAGATGATTATTTCAACCCTATATTGTATTACAAACCTTTGTAAGGGACCAATGTATGCTGCACATAATTTATCATTGATTCTATAAACCTCTATTTTACAAGGATCTCTCATTCCTTTTTATAAATGACTGATTTAACCCTCACTGACTTCAAACATGTTTTGTTTTTTATCCAACAGACTCTTCTTTCTGAGATCCTGTTTTGCCGGCCTTATTAGCGTACCGGGCACCCTTACAAAAAATGTCAACATGAATGAGGACGCTGTGGTTAGAACAGTCAGCAGCACAGTTTGATGAGTTTCTGGCTCGTACCCTTGTGCCCGATGGCTTCGACCAAGCTCGTTAAAGAACTTGGGTTTATCATCACACTTAAGGCTCCACTTAGGCAAAATTAAACAGGAAAGCCAAATAAATGCTGCTTCTGGCTTGAGGCATAAACATTCAGCTGGTTCGAGTGTCACTAACCTCTGCATTCCTGTTGCGTTCAAACCTTAAAAAAATTCTGGCCATCAAAGACGGTGCTGCTGTCTGCAACTAAACGCTGCTACGCTGGGTCATCATTATCTTCAAAGGTTTAGATCATAATCTATAAGCCACAGCAAAACCACAGGCAGATTATACAATCAACTGCAACTGAGGAAATCAATTTAAGACAACATGTGAGAGTGACCAGGATGCTGCTTCATTACATCACATTTGGAAGTCGTTAGGCCACATTTACCTCAAGAAAACAAAGTAAATATTGAGCATGTGCTGCTCCATTTGCTTTTGATCTTTGGCCTTTACCGCAGTTTCATTTGAACTTCTGATTTAGAGCTTGCACTGTCTGCAAAAAATGGACCACTGCAAAAAATAAATAAATAAATAAAATGCATAAAAATGAACAACTGCACTCAGCAGCAATCAGATGATTTTATAGCATTGTGACTATTAGTGATTATAAAAAATGTCCAGAGATAATCTCTCTTCGTGTATAGTTTAGAAATGAGAAATGTGATAATCTAGATGTTAGACTTTTACTGTGGGTAATTATGCAGATACATCTGTACACATCACATCAGAGCTTTCAGTCAGCAGGCATTAGTTTTAAAGCCCCAAAATAACAAAAAAAAAAAAACCTTTTAAGAGCAATGTCAAGAGTTTCTACATATTTCAAAGTAATTGCAGTAAAAGTACAAAAATATTGAGACATAAGGGTAACGTCACAGTAATGAGGTCAGTAAAAAATATTCACCACAGAGATGTAAGTTTTATGTTTTTCCTGAAAAAAGTGAAGGGTGTTAAGTAATATATTTACCTTATTGGCAACAACTGATTTATAATATAATTTTTTATTATGCAACATGAAAACACCCCAGTTTAGGAAGAGAATAAAATGAATGTTTACTTGGTAGAGTTTTTTTTTTGTTTTAAATAAAGATTATAAAATAAGGTATTAGCTGAAATTGTTTCTTACAAATGGAGATGGAGCCTTTGATTTAATTTGATATGATCTTAAATTTAAATTCAGATTTGCAAATCCCAGGCCCGTCTGAACAGTGCTTGGCCTCTGGTTTCTGCTCTTTGATCCAGTCATTACAAGTTTAAAACCCATCAGCTTTTCAGTAGCAACAAATTACATGTTTAATGTACTGCATCGTCTAATGTTGCATTGCTGACATGACTAGACTAAATATTTTAATACACTCAATCCCACTGAAGACACTCGGAGGAAATAAATGTAACATGATGTCAGACTCTTCTCCAGTTATTAAAATCCTCAAATCAAGAATTGGTCATGGCCTACAGGCAGCCACAACGGAACATCAAGAATCTGAAAAGCCACAAAAAGGCTGTACACATTCCAGCCGAGGAAGATCACCTTTTTCTAGGTTTAGCACCAAATATATCATAAATATTACACTTCTTCCAACTAAGCAAAGTTGACTGTTACATTTCATATTGTGAATTTCTATGAAAATTGTATTGAACTTATATTTAATGCTATGTATTGTGATTTATAGTAGCTTTGAACATCTACAGATCTACAGACTGATATCTAAAGCTCAACTATCTGCTTGGTTGAATATCACAGTTATAAGAAAATATGTTATTTCTGCTTTGTCATCACCTGGTCTTTATGGAGTATCTATACGCTTTGTGGGAAACCATAAAGGCACATTTGAAAATTCAATCAATCTTACTGCAAACCAACAATTTCTTAAACATTTTGAATAGTAATATCACGTTTATTATGTTTGAAAAAAAGTAAATACCTCTTTTCATGTACGGAATAGCTTGTCCTCCGTGTTCCAAAGGACGGGTGTCCATGCTTCCTTCTTTCAATGGTTGCCTGGTTAACACTTCTCTTCCATGTTCTGCTGGTGAGGTGGCCATGTTTTCCTCTTTCACTCGAGACACTTGTCCTTCATGGTTCATTTGAAAGTTTAACTGAAGTCTTGTAAAAGTTTGCCCTTCATGGTTTAGTGGAAAGGTGTCCATGTTTCTGTCTGTCAGCGGCAGGTTTTGGGACACTCTTTCATCATTTGCAAAGATTTTTTCATTTCTTCTTCTAAACTGAAACATTGGGGTTGCATATTCTGCATTGTTTGTGAAAACGATGTCAGTGTTTCCTTCTCTCCGCTGTGGCAGTGTGGACATTATTCCACTATGACCTGCTGCTAAGGTTTCCACATTTCCTTCTTTCAACTGGAGCACTGTGGATGCTTGTCCTTCATGCTTTACTGGAAAGGTGTCCACGTTTGCCTCTCCTAATTGTGATGCCACTGACATGCTCGGGGCCAAGTGGGAGAGCAAGTTTTGGCGATTGCTGATGTTAGCAAGCTGAGCTGAAGCATCATCTGCCCGTTTTTTTTCTTTTTTCAGTATCTTCACCAGGATACCTGAAGTAACAAGTTAAGGAATCTACGGTAATTGCCATTTATTTGATCAAAAACACTGAAAGAAGAGCTCTTACACTCCACAACAGACACATGAAAAAACGTATTTCAACAGATGTGACTGGTTAGTTCAACAGTTTCAATGTAAATCCCTCCAGAGACCCATTAAGGATTCAAAAATATACCCACCAGTTAATTTTAGATTTCACACTCATACTGTAAAATTGAGCTCCCAAGTGGCTATTTTCAGTTAGTGAGTAACATTCATAGCAATTTCTTAAATGTCAAAGTTTTGACATGTGTTCAGCATCTGACCTAAGAGGCCTGGGATGGTGTCATGGTCTGGGATGAATTAGTGGAGAAAAAGACGACCCAAAAGAACTAAAGGGATTCTGCCAAGATTTCCCTAAATCTTCCTCCACTTTTGGGCTTTTGTGTATATATGTGCACTTGAGTCCAAATGTAGATGTGTCAGGGAGTGTCACTGAGGCAAACTGGATGGATACCAATAAAAATTTGAAATGTGGTGCAGAAAAAAATGGTCCATGCATTCATTACCTATTTGAAAAATGTTCAGATAAAAACAAGAAATTGAAAAAATAAAACATATATTTTGTTTTAGTCTGTTTTGTAACCTTTATTGTTTCTTATTTCCATGTTTTGCTTTTGTTCAATAAAACACATGCTGAAATGTCTACTTCCTGTTGACATTTTTATTGCCCGGAACATTTTGTTTTCCCTATCCACATGAAAAAAATTGTATTAGGAAAATTTACAGCATGTGTTTGCTTTACTGCCTCTAACTCGACACGTTCCTTCTTTAAGTTCAAGTTACAGATCAAACTGAGTTCATCTGGCCAACATTACTTATGTTATATTTCAGCGTTTTTTTTTAATATTCATTTAAAGAAGACTTATTTAATAGATAATAATGTGCTGGAGTGAAGGAAAAGGACAGTTCAGTTCAGTGATGACAAAGAATTTGCTTTTTTGAACTAATAAACAAAAAGAAGAAAAACATCATTAGCATATTTAGACTCGGGTTATAAAAAAACTACTTGCAGAATGTTAGAGAGCAAAAAACTAAATTGACTAAAAATTTGTACAAAATTAGTCATTCAACTTTAACAAAAAAGATTTTTAAAAGAAAAGATATCAATAGAAGCTGGACTTCAAAGTCTGGTATTCCACTATATGATAAATGATGTGTTTGATACCCTAAAGCCAGGGACACACCAAACGCGTTTTGAGCAGCGAAAACGCGCCGGACGGCCAATTTTGGCTGCTTGTGAACAGATGCCCGTCCCCACCGAATGGGCTTCTCAAGACGCGCAATGGGAAATGGCGGACGTAATCCGAAGAATTGTTTTGTTGTATTTACTCATCAGAGCAGCACAACGCAGACGCCGTGTGTCACCCCACAATCCATAGGTGTTTGGATTTTGGTGAATTTCACCATCTAATCCAGAAGTTGCGCGCAGACGAGCAT
>JAUBOC010000002.1:16580766-16592482 GCA_032275365.1 Anablepsoides cearensis
AATCTGGACTTCCTTAAGATTGTCGGAAGGGCAAAAATCGGCATGATTATCTTTCAGTGTGACGCTGGCCTTAGCTGGACATCATCTGCCTTATTGTTTGAAGCCTCTAAACAAAAGTAGTTTTGCTTAAGTCTTAGTCATCTGTGTTTTCTTATGTCTTCAGTAAATATTCTGATGTCTAGTGGAGAATCACCTCGTCCTCCTCAAACCTCCTTACCTGGAAATGCTGACCGGTTTACCTGTTGTCTGGCTTTGTACCTGGTACTCTACTCACCTGCTTCATCTCTTCACCTCCTACCTGGAAACATAACTCACCTGCTTCATCTCTTCACCTCCTACCTGGAAACATAACTCACCTGCCTCATCTCCTTACCTCCTACCTGGAAACACAACTCACCTGCCTCTACTCCTTACATCCTATCTAGAAACTTAACTCTTCTTCCTCTGCTCCTCGCCTCCTACCTGGACACCTTAAACACCTTTCACGCCACGCTATGGCTCCTTCAGAAAACTGTAAGCAAACACCTCATCTGCAACTTCATCATTTCCACCAGCTCAATCTGATCATTTCCTTCTTCATCCCCACTGATCCAGGCCACACCAGTGTAAAATCCTTCTTACTGTTTATCTCGTCTCATTGAGTTTCTGTTCCTCTCGGCTGCCAAATTAGTGTCATTACCTTAAGCACCAATAATCCTAAGTGTTTATTTTAATAAAGGGTTCTTAAAAAAAGGGTCATTAAGCAACGGTAGAATTAAAACATCACAGAATTACATAGATTTTGTTTAACATAACCAAACAGCTTCAAAAAGTTAGATTTTAATGCAAAATCTTAAGAGGTTTTAATTTAAATGTTGCATTGAATTAGGCATGCATGTACAGATTACACCAGACATTAAATTAGATACCAAAAACTGCAAAACATCAAAACATCATCATATAGATCTGGAGAAACCTGCAGATCTGGGATGCATTTAACTAACAAACAGGTCTGAAGATGATAATTATGTGTAATAAACAATTAGAACTATAAGGTCTGATTAGATAGTACCCTTCAAGAGATGTTTGGACCATAAAGTGAAGTGTCTTGAACATTTTTTAGCTTAATCACTTGACATAAAGTTAACTAACAAAATTTATGATCAATATTTCTTTAGTCTTTAAGTAAACAAGCAGAACTGAAAAAAAGCCTTTGAACTAACACTTAGTAATAGCACGTAAATCATGGTAGTGACATGAAAGACAAACAAACTTAGAAAATAATGACAGAAAAAAAGACATCAGACAAAAATATATGCTTAACAGGAAGAATTCCCTCTTAATATTGTAAACACAGAGACAACTTTTAATATTTTACCTTCAGAAGGGAGAAACAGCGCTGGATTTTTCTCATGTCTGGACCCAGGGAGAGGGTCACATCTGGATCTGGGTCATTTACAAAAGCCTTTACGAGCTCATCCAACCTAAACAGAAAGATGAAGACATAAAAATACTCAAATTTACTAAAACAAAGCGTTAACCAGTGGCAAATTTCAGCTTGTATTACTCCACCTCTTCTCAGTCAAATAGTTAAGATCTATATTTTTTATAGTTTAAAATGTAGGTCAGGCAAAAAAACAGAAAAAACAATTTACTTAAATTTGCATTTCAACTCCTGTGGGCTGACTTTGTCATTAAATGATCGTAAAAAAAAACACTGTATGCTGTAAAACACCAGGAGGTAACATGGATTTAATGCAGACACGTCAACATGTTTTTCTTTTTTTTGTTGCACGTTCAGTTTAAATACATGCTAAGTTTACATGATGAAGGACTTTAAACAAACACAGTGATAGTTTCAGTGCATTGGAAAATATGGGTTTATGAAGCAAAGTTGGATTCTAAAACATCCCCTTTGATGCAATGTACATTTTTATTGGAAAAAAATTGAAAATACAAACAATAAAGAGTAGGATTTCATAGGTTTTCACAAAGTTTTTTCAATGTAAAGTGATCTGTCATCAAGCAATTTCAGATTAAAAACAATAATAATGTGAAGTGGCTTGTATGAATTTGAAATGAAATCAATTTGCTGCAAGAATTGTCTGAAAATAAAATTATATATATGCAGAAGAATGTACTGTATGTCTTTGGAATAAAAACAGAAATAAACTGTATAGGTAATTAGTACATGAGAAGTATAAACTGACAATAAAAAAAGTTAGGGTCATGCAATGTGGTCATAACAGTCATTAGTAAAGGTTTCAAGTGTAAGCTGGACCACAAACAGGATGAAGAGGAAAAAAGTAAGAAAATGACTAAGGTTGGCAAAGATACAGGAATTCCATCATCTCAGGGGTGGTAATCTGGCAAATGTTGATGAGACCTCTGGTTAAATCTCTGGTCCTGACTGATTGAACCTCTCTGTGTTATATTTGGTTTGAGTTCAGACAGTAAAGGTTCAGTGCAGAATATTTGACACCTCCCTGTCAATATTAGGTATGTTAACACTTTAGGAAAAGCTTTAACTTCTGAGAAATTGTGTCATATTTTTGCTCAAGTATCAGCTGCATTGATCAACACAGATAGAAGCATCATTAAAACATCTTCTGCTTACGTTTTCTACTGTGGGTTTGAGGTGCTCTGTAAACATCTGAGACAAACATCTACAGCATAATTCTGTGATGAAAGGTCTGCAATGAGTTTATCTTAACATTCTCATTCAACTTGAGTTTATAAGAAAACTGACTTAAACTTGATTGAACTAAGAACCTTGACCACGTTACACCTCCACTTCTGTGGTTCTGAAAGCCTCTTTGTTACAACCAAGAGTATGTATGACCTTACTCAAATTGGCAGGCATGTCTGATGGTTACTGCAAATTGATACATCAAAAACATTGAAAGTAGAATGAAGAACCTGATGTGGCATACTTCCAGATTTCTTCTGTAGTTAGCTGATCATCTCGCTGCTTTCCTGTCACCATTGCCAGCTCTTCCTTCACTGACATGAGCTCTCTTTTCAATTGCGCAATCAGCTGAAACAGACAACACGCAAAAAGGACACAAAGAGGTCACATCTCTGTTTACATGACAAAAACATGCACAAGGCAAGGATTTACAGACTTGAACTGTCTCAGTAATATAAGAAAATAACAACTGTGTGGGAAGCATTCAGCAACAGTCCTGGCACAAACATGTTAGGGAGAGAAAGGTCAATGAGAACCGATACAAGGTCAAAGGTGAGACTGAGTGATCTAACACAGCTGACACATTTTCTGACTGGAAAATCAAAACCAGTGAAACAGAAAGACATTGTCAGCTCTAGACACTTTTGAAAAGAAACAGACCTGTTTTGTGGTTTTGGTAAGGTGCCACTTTTCTAAACAAAAACGTTGCCCCTAATCCACCCATATCATATGTTTGAACATTAAATATTATGGCTGACCATTTCTTACCAGAGCAGCTCCCTGTCTCTCTTTTTTTTGGGGGGGGGAACCACTCCGTCTGATGTTAATTCTCCCAGCTGCATCCTCAAAAATCCGACCGCCAGTTGTTGGTCAGTGGCATGATGCAGTTTATTTCAGAGCACCAGTCCCAGGCTGGCTTTTCAAAACCACAAAGGGCTTACATACACTTTGAAATAAAACTGACCCAGACCATATCACTGATTATGGCGTATTTAAAAACTCATGACAACAATGCAACACAATGTAAATTTCTTCCATCTACTGTATGTATGTTACCATCTACATGCTGACTAACATAGCACTCAATTAACTTTGAAGCATTAACACAGTTCAAACCTAAAATTATCTCCTCTTTTTGTGCACAAAACCACCCACAGTTAACTGTAAGCACTACAGCATAACCATAGGTTTTATTCTAAATGCTTGTATACAATAATACACAAAGTCCCACTCAAACATGCTGCTATTACAGGGCCTCTTTTTTATGAGGGGAGAGGATGTAGTGTTTTCCATTACTCTTTTTAGTGAGGTTTGAAGAAGAAACACACAAACACACACATACACAAACATGGCCTGTATTCTCAATATCACATGGTACAACAACACAACTCTCTGGTTAGTGATAAAAAGCCTCTGTTTGCTTCACAGCCATACGCCACAGAGGAGCTGTCTCTTCGAGCTGATATCTGTGCCTCTGTGAAGTTAGAGTTTAGGAGGAGAGTCGACTAACTATGCGGTTTGCTTTCACTGAATTGGGAAGAGTTAACATTTACAGGCAAACTAGTTCAGCTTAAATTAGGCATTCTTACCCATAAAGCTGAAGTTTTCTTCACGCACACAAAACACAAACAGCAACAAAGTGTGAACACATCCAATAACAGCACAAAATTCCTATGGACAAAAACAAACCAGCCTCATTCTCATCTAAAGCTGACCTATTGCCCTTAAAAAAACTAACATCCTTTTATGGTGGGGTCACTGCAGCAGACTTCATTATATCCATAGGTTACATTTCAGAACTTCATTCTTTTACTGCTTCACGCCCCATTGGCCAAAGTGCTTTACATTACAACTAATAAAACAGAATCCAAGATCATAACAATGAAAACAAATATGATAAACCATAAAAACAAACTATAGAAGCGGAAAAGGCAACTCCCATGCTGAATTAAAGGCTTTGAGAACACATGTGTTTTAAGATGAGATTTAAAAACACCAAGTGTTAAATTAAGAGCCAGGAATGGTTCCACAGTTTAAAAGTCTGATCACCTCTGTGGACCAGCCTGGACTGCAGGACAACCAAAGGCAAATGATCATTGGATTTGATTGATCTGGAAGGCACATAAGGCAATCCAAATGAGATATAACAAAAGCATGGATTGCACATTTAAAATCTTTGTTAAATATATTGTCTGATTTGGCTGTTTTTCTTCTGTTCGGAAATCCATTTAGCAGTAGAAAAACGATCCAGCCAGTGTGGAAAACACACTTATGAGAAGCAAACTTCAGGTTTCAAATCAGTTACCAGAAGCATCAAGTCCAACAGTCAGTTATGTAGACCAAAGCGTCAACCCAAACCTCAATAAATAACATTGTTATCGTTTTCAAACTATGCTTCAGGCTTTGTGATGCTGTCATCTTAGCAAACCGAAGAGAGAGATAAAAATTTGGAAACAGAACCAGCAAACAATAGGAGAAACACACTATGAATCCATAAACAGAGCCAAGCAGTTTGCCCATGGAGCTTGGCTTTGCCTGGAGCTGCAACTGTGTCGAACCCAGTTGGGAGCAGCCAGACACTGTCACAATTACTGGGCCAGCCGCAGACTCTCTTAAAAATACCTCTGTAGGGTTTGCAAGTGGCCAGCCAAATCTCAGTAGCAGTAATACAGTAGCAGTTCATTCTGAGGCAGATCAGGGTGGAAGTGTATGACGTGGATATAGCTGGTATTGTTTATAATTGATGCACTTAGGAGGCCTTTCCAACAACTGTCAGGTTTAATAGATATAGTACTTAAAGAATACAGAAGGTAAATTACTGTCAGGATGGTGAAACTACTCTAGGAGCTTAATTTGACCACTCACATGTGACAATCTTTAACACAAAGCAGTTAGGGCAACATGTGTATGGACTGGTAATTGTAAAAAAAACAACAGAGTCACCAAAAATTGTAAAAAAGTCTTCATATCATTTGCTTGCCATTTTTCTCCAACTTACTAAAACACCAACACATACTGGAAAAAAAAACTATTTTAAAACTGTCCTCAAATCCACTTCTGGACACAAAAATTGTTTTATACAGACAGTGTCTACTTTCCTGCATTAAAGTGTAGAAATAGTTGTACACATTACTTCCTAGGTGGATTTTTTTTTTCTCCACAGGATGTTAGGTATTAGGACAAAATATGCTAAACAAAAATGGGTTACATGTAAACAAGACAAAAAGAAGATGCAAACAAGACAAGTAAGCAGTCTAAATATCCCAAGGTAAATAGATGTTTAATAGCTGACGGAGACATGTAGCTGAAACACGTCACATTTTTGCCCTTATTAAAACCTTTTATTTTTGGAGTGCTGGTGATTCCTACTTTTTGAAATAAAGGTTTAAGCCTTAAACGATTGAAAACTGTTGCTTCGAGAATGATTGAGTAGCTTTAAAAAAGGAATAAAAAAAGAACTAAATCATGCTGGGTTGGATTTTGTTGCAAGTAAACTGAGGGGTCTCGCTACACATAACTGACTGATCAGTATCAGCCATTTCACCTAAACAGAGGGTCTGGTCATGTGAAAAAATAAAAAATAAAACAAGTTATGCCTCTGTGGTGTGATTGGTATTTAAAGCAGTTGGTGAAGTATGAGTCTCACCAGGGCAGGATCCAATTCTTCATTCAGTATCGCCTCATTCTTGATGAGAGCCACACGCTGAGCAAAGCGACACGTAGAGATGGACTCCTGGTAAGAACATTTTTTTATCAATGTGTCAATATTTCTCTGATAGATAAACAGAAAATTAAAATACTGCCATTTTAAAGCTACAACATTGATTAGGATATGCTAAAACATGTAATTGTAACAACTTGCTAATAAATTTGCATTCGCTAATTGATGATATTCTTTCTTTTTTTTAATTATTGTGTATGACTGTGTATGAAAATGACCATAGATTACTCATCCTCACATCAAGGTTCCTTTTGTCGACTGCCAGCGTGGCGATCATAGTGGTCATGCAGTTGCCCCCAAGGCTGTCCCTCAGAACTGATGTCAACATGGAGTTTCTGTATGGGATATGGGAGCGATTCTTCTCAGAAAGTGCTATTATCACCTGAAGAAGAGAACAATGAAAAAATTTAAGTGTTATAAAGGTGCTGTGAATATTTAATAATAAAAAGAAGTGTCCACCTGTTCCAAGTAGTGCAGTGAAAGGTTGATATATTTGGCATCAGTGAGCAGCTGCCCATCTAGACCTGTCTTGCTAACTCTGTCCGACCCAGCCAGGTCCACCAGGTGAAGTTTGGATCGCAGCAGGGTGGCTGAGCCAGGTTCACGCCTGCAGAGGTGCACGGTGAAAATACAGTGTGAGCGAGTGGAAGCCTGGTTCATGGGAGTCTGAGGATGAGAAAAAGAGAAAAAGACGTTAGACAAAACATAGAAAAATCTATAACACTGCATTCTAGTGACAAAAGTGTCAATGCTGGAATTCTCTATAAAGATTATTTGACAAGCTTTTCCCCCCCCCACTATGCTTGAAAAATACATTCCAGATCCCCACTAGACATTTTGGATCATTTAATTTTAAAAAGTGTTTATTGGCTCTGAATTCTTTCAGGCATATGTGCCAACACCTGTTTGTTAGAGTTATGACAGCTCCTTACAAATCTTTCACTATCTTAACTTGCTGCTGTCATCTCCTTCCTCAGTCCAAATTCCCTTCACTCTGCACGCCTCCAAGTTTGCTCCAAAGGCTATTCTTTTTGTAATCTGAGACAACCTTTAGATGCATATGAGGCACAGGTATAAGGTCAAGGGTAGCGATAAAGAGTCCTGCTTTAGTATAGAATTGGTTTTAGACAATGCAACTGC
The DNA here is from genome assembly GCA_032275365.1 of Anablepsoides cearensis. NCBI lineage: Eukaryota > Metazoa > Chordata > Actinopteri > Cyprinodontiformes > Rivulidae > Anablepsoides > Anablepsoides cearensis. Next base: position 16,588,296 of record JAUBOC010000002.1, read on the forward strand.
TAAACCAATAACCCACATTAATCAGACTTTGTAGATACTGTAAGTTTGATTGTTGTTTCGGGCTATTGGTTCCATATACTCAAAACCGTCATGTCATTAATGAAATATGTTTTAAATTTTAAAAAATAGAGATTATCTCAAGTACCAAATCAAATTTTTGTAAGTGAATATTTTAGTCAATTGTAAAGGTCTAGATATTTTACATTTGTGTTTACTGGAATATGCATAAAGTAGAATTCAGACATGTTTTTGTTTTTTGCAGTTGGTTTAAAATGACACTGTTTATATGTCAGCAACTAGAACAACTTTTTTTTTCCATAACTAAAAACATTGGCTTTATATTCATATTATTTGTAAGGCTTTTATTGCTGGTTGTTTAGGTTCTTGTTGGTCTGGCCCAACTCTGTCTTGAGAACATTTTGTACAAATACTGAACTTAACATGTGAAAAGGTCTAAAAGTGGTCAAACCCACTCAGAAATTTTTAAGACAACAAAGCCTGGAAAAACAATGCCATTTATTTTTGAGTGGAAAAAATGAAAAAAGTGCTGGTCATAAAATTAGAATATCATGAAAAGGTTTATTTATTTCAGTAATTCCATTCAGGAAGAGAAACTTGTATTCATTCATTACACACAGACTGATATATTTCAAATGTTTATTCCTTTTAAATTTTTATGATTATAACTGACAACTAATGAAAACCCCAAATTCAATATCTTAGAAAATTAGAATACTCTGAAAAGACTCAATATTGAAGGCACCTGATTCAAAGACTCAAAAAACTCTGATGACTTCTGACTTGACAGTTATCCAAAAGACAATCATTGACACCTTGCACAAGGAGGGCAAGACACAAAAGGTTATTGTTACAGAGGCTGGATGTTCACAGAGCTTTGTGTCCAACACATTAACAGAGAAGACAAGGAAAAGATGTGGTAGAAAAAAGTGTACAAGCAAAAGGGATAACTGCACCCTGGTGAGGACTGTGAAACAAAACTCATTCAAAAACAGTAAATATAGCGCTTTATCAAGTCCCTCCGGACCCCAAAGCACTTTACACTTACAGACATTCACCCATTCACACACACTGACAGGGCACACTGACAGAGGTGGGGCTGCCGTGCACCGGTGCCACCGGGCCCTCAGACCACCTTCAGTAGGCAAGGTGGGTGAAGTGTCTTGCCCAAGGACACGACAACTGAGATGGCTGGAATGTTGGATCAAACCAGCGACCTTCCAGTTACAGGACGACTCCCCTAACTACTCCACCACAGCCGCTGATCACCTCTGTGGACCAGTCTGGACCGCGGGACAACCAAAGGCAAATGATCATTGGATTTGATTGAAGATTCACAGCTGGAGTCAGAGCATTAAGAACCACCAAACACAGACGTATGAAGACATGGGTCTCAGCTGTTGCATTCCTTGTGTCAAGCCAGTGTCAGAAGCGTCTCGCCTGGGCTAAAGACAAAAAGGACTGGACTGCTGCTTAGTCGTCTGAAATTATGTTCTCCGATGAAAGCTAATTTTGCATTTCCTTTGAAAATCAAGGTCCCAGAGTCTCTGGAGGAAAATAGGAGAGGCACAGAATCCATGCTGCTTGAGGTCCAGTGTAAAGTTTCCACAGTCACTGATGGTTTGGGTCCATGTCATCTGCTAGTGTTGGTCACTGTGTTTTCCTGTAGATGCAGTCGTACCAGGAAGTTTTAGAGCACTTAATGCTTCCTGCTGCTGACCAACTTTATGGAGATGCAGATTTCATTTTCCAACAGGACTTGGCACAGGCTGCATACAGTGCTAAAGCTACCAGTACCTGGTTTAAGAACCATAGTATCCCTGTTCTTAATTGGCCAGCAAACTCACCTGACCTTAACCCCATAGAAGATCTACGTGGTATTGTGAAGAACAAGATGTGATACGCCAGACCCAACAATTCAGAAGAGCTGAAGACCACAACCTGGGTCCTCATAGCACCTGAGCAGTGCCATAAACTGACTGACTCAATGCCTCACCACATCGCTGCAGTAATCCAGGCAAAAGGAGCCCCAACAATGTATTGAGTGCTGTACATACTCGTACTTTTCAATTAGCTAACATTTCTAAAAATCCTTTTTTTGTATTGGTCTTAAGAAATATTCAAATTTTCGGGGATACTGATTTTGTGCTGTCCATTAGTTGTCAGTTAAAATAATCAAAAAAAACACATTTAAAATATATCAGTCTGTGTGTATTGAATGGATATAATATAAGTTTCCCTCTTGAATGGGATTACTGAAATAAATCAACTTTTTACAACATAATTTTATGACTAGCACCTGTATAACTATATATATATTATAGCTCAGATATTTCTGTATTTTAATACATTTATACACTCAATTAAGTAAATATATAATATAAATTATCAATGACTTCTTAATAAAATAGAAATGTAGGGCTCATATAGCTGACAGTTAAGTCTCCTCATGCAGTGGGAGCTGCTCGTAGATAAGTAACCCTATCAAAACACTAGGCACACAGAGTGTCAGTGAGTGCTTTAATAAATTCATTTTAATTTTATCAGAGATGACAAATTTCAAAAATAAGTGTACAGGCAAAGCCGCATCTGGCACAGGAAGTGCTTTTTAAACAATCATAAACTGTAAGAATGTCCACAGAGGAAATAGCCTTAACTTTAGAAGTGAAAGTTTTTGAGACAATGCAACCTCACTAGAGCCTGATCTAACCACATGTTCTGCACTGCACACTGACCACACACACAGAGCTGAAGTGGATCAACAGAATGGGACAATCTGATGTTAAAAATTATAGCATTAAGAGATTACTGCCTCAGTTAATGGGAGCAAAGTTTAAACTTAGACAAACTGCTAAGCACCCTACCCTCCTCAATAAGTTCCGGAGGAAGCTTGTGTGTACAACATGGAAGGGCGAGCACAACAAGCCTTGTAGTTATGGAAAGTGAGAGTCACAAAAGACCAGATGAGAGGAAACATTTCCTGTTCAATTGAAAGAGCGCTACAGCGTTGGGAAGGTGTATTTTATTTCCTGTCCAGCACAAGTGAAGAGGGGATTGCTAAGTTTCAAAGAGAGTGAGCTCATGGTCTGTTGAGTTTGGCATGAATGAATGTGTCATGTTTTATCCACATGGCTGAGATCAAGAGAAGAAAGAAGGCATTGCTGTTCAATTTACTGGAAGTCCTTGGGGAGCACAAACTTCTTGGAGCATTATGTTAGAGATAAATTAACAATGTTAGAGGTTCTTTGTTTGCTTCAGGCTCAAGAGAAACTTCTGGTGATAATGTCCCAGAGAGAACGGGTGAGTATAACTTTCTGTGTGGGTGGATTATTGTGGGGTCTTCTGGTCAACATGGAGCTCAAGCTAAGTTTCCACTGAAATATCCCTAAAGATTTACAGGCCTGGAAGCTGTGATATGTCCTCCAGGTAACTACAACAAATAAACTATTACAGCAATGAGTTACTTTTGCTTAAATATGTGTTTGTTAGTCTATAAATTATCTGTATCATCCTCCAAAACTTTTTAAAACAAGCTACTGAACACATTTCAGGTAAAAAAGAAATATCATAACATATCTAATAACTGTCATATTTCTTTGTATCAGATAGTGTGGTGGAAGAATCACAGTCACATCAAAAGGTGACTAAAAATATCTCAAAAATGAAAAGAAAAGCAAAACTAACTATTATCCAGTCTCCTTCACTGTCTCTTATTTAGACACAAACTAGTAACAGAAATAAACAAGGTGAGATCAGCTCTTTGCTCCAAAACCTCAAGTTACAAAGCAAAAGCTGACCCACCTCAGAGTAATCAGTGTGGGAGTCTGAACGAGAAAAGAAGAGAAAAAAAAGAAAATACCACAACATAAAGATAAATTACAGAGAGAATGCCTGTTTTACAAGGGAAAGGGACTGGTAAAAGGGACTAAAGAGGACCAAAATAATATTTTAGAAGGGTCTTAAGGTAGCTTTCAGGATTGCATATTGCATTTTTGGAACAAAAAATAACTTTCATGGCTCTTACCCTGGGAGTGGTCAGTGGTAAGTCTGCTCAATGTTCACAGTACTAATCAAGAACACTGTTTGTGTATGTGTATGTGTGTGTGTGTGCGTGTGTGTGTGTGTGTGTGTGTGTGTGTGTGTGTGTGTGTGTGTGTGTGTGTGTGTGT
>JAUBOC010000002.1:16615451-16628449 GCA_032275365.1 Anablepsoides cearensis
GCCAATTTTCTTAAGTATAAAGATGTTTTCTTTGACTTTTTGTATTTGAAGGATAGACATGTCACAGGCACTTTAATAACACTGAAAACCTTTAATGGTAGTACTTCCTCTCTCAGGTGTGCCCAAAACACACAAACCCACTGTCTGTTCTTCATGAGCCACAACCTTGAGGAACTTATTTTTGTGGTAGAGTTGAATTATAAAAAGAGATGTGCATCTTGTTGTCTAATAGCATGAAGGTATTTATGGAATGCCAAACCATGCAGGTAGCTTTCATTCTAAAACATTATGTCATACAGCTGGTTTTGGCTGCCAGTTACCCTAATTACAGTAGTTACAGGAAATATTTGTTCTCATCAAATTTATTTTAAACAACCTATGTCATAAGTTTTAAATCAACCCTAAGCATTTGTCTTTCAGTGAAGCAAACAATGTGTTGGTCGTTATGCTTTTGTAAGCAGGTTTTCAGCAAAGCTGCTGTTGCTGAACTCAAAAGTCTGGGTGTTGACAGGAAACAAGCCAGACTCTAAACATGACCCAAACACGTTTTTTTTTTCCTAACAGATATAAGTCCGATTTCAGTTTCATCCACCCAGACAGTCTCCACAGTATGAATTATCTAAAATGTCACAGAGACAAAAATATGGATTGCCATGAGTTCAGCTCAGGCCACCTAATCCACTTCTCTGCTCCCTGTAATGCTCAGCCCTGTTTACTGACCTTCCACTGTTTTTTTTTTCCTCAGAGGAATTATCTGCACGAACATTACTAACACATGAATTTGCAAATGACGTCCATGTTTGAGCCACGTTCAACGTGGATGCCCAGAATTTACAGTATGAAGGATTACAAAGAGATCAAAGCGTGTCCGCTTATAGATATAGAGGATTAAATGCTTTGCAGCTTCAACAAAACGGCCTTTACTATTTGGGATCTCTTGACTTTATTTAGGTGACAAACACAAAATGTGCGGAACGCTTTATAGTGCAAACTATTAATGTTTGCAGTTAAATTACTTGCAACAGAAAAATGGAAACCAGACCTATTGGCAAAGGCAGTACAGGCATGCCGTCAATCTAGGGTGCGCCAGAAATGGGACACTTTTTTTCTTATGCCTTTTATTTAGAGTATAGTTGATTCAGTCAGTAGAATAATCACTGGTTACTCGGGTTTATGTGGGTTGCTCTGCCTGCCTTGTTACTACATGAGGTGTTCTGGAGCAGAAGATATTTTGTGATAAAAGTATCAAATGATGCAGTCAAGACTAACTACTGGAGCTCAGTGTGTAAATAGAAAACAAAAAAAAAAGGATGATGAAAGTATTAGTTATGATCGCAAATAAAATTTAGGGTAATGTCGAGTTTTATAAATTACTGAATTTATGTTGTATTAAACCAAACAATTTAGTAACATAGTGTATTTTTTGTATAGTATACATAGTTTTGAGTACATTTTAAATAAAATTTTCCGAGGAAGTATACCCCTGGACCCCCCCTTAGAACTGCTTCACTCCACAGCAGCTCGTTAACATGAACAGGTTTTCCTTGTTGCTGTCAGCCAATGTTGGCAGGTGTAAAAAAAATAATAATATCAAAGACAAAAGTATTTAATTTGGTATATGAATATATGTAAATTTGCAGTGAGATTAAAAAAATGCACTTGGAATCTTGCCTTGGGTGTCAAATTAGCTACAAATTGTAAAAAAAAAACTGGAAGTTGCATAAAAATATATCAAAGCTAAATGTATATTATTGTGTAATGTTAATACTGTTTTAACTGAGGGTGGATTAAACACACAATGTTTATTTGTTCTCCAACACACTACTTGGACATGTAGAGATGTATCCAAATACTGATACAGTTTGTACCTTACCTCCAAAATGCCATAAGGAGAGACAAAGAATGCATGTTTTGTTGTTAAAAATAAATTAAAATATCTAAAGTTGTTTGAATAGAATAAAATAGAATAAATGCAGTGGTGGGCAGCACTAATCTAAAAAATAGTTCCACTATCCCTAAAGCACTAAGTCAAATATTTAGGTCCCCTAATTCTAAAGCACTAATGCACTGAAAGTTTTAGCAAAAGCTAATTCTAAAGCACAATAACCCAGTCAACCAATGAACATTGTTCAACAGACAGCACGAGTCACATATTGCCATGTTGCTCTTCTAAGACTTATCATTGACATTCCATAGCTGTATTTGTGTTCATATATTGTCAATAAGTGACACACATATAAATAAAATGTGCGACAGCTTTCACTGTCAACTGTTAACATGTTGAGCAATAACATTTATAGGCCTCAGTCAGTGCTTTTAAATTTAGCAACTGCTAATCCATTAATACATTTTAAAATTAGCAAAAGCCCTAACGCACTAATTAGGAAATTAGTTCCCCTATTAGTGCTTTAGTGGAACTGTGCCCACCACTGATAGAATAGAAAAGAATAGTATAGAATAGAATAGAATAGAATAGAATAGAATAGAATAGAATAGAATAGAATAGAATAGAATAGAATATTGCACAAGCCACAACAATATTGAAGTGCATCAGCTGACAGTATACATAATGAGGTTACAACACTTTTTTTTAAGAAAAAAAAATCCTACAAATAAAATTTTGTTTAATAATAGGTTATGATGGATGATGGATATTTCGAGAGCTTGAGGAATATTTGTAAAAATAAATTGAAAAAAAAAACAAAACAAAAAAAAAAAACAGTTTGACGTTTTGACTAGTTTATAAATAGGCAAAGCTGATGTTTCAGGAGAGAAGCTGTTGCTTCTGCGCACACTCCTTTACGATGATAATGATGATGATGGTGATGTCTGTGTTTTCTACAACAAACCATCATGAAGACATAATCTCTATTAGGGGCTGTGCTTGTTTGAGTCGCAAACATGATGCCTCACAGTTAATTCCCGGGAATGCTGCTTCTAATGTTGGATTTTTTGACATTTGTCCAGCAGCGCGGCGGCTTTAAGGAGGGAGGCGTGGTGCTGCTGTTTTGACCGACTTGCCCGTGCTGTCACTCCCTACTCTCATTCAACTGAATGAACAGGCTCGTGCACTCAACAGGGGATCGGCTCTCTGCTCCGACGCATTTTTCTTTTCTTTTTCTTTTTATTCTTATTTTTTCATTTTATTACGGGGGGTCCTTATTTTGCCTGCTGACAACCACACGGGATTATTACCTCCGAGCAGCTGCTGTTTCCTCGTGAAGAATCTGGAAGGTAGGTGTGTGATTTCTCCGTGGATGAACGTCTCTCTCCCCCCGCAGCTCAGCTCAGATCGGCGGCAGGGTTCGGACGGACGCGCGGGGAGCCATTTGGAAAACATTCAACGCGTAAATACGCAAACCGGAATTTGATGTGCAGATGCGGCTTCTTTCTGCTTTCTTGTAAAAAACACTAATTTGAGCGCTTGTCAGATTTAAGGTGGACACAGAGCCTTGCTTCCAGGTTAAACCCAACCATTTAAAGCGTCCCTGAACACCTCCTGCATGGGGAAAATAATAAACTACAATTAAAATATTGCTCAATAATCCGCCGCGTCTCATCAGTTAAGCAATATCGCGTTACAGGCCGCCATTGAAAGCATATTGGTTAATTTATAAGCACTTATTTTGCGTGACATAATCCCTCCTTTTTAACAATAGCCCCATTTTTACTGATTCTAGTGATCAGATGTGAGATAATGACAGACTGCAGCGACAATTGGCATGCTGCTTTAAAGCGTTTGACCTCGATATTATCCCAGAGTCGTGCGTTCACTGGGCTACACGGACACCATGTTATCCCAGCGGTGGTCCATAGAGGGCGCTGCGGCACCTCAGCTGCTGCGTCATCCCAGTCCTGCCTCACCTGCACAGCAAAAAGATAAATAAATAAAACGTATTTCTGTGGGGATTCTAGTTATTCCACTCTGTTTAGTTAAAACATATAGCATTTTGATAAATTTATGTTACTCCCTTATCTATATGGCACGGAAAGTTGCTTGAAATTGAGATTGTGCTTTGCTTTTTAAAGGAAAAGTAATAAAAAATGAGAAAAGTTCAGTCATTTGCTTTTATCTGTCTGCCTAAAATCTTCAAACTGAACCAAATGACTTGCTGCTGTGATTGATACTTCAGTGCAGCGGGCAGCGGCTTTCCTTTCTCCTGAGTTCAACTTGGCTGCAGGAACTTTGCAGGTTCTGTTTTACATCCAAACACCAGCACGTCAAAATATTTCTCCCTTGTAACAGAAAACAGGTGTCTCCTCACAGCTTGGCTGTCTAAATATCAGAAATGAATGTAGACGCCAATAAATCAAGATGGAGCGTTTTGTTGTGAAAGGAAAAAAAAAAGTTTTTAAATACAGTAAATGATGCTCCTCTTCTTAAGCTGCATGCTTTGACTCTGAAGAGCATCCTTAACTCATCCAGTCCATGCAACGTTTGGGTTTGCAGAACAGGAAGGCACCATGAGGTGTTTAATCTGTCTGAACATCTGGCAGTGATGCAGGACTGGATCCTCTACAAGCACAGAGCCGTTCCCCCTCCTGCTCACTCACACTGCTTTGTTTGAGGAGTTGGTAACTTTTTGTCTCCTCTGGATTCAGAAGCAGCAGGTAAAGCCAAAAACAATTCTCAGTCATATTGAAAAATTAAAACCGTGAGAAAGAGTGTTATGGCAGAAAGGGTTTGAATGGATGATGACCTAAAATGACTTTTTAATCAGGCAAGAAGTGCTTTGCAGGATGTGTCCATAGAAAAGCAATATCTAATGCTGGAGATGTTACAGGCTGCGAACTGAACCTCTTAAAGTTACTAATGGATGTCGGCGTTGAATGGATTTATTGAAAAGCCCTGCTCTTCAGCCAGCTGCAATCTCCTGAGCTTTTAATACATTTTTTCCCCATCTCTGTTAGATTTAGCAAGTAAAAAAAAGGCATATGTTTACTTTCTAATCAGTCTAAAAAAAGCTGCGCTTGTTGGGTATTTTTAGGTCTACTGTTTGGACTAAAGTGCATAATGCTTATTCAGCTACCTGTGTGTTTTTCAGAGGAGCCAGAGGGGAAAGAAAAATATGTCCGACATCCAAAAGTAACAGAACCACAGGGCTGAGGTGTTCTGCTCCTGGCTGTGGTGCTGCTGACTGAGCACAGAGTGGAGGACTTCTGGTTGTCTGTGTTTGTTTCTGTGGGAGGAAGGATGAGGGGGAGCTTTGATCAACACAGGGTGGCTGCGTGCAGCCGCACATGATTTTGGGTTTTTTACCCTCGTCTAAACTACCGTGCCACATGGAGGGCTGGCCTGCAGGGAAAAGGGACGAGGTCATTGTTCCCAGAACAGTTAGCTGAAGTTTGCTGACTTCTGACTGTCAGATGTTTTTGTTGGATGGTAATTAAATTTTATTTTGTAGTAGCAGGAAAAGAAGGCACTTGCTGAGTCAGGCTAATGGGATGTTTTTTCTATTAATCCATCTCTTGTTGTGAACAAACATCTGCGACTTATAAACTAAGCAGCTGCATGATTTTACAATTAGATGTACAGCATTTTTATTTATTTTTTTATGAAACTAAAGGCAATCATCACTTCCTCCTGAAAGCACAGCGTCCACTCCTTTTTCCTTATCGAGCTAGAAGTGATGACAAGCAGGGGAGGAAGGAGTGGGTCTGAGTTTGAGTGGGAGGAAGTTGCCAGGTTTGACAAACTGTCTGGGCAATCAAGGTTTATTTCGCCCGCAACAGCTGGCAACCCAAACGTGCAGTATGCTTGCAGCCGGTCATTGCTTTCTTCTTGTCTTGCCTCCTAAAACGTTTGTTCTTAAAGTCGCCTGCAGCTTTTCAACCTCACTCTCCGTTTACCTCCTTGCTCACATCACACACACGCGCTGCGGGGCTTTCTGCCAGTCTGCTCCAGCCTGTTCCCCTCTCAGTGTATTTGGTGGAAAGGCTGTCCTAAGAAGTCTGGGAGTAATTAGCTGTAATTTCTTTAATCATAAACCTAACAAAGTGTTGTGTGTGTTACAACTCCGTTTTTTTTTCCTGTCCTCTCTGCCTTCAATAATAAGCAATTCCTCAAAAGTTGTGAAAGTTGACGACGTGTTGACAGTATCGTTAGAGAACTGAAAGGACTGAGTGGTTTTTGAGGTTTGTGTTATTAGAGTTGGGTGGGGAGTAGTAGGTGCTTTTAATTTGACTTTGAATTGATTATGAAGAGCAGCAGGCAGGTAGACGAGCAGAAACAGGTCAGAGCTGTCGGAATGACAAATTGCTTCATCAGGCTGATTAAAGCAGGCTTTTTGGTTTCGATTTAGCTTTTTTTTTAACATTTCCAAACGTATTATTGAACACGTACCTATTTGTTTGGTGATGTGAAACAATTTAGATTAATTCCAGAGTAGTTTCAAGAAAGTCATCATTCAGGCTTCAACAGACTTTTGTCTGTTCCTTCAGTACCGTAGTTTGGCTGTTCTCTTCTGCGGAGAACCTGAGCTGGAGAGGAACTTCAGCATACCAGGAATGCTCGTGGTGTGCCAGAGACGCTTGGCATCAGATCAGCCTTGAGTTTACACTAGTATGAAGTGCTGTGATGCAGTCGTAAAGCTTGTATCTCCCGTCAACAGTTTTTCTTTTGTTTCCAATTTATTTAAAAAAAAAAGATTCTTGTATTATTCTTGTGCCCTTGTCTAAATATAGTGACGTGTGAAGTTTTGAAGCAGTTTGCTCAGAGAGAAGTCAGTTCCATGGACTGTGGCGCCTGTTAAAATAAACTCTTTTCTCTAAAATAAAAGGAAAAATGGTTAAAATTGCCTGAAAGTGAGGCTTTTGTGTTCTGCTGCAGTGTCTTTAATAGTAGCTTGCTGCCATGACTACTATAATAAATGTGCGTGTTTCCAGCTTTTTGTTAGAAATGTCTGATATAAAATGATGTGATGTAAAGCTTGATTTGCCCCTCGGTACCCCTATAAACCCACCGTAAAGCAGCATGAATGTTGGGTGATTAATTCATCAATCATATGGAGACACAGGGACCAGGTGCTCGTGTAAGATTGCCTTTTTAATGCCTCTGACAATTATTTCCCCATGAGTGGGAGTCGTTTAGCACAGGGAGCAATGGAGGCTGAGAATGCCCCGATATTTCTTAGCTTTGTGACAGATTTGTCTTCCTCTTTGGTCAGTCGGCTGAACCGTTCCTCACCCCCTCAGAGATCCGTCTCAGTGCTCCGGTTGTTTCGCTCCACTGTCTTCACGTAGTCACGAGCAATTAGCCTCCGTCAAAATAGGCTGCAGGAAGGCAAAATGGGACTCGGGCATTGCCTCTGCCCCCTTGGCTAACATCAGCCTGAGTTACCGAGCGAGGTTTTGTCAGTAGATGGAAGCGGAGGGCAGTCCACGTGGGACCTGGACAAAGCAGCTCTGTAACTTGGGATCTGGAGCACATATGGAATTATTTATAAACCCTCCTGTGTGTCAGCCCAACCTTAATCTTCTGGGCTGCAGGTTTCCCCCTCACCTTTGCATTTTAAATTCAGTTTGCCTCAGAAAATATGGTGAAAAATGTTGCCTGGTCATGTTGATCTGATGCTTGTTTTGGTACAGTTTTAATTCAAGACTGTTTAAGTCATGCATTCAGTTTAAATAAAAGACTGCTTCAAGAATTCCCTTCTTTTTTCATTGAACTTGCTACCTTTTGTACTTTTGTTCAGATTTAATTGCTTCCATTTTCTTAAGCGTATGATAGGAATTATTAATTGAATAGAAAGATTTTATAGCAACAGCTCTCCCATCAGTAACACAATGCCAGTGTGACATCATCTGTAGAGATTGGCCTCTAAACTCTCCAGCTGGGTGTAGATAACGGAGCAGCATGGATGTTTATTTTTTTCTCCCCTTCTGCATTCCAATGTCTTATTTATAATGGCCATGATCTCCGGCACTGGGGGCTACTTCTATAAAAGGAAGTTTGAAAACTTGCGCCGACCCTCTCAAAAGGAGGTTTGCATGCCACATTTTCTTTAAAGATGTAATCTTGAGATTTCAAGTAGAAAGGCATCAATCACACAGGGGAAGAAAAACTTCAAGTTTGGCTTCGGCCGTGGTCTGAGAAGAGCGGTGGCTGGAGTTTGAGCGCCGTAGGATTTCACATCACGAAGGGGTTTTCAAAATAAATGATGGCTCTGAACGTTTAGTTCTTTTGTCCTTTTTGCCCCGCGATCCAAATCCTCCCTCAATTAGCTTTAACTCTCCAACACTTAACAGTCCAGATGTCCTAAGTGGCTTGATGCCCTGTTTTGCAGCATATGGCATTTGAAGCAGCAGCTCTTTCTCAAAACAGATTACCTTAATAAGGTCATTTACCAGAGAACTGTGTAGATTTGGCTAAGTTGTCAGTTCTTTACAGCCCACTAGGCTCTACAATAAGGTTACACTTGCTGATTAAAAAGATTGAAAAAAGTGCTGAGTCCTTGGATCTCTAAGTGCTCAGAAGATGGGGCTTTTTAAAAGGATGATATCCAAGCATTCTTTATTTTGTGTTATTGTACAGTAACTATCAGATCTCCTCCCCCTCCCCCCCCCCCTCCGCCAGCTCCTTGGTGGACAGGGATTCGTTTTTTCTCTGCCCTGCGCAGCTCTGTTTGTGTTTCATTGTGGGAAAAATTCTCCACTGTCCGTGAGAGTCCCCCGCTCTCTGGACTGGATTTTTCCCTTGGGGGTCCTCCATATTCCAATGCACTGAGCACCGCTGCTGAGGGGCTCTGAGGCCCTCGTCGTCTCGGCAACTCCTTGTGGTAACGAGCAGAATTCGCGTGCTTTTGTCTTTTGAGTCCAAAACAGCATTTTTAAGATATTTGTTTGACCTGTCCCCCGATGATTGGACTCGACAGTGCAGTTTATCTTTTCAGGTGGTGGTGGGGGGTTAGAGCAGAGTTATAAGGGAGATTGGCATACAGAACTCCCCACCAATAAATCACTTTAGATGTGGGGCTGAGATTGGGACCAGCTCTTGATGTATTGTGATTTTGCAAAGAGGGCCAGGCTAAAACTGGTTTACTTTGGCTTTATTCAGAGTGTTTTCTGGCTTTCGAGTTGGATATAAGCTTAAGGTGTAAAGTTTCTTTTAATTGTTTTTATTTTTTCTTTCTTTTTATCTTAAAGACTCATTTAATGAGAATTTTGATTTACATGTTTTAGGCTTTTTAGCGTGTATTCATACCAGGAAAGTCCTTTGGTCCAACTGTTTGGTCTGGACCAAATAACGGACTTGATTTTTTTTCCTTTGGTGCTGTTTGCATTCACATTGTGCAGAGCCCACGAGGAAACATGTTTTTTTTTTCTTTTGTGTTCCCACGCAATAGTATTGCGTTACCTCACAATAATTTTTGCGTTCCTGTAGAAACTGTTTATTAACAAACTCACATGCTCACCATTAGCGAGTTAGCCTACTACTTTAATTCAGCTATGACGCATAGAGGTACGTAATATACCGATATTTTAACACAGTGCAGCCACGCAATATCAACGTCCATTTCCATAACTTGTGGCGACACATCCTTTTTCGGTAACCGGATATTTCAAACTAAAAGTCTGATTTAATTCAGTTCTTAAAAAAGAAAACATTTGGATGGGAACACAATACTATATTGCAATAGAACACAAAAGAGAGAAAAAAAATCCCCCATATCCCCTCGCGAGCTCCGTAACATTGTGCTCTTTGCAAGTGGACAATAATGTATAAACAAAGCCAGACAGATGACTGTCATTGCTTCTATTGGACGGAAATGACGGGGGCGGGACAGAGCACCGACCCCGAAGTAAAAAGCAGTTCATTTAGTGGTGGTTTTGAGATGATATACTTATAATCTGAGGACCGCGTTGTGAAATGCTGCAACATAAAGGAGACAAGAAGCTCCACGTTCTTTGACCCACAACGTCTCGTTTTTTGTAGTGCAGTGTTAGCATAAGCAACACTGTAGGGCTAATGTTACTTGGCTACGGTGGCTTGTGAAGGCCAAAAAGGCGCATGTTTCCTGTAGTTAGTTCGGTTCGCCGCTGGTCTGTATTCACACCAGAGTTTGTTTGTATGCGGACTGAGACCACCTCAAAAATGGGTCTTGGTCCGGTTGTTCCACACCAGGGTTCGCATGAAAGTATTCCCACCTGCACAAAAGGTTCGGACCAACAGGGGATTTTAACTTTGGTTTGTTTAACCGGACCATAAATGCTTTTGTCACTTTTGGCAAAGAGTGTGTTCCATTCTCAGATTTGAGTTTTATTGTAATATGGATTCTCCTGAAATACAGTTTTTTTTTTACACCAAGTTAGGATGCAAATATTTAGCAGTTTGTGTGACCTTTCTGAACAGGCTGCCATTTTACCAAAAAAATAGTTTTCTATCTAGCAAAGCCTTTCTGTTCATTTCTAAATTAAATTGAACTAATGGTAATTCACTTTACTGGTGTGACTTACTGTTTGTTTTAGAGATATATAAAACTGAGCACCTAAATGTCAGCGTAAGTTTAAATGGAGTTGCATTGCATTTACCTTCTGTTGTCTCTTTAATCCATCACATTAGTCTTAACCTAACTCCATCTTCTGGAGCTGGAAACTTAAACAAACAGAAATGGAAGACTGGAATAAAAAGCCTGCTGTATCAGTAAGAAACATATACAAAGAGCTGAGGTTGTGTTTCAAACCAAACGACTAAAACATTTTACAAGATAAAAAAAAAAAGCATAATTCTTACTCAGACTTGTAGATGACTAAATTTGGCTTCTGTATCTTCCCATGCATTTTTTTCAAATCGTGTAATGACTCCATGCTGCACTTCAAAGCTCTTAAGCAGAACAGAAAGCTGTGACAGGCACTTTTACTGTATGCGTCAGGCTTTCCCTCAGGCCCCTAATGTATCACTGGAGCTAACTGCCATCGGTTTGCGTTTGAGCCGTGAGATGGATGAGCAGTTACGGATTCCGGAACACTTCTGTCTTTGTGCCATCATCTCACGAAACATAAAATGTCTGAACAGTGGACCTGAGCCATATCCTTCCTCCCCAGCAAGTCTCCTTTTCGCTCAGACTTCTTTACTCCAAATGACAAACCGCCTGGTTGGCAGCGACTGAAGCATTCATGAGTGGAATGAATAAGGTTCTGTCTCTGGAGAGCCTTGTTGAAAGGGCTCCTTTGCTTATATCCTTCAGTAGGACAGATTGATCTTCAGCAGATTTAAATGGACTGTTGAAAGGTAAGGTGTTTATTTGCGCTGCGTTATAAACTGCACCATTTTTCCAGGTTAAGCGTCATTGGGGGGGGGATGTTCTCCATCATCTGGAAACACTAGCGTGTTGTTGCCCCGTTTCCTCTCCGGTTGAGTTGTTCTTACGTTCACCTGCAACTGTAACCTCTCAACCTGCTCTTCAGTTTCCATTTTTTTTGCATCATAACTGCCAACCGCATTTTCTTCTCCTCTTCTTTTTTTCCTGATGTATGCTGATGAAAAACACAGGTGTCCTCGCAGATTCTGGCTCCTCTTTATTTTATTTTTCCTCTTTTAAAGTTCTGCAGATTAAGATAAAACCTGTTAAAACAGATGCAATCGTCCTCTATCACTCCCCTGTGGTAAATAACATATGGACATCATGTGACCCCCTTCAACTGTTCTCTTAGTCACTTAGTTGCTAAGATATATACCCCCCCCCCCCCCCCCAATTCCACATCCTCCTCTTCCTCCTTTGCACCGTTCAGCAGCCTCTCTGTGTTCAGTGTGCTGTTTTTCTTCTCTGTCCTCTTGTTTAAACTATTTGCCATCAGCATTCAGGAAGTGTGGGGGTAAACAAACAGCAAGAGCCTGTCGGAGGAACTCAAATGACCCGAACACATCCTAGCAACCGTGGAGATGAGGTTATTTTTGGTCTCTCTCGGTGTATATTTGGTGCCTACATCTGTAGGGTTTGTTAAGCTAAAGGAGCTGGCCTCAGCTTCTTTGAGTTTTGAGCATTCACTTCTAAACAAGTTGGGTTTTTTTTTCCAGCTCGGAGACTAAAATAATAAAGCTCCAAGCCCTTCTCAAGTGGGTGTGCGATGGATAATTTATCTGTTGCTATTTTTATTCTTTAAAAAAAATGTTCAGGCAAGTGTTTATGTGGCAGACAAACAGCTTCATAATGGCTGTCTGTGGGCACGTGTGTGTTGAAAGTTCCATCCTGTGAACAATGAAGCAATGAAGGGAGAAGCCATAAGTCAGTGGTCTGCGTGCAAAACTGTCAGGCAGACATTAAAGCGTGGGGGTGTATTATACAAAGTTTAGTTTTTTGTTGTTATAATGATGTTATAAAGTCATTCCCTGATCAAAAACACAAACAGAGTGTTGCTTTGACTCATTCATGCATGTTTGAGAAATCCTTGAATCTCCTGTAGCCACGTGGAGCTGCCTAAACACTTGCTGATACAAAGCACCACCCATTTATACATAGCTCCTCCCTGGATTTCAGTCCCCAGTCGAGCTCCCGCCCCGCAGAGCACCCCTCCCCTGAAGCATTTTGAAGACATGCTGAAGTGGGAATGTCTGAAATGGTAGACAGTTCTGAAAAGGGCAATATTAAGTGTTTCTCAGGCATATATTGAAATTCTATACCATAATAAAGTAACTATGTCACCTTCAGTTGTGATTAAAATGCTGATTTTATGTTTAAATCAAAAATAAACTTGTCTTCTCATCAATTCCGTTTCTAAACACCTTGAAATTGACCTCTGTCTTTTTAAGAACCTTCTCCTGATCCCGTCACGTCCATTTCAACTAGGGCTGCCACGATTAGTCGATTAATCGACGACTAATCTATTATTAAAATAGTCGACGACTAATTTAGTAGTCGATTAATCGTTTTTTTTTTTTTTTCACTTTGTTTTTCTCTCCAAACTGCTTTGACACCTTCCACCGCAGCATCTGCCTTTCTGTCTTTGACACACATGTACAGTAGTGGTAACAGGGGCAGGCCGTGGACGTCACAAGACAT
>JAUBOC010000002.1:16628549-16639384 GCA_032275365.1 Anablepsoides cearensis
TCCGATTAGTCGACTAATCGAAAAAAATAATCGGTGACTAATCGATTATTAAAATAATCGTTTGTGGCAGCCCTAATTTCAACACATCATCACAGCTATTTAGATACTTGATTGTGGTATAGAATTCAACTATGTGCCTGGAAAATACATAAGACCCCCCCACCCCTTTAAAGCTGCAGTAGGTTGGTATCTTTTCCAGTACCTTAGCCTGATAGCCCTTTTTTGTTCTTGACTGCATCACAACCTCTATATCCCTTCAGGCAGTCATCCATCCATTAAATGACCATTTCTGTCCAGTCTTCCTCCATCTTATCAATTATTTCTCCTCCAAATGTCCTACTACACAGAACAGATAATTTCACACTCAAAAGATTTATGATGATCAGATGGAGAACTAAGGGTAAGAGGAGGCCACCACAGTGCCTGCCCGGCCTGCTCTCTGTGGCATCTGCAGAGGTTGGTGATGGTAGTGGGAGGGCGGATTAAAGGTATTACAAAATAAAAAAAAACCCAGACCCTCGGTTCAGATGTTCTGTAATCTCTGCTATATATGTCCACCCACACGCCCACCCCTTCCCACTCAGCCCCTCACCCTGCTGGGCTGACAAGCAAAATCCGTTTAAATATGCAATTGAATGCTGGAGTTATCAGGGTTATTACAATGACAGCTGTGATATAGAAGGAATAGATATGGAATTTCTTTTTTTTTTTTTTTTTTTTTTGGCAGAACAGTGGCAGACGTTCAGCTTAAACAAACCACTAAATATAGTTGGACATAAACCTTCAAATTCAGTATCTATACCACCAGTAACCTTTTGCTATATTTAAGAGCAAATTGTGATATTTTATTAACACATCAGCTCCAAAGTGAAATATCATATTTTTATGAAGATAACTTTGAGGGAGAAGCTCGACGCCTGTAACACACACACACATTTGCACACACACACACAGGCACTTTCCTGTCTTTGCATCAGCGCTTGTCTCGTGCACAGCCCCTCACTTGCTTCCAGTTTGCCATGGCAACAGGCCGCAGCACAGAAGCCAAACGATGTTTGGAGAATGTGGAGCTGCAACATCTTGTGCATTCCTTATCTCAGAACTGTTGGAAGAACTGCGCAGGAACCACATCAGCAAATGGAGACTTTGTCTATCCTTTTGCTTCAATTTTCCACTTTTTTTTTTAAAGCAAAAATAAAGACCGTCTCATTCTGATTTTACACAACAAATATAGTGGCAAAAATATAGTTAAATAAGAAGCAGGTGTGCTATGAAAAAATATACTTTTTTTTTAATCTATGCAGACATTCACTCAAATGAACCCGTTGTACCTGTCGTCATGCTTTTTTTTTTTTTTGCATTGACTCTAAGAAGAACTCTACAAGGTTTTGACAAAGATTTAAGGGAAGAATCCCTGCTGTGATGCATGTGTGCTGCTTACATTAGTGCACCTAAGCTCACTTAGAAGGTTGCTGAAAAAGTATTAAAACAGACACCGGTCATAAATCTGCCTGTCTGCATGCCAGTGGTGCACAGAACATTTCCCCCGAGTTCCTCTTTTTAACTTTCCACTTAGAATTAAAGCTTTAAAATAAAAAATCATTTTCACAAATTTTTAGATGCAGAGCGCAACTTTAGATAAACGCACACCTTCTATTGTTTAGGTCTCCGTATTTCATGTTTGAGTAAAACAAAGACATCAGAGGGATGATAAGTGCTGAACATCATTCGCTCTCATCCGTCAGTGTTCATGAACATTGAGATGGCTGCATTGGAAGGTGTCAGAAGGTCACCCAGGTCTTCATAGCACATCCATTAAAGGATCTCAAAGACCAATTGTTTGCACCTTTTGAGGTCACAATAATTCTCGTTCCCACTTCAGTCCTGTTGTCGTAAGGGAGAGGGGAAAAAAATCACTCATTGTTCTGTAAAGGAAACTAAAATGCAGAGAAAGGAAAAGCAGTGGGGGAAATGCTGACCCACATTTCAGTTGCAGCATGTACTGGGACAGAATATTAGCTCCAAACTGACCACTTAACTGAAATGGCATGTAATTGAAACAATATGGGTTGATTGTTTGCTGCTGGTATGATGTGCTGCGCAGATTGTGGTCAAGTTGTTTTTTTTTTCCTCTTTGTTTTTTTTGTTTTTTGTTTTTTTTTAAGCAGATTTGCATCCTGTTGAATGAGACAACTGCTCATTGTGTTACTACTGTTATTTGCTTGGAGTTGGTACTTGTATCTTTGCAACAGTGGGGGAAACATCTACATAAGCATTGACTGAGGGAAGCTGGATGCTACACTTGACTGGAGTTACAGTTAAAGGCTGCCACTGAGGTTTTTTTCATTGATGGAGGCTTTTATACAGGTTATACCTTTTTTTTTTTTAGAGTTTTGCTTGACAGTAAAAAAAAAATCTGAATTTGAGTTGCATTTTAAAATATTTAATACCTTGCTCTTTGCTTTTTTGTGTTTTTATATACATTTTTATTGCATAATATTAATGTTTTCAGGAGTCTGGCTACATCTTATTTAACATTAATATCAAGTAGTACTCCGATAAGCAGACAGCTTTTTTTCTTTCCTTCCAGTAAGATCCAGATTTTAAAGATAACGGCAATCAAGCTTTTGCTTTTGTTTTGCATGTTTCAGTGTTGACATAAAACACCAAAACCAGTCTGTCTCCTATGGCGCTGTTTGAAAGGCCTAGATATTTTTACATTTTTGCATTTAGGCTTAAAGTGCCTGTCACATGCCTGTCCTTCAAATACAAAAAGTCAAAGAAGACATCTTTACACTTAAGAAAATTGGCATAAAACACATGCTTTTACCCATTTTGTCACATAACTGGCCTGTTTTCTTTTAAATTTGGCTTAGCCAAAGTGAAACAGGAAGTGACATCAAAGGGAAACTCATTAAAAAAAACTTGCTGGGCTCTGTTTATTAAAACAAACTTATTTAAGCTTTAACTCCTCTTTGTCTCTCTTTGATAGCGACAAAAAATAAAAGAAATATCAGATTCTTCTCTACAGTCTGTGATGTTAGCTTTTGTAACAACTCTCTGTTTACATGCTGACATTCCCCTTTGACATCACTTCCTGTTTCTTCACATGTAAATAACTCAACAACCGTTCATCTCAGCAACGTGAAATTTGTTTTGCAACATGTTATCAATGTTATCTTTCCAAAAATGCACTCATGTTTATTGCTAATATTTGATGTCACAGGGACTTTAAGGTAAATGGCACCAATAGCACTGCAGGTAATCTGTGTAAAAGCTCACTTTGTGTAGCAGAATGTGTTCTGCAGTGGTGTGATTTCAGCTTTGCCTCACTGAGCTCTTATTATTATGGACAGTCCTAATTGTGGGTTTGATTTCTCAAGCACTGTGGGTGTTTGGGTTTAGTTTTTTTTTGCACATTCTGTTGCAAAAAATGAATAAGCATGACCTTCTGGCCTGTCATTGAATTTTCAAAAGAAAAAAAAAAACAAGATGGATGTCATGAGCACGCGCCGCTGGTCTTATGCTACAGGAGCCTGCTTAGGGCTCAGCTGGCTTTAATCAACACCATTTCACCCTCTGGTGGGTAATCGGTGCTCGATGGACCTCTGAGTGACGCCCCCCCCTCCAACCTCTGCTCTTTAACAACACTAAACACAGCATGGGATGACACTCTATATATTTATACTGTCTCTTAGGCATACAGCAGTAAGAAGAGCCGCGCTGTAAGTGTACTCCCACACTTAGATCAGTTTATTTAGTCATCCCTGAACACATAAACACATCTACACAGCAGGATCATTTGATTTGGTTTTGCTAATTAACTTTAATGTTACAATCTTAGGCTTACTGTAATGGTTTTGACCTAATATTCCCTCTTTTGAATGAATTTAATCGTGCATTTAAAGATAATAGAGCTCCGCTGCAGATGTGGAGGTTGAGTCATGATATTCCTCTGTTCTGTGACACAAAAGGAAATGAATGAATGAATCAATTCAGTTTGGGTGTAATCATCACTCGTCTGATGTCCTGCAAGCGGTGCGGAGTGATGCTAATCAGCTTAAGTGCAATGGACCTACGCTGAAACGAAGCATCCTGAGGACCCCCTTGTGTCTGCGTGTTCCCCTTAAGCACATTTTAATCCACGTGACCATGCGCTTTAAGGGAGCCCCCTCTTAGCAGGGGAGCTGAAAGAGTTGCCTAATTTACTGGGATACTAAATCAGTGTAGCAACATGTCTGACCCTTCCCACCATGTAAGAGGCAGCTGGACAAACTCGCTGTGAGGCTGGTTGGAACACAGTGCACCAGTGTTTGAGTGAGATTGTTAAGTTAAAGGTCGATTGTTATTGTGTTTGATGTGTTTTTAAAATAAGCTGTATAGTTGTAGGTGAAGTCCTTACTCGATTTTCATTCAGTTGATGTGACTACAAATATTATTTTTTTTCTTTCTGATTTATTTTAAAAATTCTTTTTTTCATTTTAGTATAAAAAAAATTCTTTCCATCATGCTAGAAAGGAATGAGTGGATCAGAACAGACCGTTCTAACCACCCGTAGAAATAAACAGGAAGCGTTTGTTATTCTTCTGACATCCCCCGAGAGCTCATAAGATTCAGTCCAGCAAAGTGCAACACCCATCTATCACTCCAAGCATTGCGAGGCACAAAAAGACAGAAATTAAAGAGAAAAAATATATATTTTATTTGTATTTTCAGCATGAATTTTGCTTTATTTTTTTTTTCTTTTGCCTCCTTAATAGTTGCTTCATAAAGTTTAAAAACAAGCTTGACCTATTTTTAGGGACTCCATCTCCTCTGGTTTGTGATTAAATCTTTTGAAAAATACTTTTTTTTCTATTCATAGTGGCTTTAAATGTATACCAGTTGTTGCTTTTTTCTGCTTAACTCCTGATGTTTGTTTTGGATTTCCTGCACATTATGGCACCAGCTAATCATCATCACTCCTCAAGCTTAACTTGTAATTATATAATTAGAGTATTAGGTTGTATGTTTCCAACTTTAAAAAAACCTAAGCTGTAATTTTGAATCTTGAACAACAATTATGCCCTAATTGCTGGAGCTGTAGGTTTATGGAAAGTTGACCTTGGTTGTTGTTGTTAATGGTGATATAGAGCTCAGAGGTCATTTAAAAGGGAGGGAAAAATAAAAGCTTTGATGCAGACACACACCTGTTCAGAAGGGGCCTCTGTTGGCAGGAGAGATGACTCCCAGATGTTTGCAGGGAGATTGTGTGACAGCCGGGACCCTCTGTGTGGTGTCGCACGGAGTCGGGGGCATGTTCGCTGCTTAGAGTTGAAACACTTGCGACACACTTCTCAGAGTGCTTCACCATTCACAGGCTATTGATATCAGAGTTCTAAAGTAACTAAGTACAAATACTTTGTTACTGTACTTAAGTAGAAATTATGGCTATTCTTTTTCAGCCTGCTTTTTACTTCTACTCCTTACATTTTTACACAATTATCTGTGCTTTCTACTCATTACATTTCTAAAAAAGTTAAGAAGTAGAAAGTTGTTACTCCTATTTTATTATGGCTTGATGTTAAAAATATTGTCCTGATAAACTGCAGCTCCTGGATAAAATGAATTTAATTGAGCAAGCTGAAGAAGGTAGACTAGTGC
Source organism: Anablepsoides cearensis (assembly GCA_032275365.1). Taxonomy (NCBI): domain Eukaryota; kingdom Metazoa; phylum Chordata; class Actinopteri; order Cyprinodontiformes; family Rivulidae; genus Anablepsoides; species Anablepsoides cearensis. Next base: position 16,634,193 of record JAUBOC010000002.1, read on the forward strand.
ATCCTTAATTTTATACATTATAAAATTTTACATTATAGTCCTTTTGACCTTTAGAAATTAGTTTTTTGAGGGTATTACCTCCCAATAAATGTAATTTTGGAAAATCTAGCCACTCATTTTTACTCATTTTTATGTAAGAAATTTACTTTTGATACTTAAGTACAAAATATATTAGATACATTTTTTACTCAAGTAATATTCTTAGAGGAGAATTTAACTTTTACCAAAGTAATTTTATGGTAAGTTACTTGTACTTTTACTTAAGTATCACTTTGAGGTACTTTATACAACACTGCTTGATATGTTTTTGAGAGATTTAAGGGTTTTGTGATTTATGTTTGTCTTGAAACCGTTCACAGCAAAGAAATGATTACACCTGGAATGGCCGAGGTGGGCTTAAGTCTTGGGTTCAGACAGCAATAATAATTGTTTTAAAGATTTTATTTTCGTTTTTGGATGGCAGGATAAGAACAAAGTTATAAATTATAATGTCGGTTGTGCAGCTGAAGCTGGTTCCCTATAGATGGAAGACTCTTTGTTGCCAATATAATAGCAGCTGAAAAATATAAAACTAACATTTGAATGAAAGCATCTGGAAAAAGAGCAAAGGCTTCGATTTTTACCATCAGTCCCTTTTTCCCCCCATTACTATTCCGTCAGTCACTATTAATCCATTTTTATAGTTCACACACCTGGATCCTAGTGGCCTAAAGAGAGCTATGAAAAATTAGTCATTATAACAGAAATATGGTTTACATTCAATATGTTTTTTTTACTTTGAATTTCATTTTTTTATTGCTGAAGGTGTCAGCTGCTGTGAGAAAACTGTGCTTTGTTCTATTTTAGAGTCCATTTTGTGCTTGTTTAGAGCTTCAAAATGTTATTTGGAAGGTCCAGTAGAATAGGGTTACACTTAATTGAGCTAAGAACACATTGTTTTGCTTATATGGGAAGCTGTTTAGCAAACCTTTTATGCATTCTGTCCAAAAAAAACTCAAAGCTCCTGTCTCTATGGGCTCCTTTATGAAACACTAAGCCTGCTCTAATAGTTCAGCTGGCAAATGCAGTTTCGTGTGTAATCCCTTTTTATAGTTGCAGCTCTTTGATGGGGCTGTTAGATTTATCAGAAATCAGTTAAGAGTTTGTGTTTATTAGAAATAAAAAAAATGTATAAAAATCAGTCTAAAACTTGACTCTGATGCAGGACAACATAGATATTTTAATCCTGCCAACATTATTTGCATGGGTTGCCCTGGCAGGAGTGGGAAAAGTAATCTGATCTCGTGAGGGAAATGTCCGTTAAAGTTGAGTCCAGTAAAAACACAGGTGTGCTGCTTTCAAACCAGTTCTCTGTTGGTGTTCTGAGCAGAGTTTGGCTGTAAAACACTGAACCAGAATCCGACCAAAACAAAAATGAAGACTTGTTAATTTGAGACCTTGATGTTCTTTAATATTATTTATTTTTCAATGATCATGATACGTCCCCAACCCTTAGATTCAAAATATTTCTAATGGATATAAATCAGTCTAAGCTCCTTGTCATGTTGGTCAGAGTTGGGTCAGGGGGGCAGCAGCTTGAGCAGGGAGGCCCAGACCAAATGCCTGAACCACCTCAGCTGGTTCCTCTCGATGTGGAGGAGCAGCGGCTCTACTCTGAGTCTCTCCCAAATAACTGAACTTTTCACACTATCTCCAAGCGAGAAAACTCATTTGGACTCTTTTTTTTTTTAAACTTTAATTTAAATAAAAAATAAATGCCAAATGCATTCATTGGAGTTTGATCATTCAGTAAAAAAAAAAAAACAATGAACTTGTTTTTGTAGAATTCTCGATCAACCAAGTTCATTCTGTGGTTAAATGATGTTTAAAACAAGAACATCCTGAGAACAGTTCAATTGCTCTTTTTAATGTAGCAGTTAATAAATCGGATATATTATTGAATCGGCACAATCAGAAGGCTTAAAATGGCCTTTTTATTGTCACCCCAATATTGGATTACACTGGCACAAGTAGTCAAAGTTTCTAAAAGGACTGCCTTCATGCACGAAGATCAAGCTATTACATCATTTGTTAACATGATGAAGCTGTCATGAGTCAGGCAGCGGAAAGCTGCACCATTGTCCAAACATAACAGCATTTAGCTGGCACACATCCACACAGACACAAGAGGCACTGTGGAAGCAGGCAGTCGGGTGACCTTTGACCCTGCCCAGTCTGCCTTTTAGACAAAAGGGCCATTCAGATATTTGGTACTTTTTTTTGCAAAACATGGAAAAAAGCACTAGACGAGTAATTTCAGGGTTGAAGTTAGAAGCAAACTGCTTGTCGCAAATATCTAAAACAACATAAAGAGCTGTAGTGGAAGTTTATTCATAAAATAAAGAGGTGAGATTTGAAAAAGAGGCTGTAAAGAGTAGGAAAGAATGTCACGCTGATTTATCATCTACTGCCGTGCTATGATTACTTTTGAAAGACGAATGGTGGAGTGCTACCCGCTATCGTGATTTATAGCTAACATACAATTAGCTCGTGTGTAAAAATGCGCCCTCACATTTATGCTGTCAAGAGTTCAGGCTTTGTGACAGCAGTAATATTTTTCTTAGTGGCAATTTATCTCTGGGCGGGTGTGAAAGGATCGGTTGTGTGCAGAGGGCTGTCGCGAGGAATTCCTGGCTTAAACAAAACAAATTCAAGCGAGAGCTGTCTGGTCTAAAGAAACCCCAAATAATACTGCAAGGAACAAGATGGTGTTAAACACCACTGTTTGCCAAGTTAGCTTTGGCAGCGGTGGGCTCGGAGGAGGAGGGCTTGCCACTTTTGAGCGACAAGTCTGAAGAAATGCAGCTGTTTCTTTACTTATTGTTAATAAGTGTCGTTGCAACTCTACTGCCTAAAACTAAAAAAAGAAAATAGGGTCCTAAAGGAGACATATCATGCAATATCCACTTTTTAGCTGTTAAATTTGTTTTGTAGTGTACATGAAGTAGAGCAGGAAATTTGAATTTAGTCTCTCCTGTTGCTTTAAACATATCTTTATGTACATTCTGGTTTATATTTTTCAGTTTTCTCTATTCTTCATTCCTATTCCTGAACAATTACGTCATAAAATTTACAATGGAACTTCCAAATATGGTCTGAATTTACCAACTAACAATTTGGTGGTTTTCATTCTCCTCTGGCTCTGGGTCAGACTCTGACTCCAACATGTAGGCTGGATAAACAAGTCTTCTGTTGTTGACGATTTTAAATTAATTTGTAATTAAATAGCTTCTGTACCGCAATATAGTTGTATCTTAGCCATCAAGTAACAATGGACCGCTCTGGAAGCTGGAAGGGGGGTAAAGCACCTCATTTGGATTTAAAGAGACATCCTCAAAATGAGTTGATATGAGACACAGCTCAGAAAAGGGGTGAAAGAGGGGCTTGTGGAGTTACAATAAGGAGGAATTCAGTCCAAAGCATTGCAGTTCCACTTTATGAAGATCCCAATTGTGTAAAACAAATATTTTTTCATATATAAATATATTTATTCATGTTTTGCAACTAGTTAGTAATTTAAATATTCTACTACTTCTTATCTTGTAATAAATAAATATTTTCCATTGTTCATGTCCATCTTCACCTCCATATTACAAAATTTAGAGTTAGTTATTCTCAAGATGGATATCTAGACTTCTGTTGTGACATTTGCCTTTCAGTGTGATTTACTGTCGGCAAACAAATCACCAGCTTTGCTTGTGTTTGAAGGAATAACCATTGGAGGCTGTGAAAGTTCACCCATGTTAAGCCACAAACTGTGGCCAACTCCTTGGCTCACAAAGTGACATTCTGAAGTTGCACATGACTGTCTAACCTTTTTATCCTCTATCTTTCTATTTTTTTCTTTCAACAAAATATGTGCCGTGTGGGACAAGCAGAAACAAACACATCTTTAAAAATAAAAAAAGAATCGTAAACTCCCTACCCACTTCTTTTTTTTTTGCAAGGGTTTGTGGGACATGGTTTATCAGAAGCATATCAAACAAATGCCATCTGCCTCAATTACCGGGCTGTGATGGATGGTAGAGGAGGAGCTGAAGTGCACTTAGCTGCACTGAAGTTGAGTCCTCCTCAGGGCTTCACCAGGGTTTCCTCCTGTGCATTGGGGGTAGAGAGGTCACCCGGGAGAGAAAATAGAAGTGATGCAGCAGAGAGGGAGAAAGGGGGGTGAGCGGAAGTAGACGTCTTGGAGATAAGATGGCTTTGTCTCTCAGCTGGGTTAATGGACTCGTCCCCAGGGTCTCTCAGGAATGCAAACAGGCATCACTGCCAGCTTGGTGTCATCTGTCCCCTGTCCCCGGGGAAATATGTCAAATGGTGCTATAATTCCCTTTTTTAATCTTTTAGCATACAAATGATTGCAATTAAAGTGTGTGGTTTATTTATACAAAAAATGCATGTTTCATATTCTAACTGAATCTGTTCACCCCCAATATTTGCTTCCAATGCAGTTGTGTTTTAACATATAAGGCCAAGAAACATAACACAAAGGTTTTTGATTAACTTCTGAAATATATTAGTTTTAAGTATATGCACCTATATGACAATTTCAGCCGATATCGATATCCGATATAATTATTGCTGTTATGCCCGATAACTGATATTAACTGATATTTACTGATATTAAACAAACACACAAATTATATTATACATATACGCAGAAACACACTTGGGTCTTTTTTTGATACTGTAAATAAACAACCAGACCATTGACATGGCGCCCTACTTCAGTTATTCCTGGCTGTGCAGTGTAAATATCACTATCATGATCAACAGATGCTGCTCAACCAACCATCTCCCCTCCCAAAACAGAAACGAAGCTAAAAAGTGGGAAATCCATATCGGACTTTAATATCAACCCAGTTTTACATGTCTGACCAATACGATATTCTAAAAAATTACCAATATCAGCCGATATATAGTTTATTAGTTTATTCATTTTATGATTTAAACAAAAAATAATTCCATACAACAAAAAGTAACACAAAATGAAAGGAAGCAGAAGAAGAAAAAATCTTTATAATATCTGCTCCTATTAAACAAAAAATAATAAAAAAAATAAAAATGTTTACTTATACATGTACAGGTGCTGGTCATAAAATTAGAATATCATGAAAAAGTAGATTTATTTCAGTAATTCCATTTAAAAAGTG
>JAUBOC010000002.1:16675247-16693553 GCA_032275365.1 Anablepsoides cearensis
GTTGGTATTAATTCTCGACCTGCGCATGCGCAAGAATGATCATTCAGTGCTTGAAGCACCGCCTCTGGCGGTCATCCGGGATTCATAGAACCGTAGTTACAGCTGTAACTTTCGTTCAGACCTGTGTATGGAATAAATCTCTCCCTGTGCTTCCAGATGCAGACACTATTTGCCTTTGATGAGGAGGAGATGGAAATGAGGAACAAGGTGGTTGAAGATCTGAAGACGGCGCTCAGAACTCAGCCGATGAGGTCAGAGAATCTTCATTACTTACTGTCCTCTGGTATTTTCCTCTGCCAGAAACAGCGGAGCTTCTCACTGCATGACTCTAATTCAAGCCGTCCATTCCGACCAGTTGACCTGTCGTAGTGATACCCCACAAACTAATTACAGCTAATAATGTAACATACTGTTGGAAAGATCTGGTTTATAATAATTGTGTTTCTTGTCATTAAGAATAATTCTATTTAATCGCTTCCAGCTGAAATACAACTAATTAAAGCTATTTTTAGACCCAATGTTTAACTTTTTTTTTCCTCTCCCGACATGGTCACTGGCAGCTGTTAGGCTTTTTGCTTGTCATCACAAAGAAACATTCAGACAAGCCGCCTCCCTCTCCTCCCATCAGCAGCTCCTCTGCAGCCGTCCATCCTCCACTCAGAAGGCGCATTGGTCTGGACCCAAGCAGGGCCGTTGAGCTTTCACAAGATGAGAGATAAATTGACAGAGTGGATGTGCAGAGTGACAAACTGAGTGCAGCTTTTAGGTCTGGGTCACGTCTGGGTTGTGTGTTTTGTGGTTCAACTTTGCACCGTTTGTGTTTGTGCTTCATCTTCAGTCACTCACTTGTGCATTGATGCTGTTTATGCATCTGATAAAAGATAATAACTTAAGTTTATGTTTAATTATTGCCTCTTTGTTTACTTTAGTAGAGCTTCTCTGTTTTTAATAGGATTATTGGATTGGCTATATCTAAGACTTATTGCTCTGCACAGGTAATTAAAAGCAGCCTCGCTGATAACGCTGCAGACTGCAACCTAAGGGAAAAAATCTACAAATTCTGTGAAATAATCCACCATTATCTGTCATTTTAATGTTTATTTAATCAACATGTTTTATTCTAAAAATCGTTTTCTTCTCTGCTGATGGATTTTCTTAATGTCTACTTTAAAGAACAAACTATGACCTCCTCATGCTTACTTTCTGCTAATGTAGCAAGAATTTCTCAGTCAAAATAAAGTAAAATTGTTCCAAAATAATCCTTAAATTAGTAATGACTTTTTAATATTTTTGTTTGCAAGTGATTAAATGTGAGATTGATGAAATATAAGAAAAGTGCGTAAATAAGAGTGCTTTTTTTCTATTTTTATTTTTTTTGATAGTTTTTTTTTTACTTTATTTTTATTTATTTTTATATAAAGAACACAACACACACAAAAAAGAACATATGAGAGCTGGGGTAAATAACAAAATCACTTTTTTACCATTATGATTTAGAGGTACATCCATAAAATAAAATAAAGTAAAATAAAATAAAATAAAATAAAATATGTGCAGGTTACAAATCAGAATAATAGGGTTGTTCCCACTTCTCAACAGTTACATGTTAGATGTCTTTGGGTGTATAACAACACCATTTTTCCCAGAGTCTCATTCCTTTCTCTTTTTGAAAACACACTGAAAAAGTCAATATCTCCATGTCATAAATCAGATTTATAATATTTATAAATAGCTTCAGGGTGGGAGGGTTTGGTTGAAGCATTTTTTGATAGTTCTGAGGGTCACCTTCTATTGTTTGTGTTTTTCCTCCTCTGTCAGATAACTGGCTCCATCAAACCGTAACGGCTCAATCGTCGCTGCTCAGTGACACACCTGCACCCGGGCCGTTCACCTCAGAATGAGTTATGGCTCATTACCACACAGATGTTTTTCACTACTGTAAACTTGATGTGGGTAGCAGGTGTGTTCCACAGAATATGGGCGTCCAGGGAGAACCGGAGCAGTACGTTAGTGTCCGGCCTTTTTGTCAGATTTGAGACAAATGGGTGTCTAAGACAGAAAGATGACTTTGAGCTTAAATGTCTGGGAGAAATCTGAACGTCTCACCGTCTTTATGGGTAATTTCTCTGCTCCTCGGTGGGTTTTCATGCTGATTTTATGGTCAAGCGTTGTGAGACGCGGCTGTGTCTGTTCGTATTTAAGCTTGATTCATGCCGGCCGGCCTGAAGTGACCTCCCTCCTCCTTTCCCCTCTGGCACTTTTACAGAGGCAGCTGCGCCTGGTTCTGAACAGGGGCCCTTGTTGCTCTCAGCTTGTTTTGCAGGGCCACAGGAGTCAAACACATGGTGGGTATGCAGGGTGCCAGGCAGAGTAGACAAAAAGAGCCCATTGTCAGTGAGTCGTTCACTGTTTTCACTTACAGTCAGACGGCTTTTTATGATCAGGTGACAGGTTTTTGTTATTGTTGCAGTGAAAACAAAGAGATGAAAATTAACAGCTGTCCATTTACTTCTTTATTTCAGTCACACTGAGAGAAAATGTCTCTTAGGTTTTTAGTTTGTGGAGCTGAAAATTAGAAAAATGGTGAAATTTGGTTAAATTTTGAATTGTTTTCAATTGTTTCCTTTTAAAAGTAGGGGTGCATGTCTGTATCAAATCATTCAATACAGTGCTCTATTTTCACTATGTATCAAACAATACAGATTTTTAAATATATTTTATCAACTTCTCTTCTGAAGATGCTCTGTATTGACGGATCAGTGGATCTGTGTTCGACTACTCCACCATTGTCGAGCACAGATCCACTGAGAAACTTGCAGTTTCAGCAACATTTAATTTAAAAACTGTACTTTTGTGATTTAAAAAAAGTTCATAATTAATTTCAATAAATTACAAGTTAAGAAGGGGATGGAAATGTCTTTTATTTGTACTGAAAAAACATCAAACCGTGAGACTAAAGTATCGAACTCAATCGTGAATTTTCTATATTGTTGCACCCCTAGTTAATAGAGGTCTTGTCTCTTTCTCCTAAATTATTACTAATTACATCTAAAGCAATAATTAAAACTTTGACAACGTGAGGTAACCATTTATAGTTTTTACAATGCATTTTTTTTAAATTATCTGTTATCAGTGTTTAATATATCAGTACAAGTTTTTGCAAATCATGGATGACTGATCTTTTCATGACTGGAATAATTTTATTGACCAACAGTCCTTAACAGCTGCAAAACATGGAACGTGATCCTGAGTAAAAAGACAGTTCAGTGAAATGAAAACTGACTGTCCAATCCCTTTAATACAAGCACATTCATAAAACCATTTGCACTGATAGTTCTCCTCTTCAATTCTCCTCAGTTTGAGCAGACCTATCAACAATCAATCAAATGGAAATATTGTTTATACAACAAATATAACATAATATTATGGATTAAGAAGACTAAAGCAAACTGACATCATGGCAGTTTATTTTATCTAAATGAAGCTGCAAATACACACTTAATTGTTTCCAATAGATATATTTATTCAGTTAATTTAAAGACCATGTTAAACTGTAAATGCACATCTTCAATGTTATTTGTGTTCCTGTTAAGTACACCTATATATGCATTCATGCATCCAAGGTCTGACACCCCTCATTTGCTTCCATTTAGTTGTGAAATAACTGCCGGGGGTTAGAAAAGCAGGCCTTTCTTTTCAGGTCACTGGGGCTGTGCTGGCCAAGATGCACTGCAGTCAAAGCCTTATGTCATCAGAGCATCTCGATGCTTAACTGAGACAGCTGTCTGGACCCAGTGTTTGGGGAACACTTTCCAGCAAGAATACTGACCTGAGACGACCGGAATCTCTTCTCCTCTGCTTCTGAGTCAATAACCCTTTGGATGATCTGCTACCAGCACAAGCAGATATTATTATTTTAACCATTCTGCAGCCAGATCTCTTAAAGGCTCTGCTGAAATTTCTCCCTTTACATACAGTATTAAATAATGTATTCGTTGGAGAGCAGAGAATCACACTCGGGTCGGAGCGATGTGTTTGTTTCTCTGAGGCTGATTTCTCTCACTGGGATACTTGACTATAAAGACAGGGAGGGAGCTTGTGTTGTCTACACGCAGAAAAACACACGGCAGATCTTTTAATTGTTGTTAGTGTGTGAACCAGTTGGTGCGACTCAGTATAAAATGTTTTGAGGGGTGTGCAGAGTTGGAACGGTTCCATAAATACAGTCCATTTAGCTTTTTTTTTTTTAAATACACATTTTATTGTGAAAATGTGACATGACTTTGTTTGACAGTTAGATAAAGTAAGACTTAATGATGTGTCATGGAAATTTGATTTTATCCAAATAATCTTAGGCAAAACAGTTGGTTTTTTTTTTTTAGTTTTATTCCCTTTGGAAAACTGAACAGAACCATACAGTGTGTTGGCAGTCTGCTCAGTCTGGTCAAAGAAGTTCAGGTTGCATTGTATTTTACAGGCAGCTTCAAAACAAAAAGTGAAAGGAGGTCCAAGCAGTTCAACAACAACAACAGATAGGGCTGAGTCTGAAATCTGCAGAAGCAAGTCAAAACTAAAACCTGTGAGAACACATTTGTTTTGGGAAACCAGATTCTGTGCCTTCACTTGAAGTTAAATATCAGCCAGCTAACGTGTTACCAGCAAAAACAAAACAAAACAAAAAAAAATCCACAGTCCCTGTGACCAAACTGAAGCTGCTTCTAATCTGAGGATATTCTTTTTCATGAGGCAAAGGCAGCAAATATGCTCAGTTGTTTTTAACAACGAGCAGGAAGTGACTTCTCTGCTTTGTGTTTGTGGTCTGAACTGTTAATTTCAAGTCATATCTAATGCCGAAATATGATCAAATTAAGAGGAAATAATTTTAGTTCTTGACTGCAGTATTATGCGATTTCAGTGACAGGTTCCTGTGTTCACATGGACCACCTGAGCTGACAGACCAATACATGAACCTCTCCCCGTGGATTTGCTAATAAATCTTATCCATGAGAACGATTCTGTTCATACACACACATTTACCACAGATGTGCTCTTTGGCCAAGAGTTTTACTGTTTTCTTTCTATGTGTCAGTTTTATGTGCTTGTCCTTTGTTCAGCCTTTATGTTCCCTCAGATATATGCCAGGATTCACAAAATGAGATGATTTATTTTTTTTCTCCAAGTGATTTTATTTTATGTCTGATCCCAGTCCTGCAAACACCTCCAATCAGTTAGCTGTAATCGATGCCTCCTACAACCCTCCAAGGTCTCTCATTCACATTCAGGTCCTTAATATAGTCAGACGGGACCTGTGTGTGTGTGAATGCATGCTCGTGTCCTGGGATGTGGATGAGTGGGTGTTTTTTGAAGGAGGCTGTAAGTGTGATGATATGAAGGGCCGATGAGAGGCCCTATAGAGAGCACGTGATCACTTGAGTTTGTGCGTGTGGAAGCGTTGGCCTCGGAGGAGTTTGTGCGGTTGTGCTTCGAGGCAGGCTGTCTGCCACACAGGGGTCATCCTTGGTTCAGAAACACAAACAGTTTGGGCCTCTGAAGCTAAAACCTCAAACAATCTGTTTAGCTGGACTCGAATTCTGAATTTCAATTTGAGCATCTGGATTAGTTTTCCGCTCCATCCTGCTCATTACGAATATTGTCTGCCTCTGGTTGGGGGATTTTCCGCCCCTTTTTTAGATCAACGGAAATTGCATGACTATCAAAGCCTGCTAACGCTTAATAATAGCAATCATTTATGCAATCAAAGAAAGCATACCATGCCTCGACCCTTGACTTATCTTAAGCTTTTCTTTTCTCTTGGATCATTCCAAGGCTTTTTATTTATTTATTTTTTACTTGAACATCATCTTGTATGTTTGTGTTTGTGGTACCGTTCATCCGTTTCGCCTCTGCTCATATCACATGCAGCAGCTGAACCTAAGTGGGTGTTTACGTATGCAGCTCTTGTTCCAGAAAATGGAAATGAACCTGGTTTTTATGCCAGTCAGCCAAATATCTTTGGATTGGAGAAGACAAAAGAAACGTTGCTGATTTAAAGGGCCTGTGACATGCGTATCCTTCAAATACAAAAAGTCAAAGAAAACATATTTATATTTAAGAAAATAAGCATATTACACACAATTTTGATCATTTTATCTCATAACTGGTATATTTTCTCTTGAATTTGGCTCAGCAAAGTGAAACAGGAAGTGACATCAAAGGGGAAAAGAAACTCTCTAGTCTTTGTTTATTCAAACAGTATTATTTAAACTTTTCTTCAACCCTGATAGTGACTCAAAATAATCTAAAGAAACATCAGATTCTTCTCTAATTATTGTAGAGTTGTTCTGTTTACATGCAGACATTCCCCTTTGACATCACTTCCTGTTTCTTCACATGCAAATATCTCAACAGCTGTTCATCTCAATGACATGAAATTTGTTTTGCAATATGCTATAAATGTTCTCTTTCTAAAAACACATTCACATTTATTACAAAAAATTTGATGTCACAGACACTTTAAGTGCTTACTAAGAGCTTGAAGTTTAAAAGAAGAGTGCTGTTGCCTGTTAGTGGTTGGAGCATTAGAGCAGGTGAATCTCCTCCGTTGTGAATATCCTCGTTCTCTTCCTCTTATACGAGCACAAACAGATGCATCGGGTCGTGATGTGTAATCCATGCATGTTTTCAGGCAAATTGTCGGTGATACGGTAGAGCGATGCGAAGCAGGCAGCGTGCAAAGCCTTGAATGGCGTCCATGCTTTTGAATCCAGACGCCAAGAACAACATGTCTGCTTTCCATACATTAATCACAAGGATGTTCAGCCTAATTTCTCTTCCACTATGAAAGCTCTTTCAGAGCTGGCCCTAAGTTTATGAGCAGATGTAAGGCTCCGTTGGCCAAACCCTCGTCGCTGGGTCCTGCTTTTACAGTTTGGACCAGTTCTGCCTCGCTCCTGCTCCAGTGTCTGCGTTAAATCGGGATCGAGTCGTATTTAATACGTTGGGATTTATTTTTCACCACCCCGGTGCTCAAACAAGAAGCACATTGTCTGCTGGCTTGTGATTGCTGGGGGTTTCAGCGTGCCGTTTTAAATCGTTGATTGTATCCATGCATGTAGATCTTCTCAATCGCATCGAAAACCACTGCTGGAAATCAGAAGCAAGATGGTGCCAGGTCTTTCCCCGTTTTATTTCCAGGCATCTGCTTAAGATCTGAGATTCATCGTGTGCGAGCAGTGTGAATTATGCTAATTATACAATTGAAGAAGTTTTTGGCGTTGTTTATATACAGGCTTCAGCCAAGACAGCAGAAGAGGACAGAGCTCAGACTGTCTATAAGGGTCAAAACCATGAATCCATGAATCAACCACATAAATCTCAGCTTATTTTTAGCTGTCTTTTCACTCTGTCGCTCAATTCTCTCCATCTTACAAACCCTCATTTGTTTGAAATAATTTATGAAGCCCATCAGGAATCTTACGGAGTGGGAAACTCATTTGCAAATCAACCCACACTGTGCTCACTAGACGTGACATCCTTCAGTGTTTACATGTCCTGCTTGTCCCTTCTTTCTCCGTGGAGGTCAATGACTCGCTGCTTTCTAATTAGTTTTGGCTAATGCGGGCTGCACGTCAAAGGCGAGGTGAACTTGAGAAGTTTTAAAGTGTTAAGTTTGCTTTTTTATGATTGTTTGAGTGAGAGGAAATGATTCAAGTATTTGAGTGCGTTGGAATGGCCAGGAAGAGAGGACCTATTGTGAATCAAAATCTTGTGAAAGCACAACAAAAAAATGTCTGTCGGCTATTATGTGTCTGAGAAATTAGATGTTGAACAGCTGCATTCCAAATCCAGTCTTTTTGGCAGCAGTTCTACATTTGTGAATGACAATGTTATCCAACAACATGGCTTGAATTGGAATAAAAATAACTGAACAAACTTCTGGTTCTCAAGAAGAACTGACTAATAATGGTTTGCTTGTCTTTTTAAACAAAGCATTTCTTCTTGTTTTTTTTTCTGAATTTGTACTTCATCCCTTCAGGTTCGTCACGCGCTTCATCGAACTCGACGGGCTCACCTGCCTGCTCAACTTCCTGCGCAGCATGGACTACGAGACGTCGGAGAGCCGCATCCACACCTCCGTCATCGGCTGCATCAAGGCCCTGATGAACAACTCGCAGGGCCGCGCGCACGTCCTGGCCCACCCTCAGAGCATCAACACCATCTCTCAGAGCCTGCGGATGGAGAACGTCAAAACCAAAGTGGCGGTGCTGGAGATTCTGGGCGCGGTCTGCTTGGTGCCCGATGGACACAAGAAGGTGCTGCAGGCCATGGCGCATTATCAGAAGTACGCTGCTGAGAGGACTCGCTTCCAGGTGAGGGAAAATAAAATGTTCTTTCTGAGCATTTAGCTAAACAAGTGGTGGATATGTTTGAGTTTAGATGCCCTTTTTGTATTTACGTGATTAATAGTTTATTGTCAGTTGTTTGAAAGTGGACATATCGTGCAAAATACACTTTTTTTTTTGTTAAATACATTTTGTGTCCTTGGAGTCTCTGAGTGGAGAAAAGTAGAAATTGGTTTCTCCTGTTGCTGCATAGATATCTTTATTTATTTTTGGAAGGTCATATTTTTCAGACTGTTCAGTTTTCTTTATTTTCAATTATATTTTCTCAACTATTAAGTCATAGTATTTGTGACAGAACTGCCATATAAGGTCTGGATATACCAATGAAAATTTGATGGTCTGCATTTTTTTCCCCTAGCTCTGAGTCAGACTCTGGCTCCAATATTTAAGGTTGGACGGACAAGTCTTCTATTATTGACATCTTTTAATTATTTTTTGTAAATAAAATGTTTTTGTGATGCTATATAGTCCCAAACACCTATATCAAACTGGAATGGACCGCTCTGGAAAGTGGAGGGGAGGTGGTGTGTGAAACGCCTTGTTTGGATTCAAAGAGACAGCCTCGAAACAAGGTGATCCAAGACCCGCCTCAGAAAAGGGGCGGGGCTTGTGGAGTTACAATAAAGAGGAATTCAGACCAAAGCATTGCAGTTCCACTTTATTTAGACCCTAATCAATGGTTTAAATGTGAAAAAAAGGATTTAAATGCAGGATATGTCTCATTTAATAAACAAAATATTATTTGATCAGGCACACAGTCTGTACTGTGTTGAAAATGCAGCTGAAGTCAAACTGAAAATCAACGTCCAACTTTTAGAAAGCTTGGAAATTAAATATAAACTATTAGGAGTGTTTTAATTCAGTTCAGTTTAGTTCAATTCAATAAAAAAAATACTTTATTGATCCTAAAGGGAAATTAGAGTTCAGAACAGCCCATTCAAGAGAGAGACAAAACAAAAACATGAATCACATACATGGGAGAACAGGTGCCCACAGGTCCTGCAGTCATAAAGTGGCACTACTTTTGCATTAGAAAAAAAAAATGGCCAACATGAGGATAGGAAAGAAAATAGGAAAGAACAGCTCATGCTTGTTCTCTCAGGACACAATATGAGGTTACATAAAAATACCTCTGCACAAGGCATAGATCATAGGGTAGTGGGAGGGGGTGGAGCCAGCAGAGGCGGTGAGTTTAGGGTCTTTGCACAGTATTTAGTGAAGACATATCTGAGTCATAGCAGGAGGCTTAAGGCAGACACAATATTTCAAGATAATGCTCAAATAAATCAAGCTGTGGTCATTTAAACAAGTTGATTACTTGTCCTAAAGTACCTCAGACATTTGGCCTCAGGTTAGGTCAGCATACCATCCATATTCAGGAGAGAGGGGACGAGGATATTTCAACTTCTGGAGGTCACTGCGTGCTGAGGGCTTCAGTAAGAAGCAGAGCTGAGTCAACAAGCCACACTTTACACAACCCTTGGGGGGCATGTGGTAAATCATGTCACTTTAGACTAAGCTAACACCCCAGGAGCTGAATAATTGAGAATGTCTGAAGCCTTTTAATGTTGGTTTGAGTTATGATTAAGCTAAAGTATGTTACGGGTCAGTTTAGGAGGCAATAAGGAGGCAAAGAACTGAAAACAGTGGATCTGTGTTACTTTTCTTCAGCTTTTGCTCAATCAATATGTCTGCATCGCATTTTAACAAGTTTGTTTCATCTTTTAACTCTGTTTGCATCTGATTTTAGCCCTAATATGTGTTCTAGATTAAGTTATTAGTTTCTGGCTAACTTTGCCACGTGTTTTTCATGTTTCAGACTCTCCTGAATGAGCTGGACAGGAGTACGGGTCGCTACAGAGATGAGGTCAACTTAAAGACCGCCATCATGTCCTTCATCAACGCCGTGCTCAACGCAGGAGCCGGAGAGGTCTGCATGCACTCAAAATAGTCTTAATCACTATTTTTTCCCCCCAATAGAATAAGAAAAAACTGATCATGTGTTGATCCAACTGGACCAAAATGTGCACAATACACTGCAATATGTTTGACAAGATTTTACCTTTATTTAATAGCAGGTTTACAACCTATTTAATACTGATACCAACTTAAAAAATACTTTGACACAAAAATAATATAATTAATTAAAAGTTTATACAAGTTCAAAGAAAGACCATATATGTTTATTCCTGGATTTTGAGGTGGTAGAAACATTTGTTAGGTTAAACTGACAGTTGTTACTTTTTTACAAAAAGACACACATTTTGTGGCATCTAATTCTAAGATAATGCTATTTGTTCTGTCAAACAATTGTTATAAGTCTATTTTTGCTGCTTGATTTTTTTTTATATAATCAGGACAACCTGGAGTTTCGCCTCCACCTAAGGTACGAGTTCCTGATGCTGGGCATTCAGCCGGTCATAGATAAGCTCAGAGAGCACGAAAACGCCACTCTAGATAGGTGAGTTTGTTTCTATTTGTATCATTTTCAGCTCTTCAGAAAATGCTGCTTTCACATCTAATTATTTGTTCTTCTACGTTCCTTCCTTCCTTCCCTTTGTTCAGGCATTTGGACTTCTTCGAGATGGTGCGAAACGAGGATGACTCTGAGCTGGCAAAACGATTTGATATGGTGAGCAGAGCTTTGATCAGCTTCAAAACAGTTTATTTTTGTCACGAGATCAGTGATGAAGACGCTTCTCTGTTGGACTGGGTTTGTCAGATGTTCTCCTTTCTGTGCCTCATCAGACCCATGTAGATACGAAGTGCGCTGCCGCCATGTTTGAGCTGATCAAGAAGAAACTGAGCCACACAGACTCCTACCCTCATCTCCTGTCGATCCTCCAGCACTGCTTGCAGATGCCCTGTGAGAAAACCTAATTTATTATTAAAGTTTGTCCTGGTTTTTTCAGTTTTTAAACATGGATCATGACTTCTTTTTTTATTTTCATGCTTTTGTTGTTACTTTCAGATAAACGTGGAAGCTGCAGCCTGCAGCACTGGCAGCTTTTAGACAGGATCCTCCAGCAGATCGTCCTGCAGGACGAGAAAGGAGAGGACCCAGATGTTGCACCTCTGGACAACTTCAGTGTTAAAAACATTATTCGCATGTAAGTGAGAGCTACTCCGTGACTTCTGAAAGGGACTTTTTGAGCTTTTTTATCGTGTTATAATGTCACTCCCCCATCAAGTGCTGAAGTGGGAATGTTGGAAACGGTAGAAGGTTCTTAAAAAGAGGCCAATTTTAAGGTGCTTAATTGGTGCTTAATTGGCGCTTAATTGGTGCTTTAAGGTGCTTAACAACTGAAGGTAACAGAGTTACTTGATTGTGGTATAGAATTAAAAGCTTTGTCTTATCCTTTAGTGTGGTGAACTTGAGTTTTGATTGAAGCTTTTAATCAGCGTTGATTCTCACTAAGATCAAATCTAAAAAACAACCTCTGACGCGAGGTATTGCTGGGTTGCAGTCAAGTGACCCGGATGATGCGTGAAAGTCAGATGGGGGGCAGGAAGTGATTTGCTCCAGTTCAAAACACAGTGAAATGAATCACAGCGAGTACACTATGCCTTAAATGGGCTGGTGCAGACAAGATATTTTGAAAAACTATGCGTACATTTAGGATCTGATCCATATTGTCTTAATAAAAAAGACTTGTGCCTGGTGTTGAGGTGATCAACATAAACAGGTGCTGCAGAGCTCGTATTATACGAGGAGCCAGATGAAAGATTTCAGAAGCCTCGAAGCCTATTATTATTTTGTTTCAGGTTGGGTCAAACATTTAGGATCCAAAGAAGCTTTAAATGTCTTTCGAATTGTTTCTGCCCGGGTGAGCAGCGACTTGTGCTATTTAAAAAAATTAGCTTATGATAACAATGCTATCGCTAACGCTAACAACGAGTTAACTCCTGTTATTTCCATGTGCTTGGATCTACTTGTAAATAAATTAGCTTCTGTAAACACAAATTTGAGTAATTGTCCAATATAATATCTGAAAATATAATTTAGATTACTGTATTTATTCATGTATAATACTAGAAATTTAACCCTAAGAATCTACCATAAAGTGAGGGGGTAGTATTATACACGGGTTATTGCTAATTAGATTTTTTATGCTTTTTAAGCTCAAAAAATGATGATAGTATTATACTCAAGATCGTATTGTACATGAATAAATACGGCATATGATCTTTACCTGTTAGAAAGTGGTCACTGCAAACACTTATTGTTCATTTCCACACCTCCTGTTTTTAACCGAAGATTATTGATTCACGTTTGTCCTCTTTTTTTTACTCCCTTGTGACACACTACTTTCAGAACATGAATTTTTTTATATTAAAACAGATGCAATAACAATACAAAGCATAGAATTTAGGCATTTTGAAGTTGAATCAACAGAAAGAAACAGGGCTGCATTTACTTCCTGCCCCCCATCTGCATTTCATGATGTCATCTGCAACCCAGCAATAGAAGCTCAGTAATAAAATGAGCCCTACATCAGCTTCAGACTATAGAAGTCTTCTGTAACCCAGTCTTCAAAAGTTTGGCTTGATTCTAGTTTTGGTGCTTGTAATGCGAGCTGAGAATGTGACCGCTCAGAGAAGACAAACCGATATGAAGGGAGCTCCAGGGGGCTGGTGGCTGAATCAGAGGAAACTTCACCCTGAATGTGAGCTGGCACGAAAGCGGAAACCAAAGATCAAAAGCGAGGTTCTCTAATCACGTTAAGGGTTGACCAAGTCATCCATGTGCAGGTGCAGTGAAGCAGGCGCTCCTCATCGTGGAGGAAATACCAAAGAGGAAGATCCGTTTTATTTAGAACCAGCACTATGAGTTGGAGGTTTTGCATGTGTCACTGTAGCTGTTGCTCAAAGAGAATGTTTTCCCAATGATCATTGACGTTTGGGTTTTTGCGGTTGGGGTTTTGCTGAATTTAGTAACTGATATGTGCTTTAGTTCAGCTGATTTAGTGCGGTGTGTAGGTTGTGTTAAGAGATTACATTTACAGCTTTGTCCGTACAATATTTCACCTCAGTTTCTCCTCCTGACAGACATTCATCCCTGTTTTTCCCCGACTTTCTGCTCCTCCGCTCTCCCCCAAGTTTTTGTTATGTTTAAACCAGCCTCAAAATCAGTGATTAATGTGTTTAGTCTTTGCGGTGAAAGCATCATAAAACATGTAGCGTGGTACACGCCGGCCCCTGCCAGCTCCCGCTTTGTTCACTAATTCGGCCTCCATTGTTTTTGCAATCACTCAAACGCGATTCTTTCCAGTAGCGCGCAGAAAGTGGTGCTGCGTCGGAGGCCAAACACTCATTCCTGCCCATCGCAGATCCATCACGGCCTGAAAGCCCACCCCCTCCGCTTTACCATCCCCCTGCCAAAGTCTTATTGTGTTTCCATAAACTCTCTGAGAGTAAATTGCATCTGGAAAAAAGAAGGAGTTCGTAGACGGAGGTTTCCTTGTTGTGTTGGCTGCACGCCGGGGGGGGTTAACGGGTGAAAACGTAAGGCTCGTGCCGTGACGGCCGGGAGGGAGGGGGGCGGGCTCGTTGAAACAACTGTTAAAACAACTGGCAGACGAAGTCATTCATCATCTGTGGACACCACGACGACGGCTCTGACAGCTTACACGGCTGTCTGGCCTGAAATTAACACTTTTTTTTGTTTTCCACAGCTGTTTCACCAGTCAATATGGAAAAGAATCATTCTTGTCATAATAATCAAATAAAGCCAGTTCTCTTCATTAACATAAGCACTTTGAAAACCTTAATTTGATTATTACATATTTGAGTTTAAATTCATATAAGAACTAACATTTTTGAATTGATAGAAAGCAGTAAAAGTTGAAATATTATCACAGTAAAGTCATTTCTGGAGTTCTTTACTTCTTTCATCATTTGAAAATTTGTATCTAATCTAATTTTCTATCTAAATCTTGTCTGTTCTCTCAACTCCAGCCAGAGCTACCGCCAGTGCTCCAGGTTTCACTTTCCAATTTTTCATCACCTCCAAAACATATTTTTTAAAACATCCCATTTCTAATCGTTCCTTTTGTTCGTCTAAGACCTCCAGCTCTTTTTATTTTTATGCATAAACCCAGTTTAACCGCCAACCCCTCCCGAAATGTAATAACTGGTCAAATGTAACCAATTTCTGCCCGGCAGGACTTATTTCAGCACTAATGTTGTCCTTCAGAGCTTCAACGAGCGAACTGCAGCCACTCAGTCAATGCTGGAGATCAATCTGAGTCCTCGTCACAAACAGGAAGTGGAGGATTAGTGTCACTGATCAATGGGTTTACCAATCCAGTGATTAAATTCCCTCAGAATGTTCCGGCTTGACTCTGTTGGAGTGCAGTTGGCCCCTGTCTGTGAGCTTTTCATGCTGTGTTTGTGCTTATTTTTGTTTGTTTCTTCACAGGCTGGTCAATGAAAATGAGGTCAAACTGTGGCGAGAGCAGGCGGAAAAATTCAGGAAAGGTAATTTTTTTTTTTTCTAATCTTGTTAATCTCTACATGCCAAATCCACATCATGTAAATGCTGTATTTTTTTTTTCTTTGTTACCTCTAGAACATGCAGAGCTGCTAGCTAAACTGGAGAGGAAAGAGCGGGAATGTGAGACAAAGACCCAGGAGAAGGAAGACATGATGAAGACTCTGAACAAGATGAAGGACAAGCTGCAACGGGAGGGTGTGGAGCTGCGCTCGGCCAGGGAGCAAGTGATGGACCTGTCGACTCGCATCAACGACATCGCTGTGAGCAGGCCTGAGACTTTGCAGCTTTTTAGCTGACTTAGAATTAGATTCAGATTCTCTTTATTACCATTCAAACATAACATCAGGGATAACCTGTAAAACAAAATCATGACGCATATTACCACACAACATAAACAGCTCGATAAACTATAAAGAATATAAAGGTAGAAATGCCAAATTAAACAAAGTAAAATATGTTAGACATATAAAAAACTGAAAAAATATAATAGTAAAAGTAAAATAAATTAAAAACAGAGTGAGGTAGAATCAAGATCGAGGTGTAGATGGTATAAATAGAAAGATATATAATAAGGTGCATACATGTCAATGTTTTGGTCAGCATCTGTGCAATGAAAAATTCTGAGCAGGTAGATAAGATTGTAATTCAGACTTAGGTATTAGTCAGGAAGAAGCTGTAAAAACCTTACTGTTGTTATTTTTAATTACCGAACTTATCGGTGTTCATTACCAAACTGGAATGTTTATTATTTATTTATTTTTTTGCTTTAATTTGGTTTAGCTCCACTAACAAGAAAACAACAACTAATATTTCATTGCTGCAGTTGTACCACCCAAATTTGTAAATAATTACTGACTAGAACTACTTTTTTGTGCGTAGCAACATGAGCTGCAGTCAACTTCATAATATTACCTTTTGTCATCATTCATTTATTCTTTAAGAGGATGAAATAATCACGACAGAACTTGTCCAACTTTCGTCTCATTTGTCTTTCAGCAGAGCAGCAATATGTCTTTACTGCCTCCCCCTCCGCCTCCCGGCGCCCCCATGGCTCCGCCTCCTCCGCCCATGTCGGGCGGCTTCCCGCCGCCGCCGCCTCCTCTGCCGTTCAGCTGCCCGCCGCCTCCGCCGCCGCCTCCTCCGCCGGGAGGGCCACCTCCCCCCCCCGGCGCCCCTCCCCTTTTCGGAGCCCCGCCTCCTCCTATGCCCTCGTCGTTTAACTCCATGAGCACGATGCGCGCCAAGTCCATCCCTCAGCCCTCGCATCCTCTCAAGTCCTTCAACTGGGCCAAACTTGGAGAGGTGAGGGAGTTGTTCCTGTCTGGAAATGTTACGATGATATGAAATGTAAAGATTTCGATTCAACTTTTTACTCTGTTATGTCCTTAAAGTGGCTTTTAAAAAGAAAACAAAATAAAGACATGTATTCATAGTGACAAGAAATATGGCTGAGATGATGTTATTATAGGTTTCATGAAAATCATCACCTTTAGTGCTCATATTAATTACACTTCCTGCCTCTGGCTACAGTTTAGGGTTTTGATTAGAACAAGTTATTATGTCCTGCATCTGGAGAATAAATAATACAAAAAAAGTTTTCTGTTTATCAACATAAAATTAGAGCATCTGTTCATCACATGATTTACTCCTCTGCAGGGTTTGAATGTTAACCTCTCGCTGGATGTTTCTCCCATTTCAGAACATGATCAATGGCACCATCTGGAATGACATCGATGACCTGAGAGCTTTTAAGATTCTCGACCTGAAGGACATAGAGAAGATGTTTTCAGCGTATCAGAGGCAACAGGTCTGAACTCTTCAGTGGGTTTAATTAGTCTGAGATGTGTGAATGTTTTTTTCTTCCTAATGCACATGCACTAAAGAAAACTGATTTGTTCCTGAGTTCTTGAACTGTGTGTAATGAAGGAATGTTTTAGACGAACCTTCTATGTTTCTAAGAATCCATCTCCAGGCTGACATGAGCAGCTGCTGAATGCCTCATTGTAGTTCTGACCTGTATCTACAGAGCATTTGTTTGAAAATCGATCTCGAGTCTTCATGAGTTCACGAGTCAGTGTGACGCTGAGAAAACTTTATTAAAACCAACAAAAATGTAATAAACTATTCAGGAAGCAATGATGAACCTTGGACCTGCTAATAGAATAATGACAGGATCTCTCCTCTTGCAGTGACAAACACATAGCAATTACTCTCCTTTCTGCTGGGAGCTAATTGCACACTTGCGATGCAGTAAAATTGAGTGCAGATGCGCAAAAAAAAACAGTTTAAGTGGAGTGTTAATTTGCTCTAATTGGTTTCTAGTAATCACGGTTTAAAACTTTAAGACTCCATGAAAGGGAAGTTGAAGTCCTGCTAACTGCGTTTTACAGCCACATTTGAGCGGTGACTGATGTCTAAAGTCACGACTCGGCGTTAGCTTTTATAAAAGAGTAACGGGTCATTTGAGGTTGATTCTGACATTGATTTACTGCAGGTATTTATTCATACAGAGCAGGTTTTTTATCAGCCCAACAAAACTATTAAACACAGATCCCAGAGGATATGGCCACATAAAAATCCAACATCTTCCTGGCTTTGACAACTCTGTTCCTTTTTGGCAGGAGCTGCGTTCAATTTAAATTCAACAGGACATGTTTGGTGTGTTTATACACGGCATATTTTCTTTTCAAAAGTCTCCCTTTCCAAATGGGCTGTTGTTTAGATTTGCACTCTGTTGGAGTAGCAACCTCAATCACGCTTTATTGTTTTGCTTCATTCCGTGTCAAAGATAGACGCAGATAAAATCACAATTGCACGAATAGAAGACTCTTTGGGAAGACAAAAACCAAACTAGGAAACTGTTTGTGTTCATCTTTCAGCTTCTTATTGATGCTTTGAGCTCATGATGACTCAGACTGTGGACCTGAAGCTTCAGCTTGTAGTGTGCAAACAGTAGCTGTAGCTCTTTGCTTTAGCTGCCATCTTTTTTTTCCAGCCCTAAATGCTCATCTTTGCATGTGTTTTCAATTTTGTTTTTGTTTGTTTTATTTTTGTCTTCCTGCACTCTCCAAATGCCTGGGCAGGACCTGCTAACTAACCAATCCTTCAAACAGGTGAGTTCACATGATCACATGTTTAACTGACCTTTTATTGCTGCTGTCACCTCTTCCTCTGCACTGCAGCAGGCAGAAAGAGCTGTTAGCTTGCATATTGAATGATGAGTTCATTTTATGAGTTTTGGGGAGTTTTTTAAGCTTTGACTTATATACTCGATGAATAAATCTCATGTAGTACTCTGAATGATAGTTGTACACTGCAAAAAATGTCAATCTAACCAAGTTTTAAAATCTTATATCCAGCCAAAAAGTCTTTTTGATCTTGTTTTGAGACAGATTTACTAAACAAGAA
>JAUBOC010000002.1:16718363-16737882 GCA_032275365.1 Anablepsoides cearensis
AGAGCACTATTTTTATAAGTGTTATTGTCACAGAGCAAAATAATAGAAACGCTTTTTCCGACATTTGAAACTGGAACGCTTACAGCTCGGAACTGACGTCCACCCGGCTTCAGAACTGCGAGTTCCGATACAACTGGAACGCAGCATTACTACTCGGAACGAGCTGCTGTCCGTAGAAAAACATGTCACTAACCCGAACACAGGGACTGTAAGGGGCGGGGACACAGCAACCAATCATATTAAGGGACGCTGGTTCAGATGCATGCTGGGTAATGAAGTCATTCATAGAAACCAAGCGCAACATCTCAATTTTTAGAATAACCAGATTGATTTTGTTGAAATTAAACATTTTATAAAGTTAATGAAGAAATAAAGAAATAATAATACATTTTATTGATTTTGATGTTATTTTTTATGTAAGTGATGATGATTATGTGCTGGACCACAATGGAAATACGCTTTATGCTTTATTGTGTTATCCATTTATATTAATGTTACTGTATACTATATGCAGTGCCATTTATATGATGAATAAAATGATTATGATGATGAATAAATCAAGACACCTAGATGTATTTTTTGTGAGAAGGCCCAAGTTTTACCTTGTAGTTTTTCCCCTCTTCTGCTACATAATGTAAATCCCATTATGCTGTGTTTGAAGATTTAAAAATAAGTATATAAGTATTCATAAAGTGTATTCCAAAGACTGGAAAATCAGTATACAGTTCATGATCTGGTCAGTCAATAGAATCAATACATTTTCTATCCACTAGAGGGGGTTATAAGCTCGCAGTTAGTTTTCTTTTATAGTGAGTGTCAAGAGCCATAAAAAGCAAATTGATTATTAAAAGACATATAACACCAAGTTTTACAGATGTAATATTTTACTGAAACTTTCATTCAAATCACTTTTATTTGTACAAAACTAACAGGATCTAAAAACTAAAGGAACAAAAAACAAAAGTGTTTTTTTATATGTCAAGAAATCATCTAAAAACAAAGGTTAGTAACCACGACAGAAATAGTATTTTTGTAATTTTATGTCTCTATAAATAATGTAGAGACCATCGTTAAGACAAATGCCTACCTTCTGAACCTATAATCAGAAAAAAAACTACAACAGACTGTTTCTGACTCCTGATGAGGTTCATTGTATTCTAATCAAGGCGCCTTGTTGGCACTTAATTGTCTGACATGTATACTTTTAAAAAACCTTGCTGAGATCAGTCTGCCAGTACAATGACTACCTGTTTCAAAAGCCTGAGCCTTTTGTTAATCAAGCTCATTTACATAAATGACATCAACTGTGTCCAGTGCTTCAAATCTTCATAATTTGTCTTAAATTTGTTGAAAATATTCAAAAATCAAGAAAAAAAAGTGCCTTAGAGTGATTATCAGAGTCCTTAAACAATCAGCCTATGCTGTGAAATGAGATGACTGATTTTTTTAGTATTTATATTTTTGAACAAAATATTCTGATTTAAATTCAAGCAAAATGTGTGATTTTCAATAACCCGCTGGTGAAAATTGCCTTGATTGAACCTTTTGAGCCACATGCAAAAAGGTCCATTTTTTGCTTTGTGATTTTTAAATCTCTCTCTACACACAGTTCTGTTTTCCTGAAGACCACGCCAGCTTTCTTTCAGTCATTTATCTTCCTTAGTGTTTATCAAAAATAATGTCAATGATGAGCTGGATTGATTCAGTCCTAGAAAAACAAAATACACTTTACGTTATTGCTTTCTTTTCATACAAGCATCTTTTACAAAAGGAAATGTTGCAGTTTTTAGCCACCACCAAACTCGCATCATTATGTATTTAAATTAGATGAATTTTCCCTAAATTCTTTGAAATACTGTACCTCATAATATCTTTCTTCTTAGCTGTGTGATGTTTTCAAATAGGGGAAAGAAAAAAAGCTTTAGAAAATGATTTTTGTAGACATCCTCTCTTTGTCTACTACTCTTATATCCACACAAGAGATAGGGTTGCAGCATGAAAAAGTAAACTTTTATTTTTGATATACTTTTTTAAAATCAAAATCCCTAATTTTTGATCATATTTAGGTTTTTAAAAGTCGTTTTCCAAATCTCTGTCTTCATCTTTCATTCCATCATGTGGACGAGGAGCTAAATCTAGTTTGGATGCAGCAAAGAGTTTGAGTTTCAACTTTCTTTTCATATTTTTGATCCTCTTTCACTCATCTGCATCAATTCTAAACTCAAATAACAAGTAAGTTTTCAGATTAAGTAATATTTAGAGTAATATAATGAATTCTCTCATATAAAGCCACACATCTACCTCTCAGCAGCTTCAAATGATGCCTTAACAAAAAGACAAAAACGTACGGTCTTGTGGTTCCTCTTCATAAAGGTTAATGAATACATGTTTACAGATCAGAAATTTGAACATGACACTCTGTATTCCCGGCGCCCGCTCGCTCAACGATGCCTTATTCAGATATTTGTTGCTTTTTACAGCTTTTCCTTTTAGCACCTGAATTACATCCAGCTCTTGTCTGCTGCCGGCAGCCGAGCAGAAGAGGCTGAAATCACAGCCAGGACTCATTTAAAAACATGCTGCTCTATGGGAATTATCACAGTCGGATGTACCTTTAAGGGTTTTTTTTTTTTTTCATTTTTCTAAACTGTCTTCTAAGAGATTCTTTTTGATCTCCGCTGTATTAGAGCTGCCAGCTGTGTGAAATCAGTGATGAGGCAAAGAGGGCTGCTAATGCAGAATGTCAGCAATCAGATTTAAGATGCAGGTTTAACACAGTGCATTCATTAATGCAGCAGGGGTTTGTTAGAAATCCATGTGATAACAGTGCATTTATTAGAGACAAAGGACTCTAACAACAATCATCCATTGGAGTTTTATCAAAAATGCCCGTTTTTTTCTGATTGCAAGGAGGGTTATGATTAGCAATCACATCCAGTGGAAAATCTATCACATTGGAGAGAGGAGTGCTTTCACTCAAATAAAAAAAAGTGTCAATCAAAGCTGGAATATAAAAAAAGGTGCTTTTAAGCTCTACATTTCCCTCTTTGAAAGTTCCACCTGCACGGGCTCTCACGTTCATTTTATTTTATCATCGTCCTCCTGCTGCCGACCTGTCACCACAAGCCCCTGCAGAGCCACGAAACAGACAAAAAGTGCTGCCCGCCTGCTGCTCCCCCTCGGTGCTTATGCAGTCAGTAGTAATTATTCTGTCATGACACAGCAATTAAACAGAGGTATTTAAAACCAGCAGCGATCATAGAAGTGATTCTTTAAATGATAGGCTTGCGTCCCACTCTTGTCCTGCTCTACACGCTCCTGTTCTGCGTGGGAGGGATTTTACTATTGCAATGGAGGGAACATAAATTTGCATATGGCAAACACCATGTGTCACACTGTTGCAGCTAATTTCTAGAAATGACTCGCTGAGGGATATGTAACTGAATGATTAATTAACTTAAACATGCCTTTCATTTGGTTGAAGTCAAAGGCATTTGACTTGAACCATTATTACTGGACTAATTTAATTTAAAGTTTAGTCACACGAACACTAAACATCAAGTTTATTTTAAAGGGCTGCCCACTTTTTTTACACTCATTTTCCAGCCAATATGAAAAACATGAAAAGAAATAAAGAAACAAGATGTGTTACATTTAAATCTAAAGCTAAGCGCTCATGATCACAATTTCAGGTTTGAGTGTGTTGTGCTTTGAATCTAACAAACCTGTTTTGAATTTATCATTGTGAGGTGTGGATATACTGCCTGCATGGGCTCAGGGTACTGAAAACATCCTGAAGCAGCTGAATTTGTGATAAATCTCTTCTAACTCCAGAGGGAAATATCTTTCTATAGCTGTGAAACGTTGCATATGTCCTCTGGTCTAACTGTTATGTTTGCTGCTGCTGAATACAATTATTCTTTTTTTATGTTTGCATCCCTAAATGACAATTACATCTATTATTGAATATTAAATCTTAATGCAAGCAAAGTTTTTACAGCTCTTTTACAGTGACAAACTCCTTCTGCTGCTTAATATTATCCTAAAATGTTTCAGACTGACTTTTAAAGTGCCTGTGACGTCTAATTTTTGTAATACATATGAATACATTTTTAGAAAGAGGACATTAGTAAAATATTGCAAAAGAAATTCCATGTCGCTGAGATAAACAGTTGTTGAGATATTTGCCTTTGAAGTAACAGGAAGTGATGTCAAAGGGGAATGTCTGCATGTGAAAAGAGCGTTACTACAACAGCCCAGACTGTAGAGAAGAATCAGATGTTTCTTAAGTTTATTTTGAGTCACTATCAGAGAGGTGAAAGAGTCAGAGTTCAAATAATATTGTTTCAATTAGCAGAGAGTTTTCTTTGTTTAAGAGTTCCCTTTTGATGTCATTTCCTGTTTCACTTTGGCTGAGCCAAGTACAAAAGAAAATATGCCAGTTATGGGACAAAATGGGTTAAATCATGTGTATTATTCCGACTTTCTTAAATATAAAGATGTTTTCTTTGACTTTTTGTATTTGAAAGATGAGCACGTCACAGACACTTCAACATAATCAACAGAAAGAGTCACTAATAATCTATCTTCAAAATATTGACCGAATGAGTGACTCACTTCCTTTTTTATGATAAATTAAACATATTTTTCTGTATCAATTTCTTTTTTTGCCCTTAGCAGAAAATCACTTTAAATTCATCAGGTGGTTTGTCTCTGAGTAGCTACAGGGAGCTGCTTAAAGCCATTCCTCTGTAACGTTGGCATCAGTGAGTCTCAGTAAGCAGGTGGTGCAGGTCTGAGGCTGCTCGGTTAGTCATCAGCATTTGCCGTTCCATTTGGTATGCACAGAGCCTCCATGTTTTCCGCCTATATGGCGAAGGAAGTTGTGCGTCTTCCTGTTCTGTTCACCACCCGCAGAGCCCTGCAGGATTTATGCGTGCATTATCTCCAGCGTGTAAAGAAAGAGTCCTTTTACTAGTACAAAAAGGAAAATAATGATGAATAATGATGAAAAGAGCATGACTATTCTTTCAAGCTGTTTCAAAAACATAATAACTCCAAAGGCAGCTTTGTTTTTTCTTTTCTTTTTTTTTTTTTTTTGCTCTTAATGGAGGTAAAGAGCTCTTTCACTGAATAAGGTGGAACCACCTTGATCCAGTTGGGTCTAAAGAGCAGCACAGCAATTAATGTGATTTTAGGCTCTTGAGGTAAGCTCATATTATACTTTCCTGTTTTTTCTCTGCAAAAGCACATCTGAGCAAGAAAAAAAAAAACTAATTATGTTTTTTTTTTCCTCTTTGAACTCATCTTTGGCGAACTTTATCTGAGCGAGTAAAGAAATGACACATTTCAGGCAGTTCGGTCTGTGAGATAATCTCAGTCATTATAATGTGAAAAGTTTTCCCTGGAAGATTGTTCGGCGCCGATTGTTCAAGCGTCAAAGTTTAAGTGCCTTTGTTATCCACTGAGAATACAGGGGGGGGAGAAAAAACATGACAAACGAGATGTCATAATGAATGATGAATAAGAGACAATCTGATGTTTATGACATTGCATCTGTCTGGCTGAGTAATAGCACCATGTCACTGTCAGCTCAACACCATTGACATGCCCACGATGTATCCTAGATTAACATGGAAGTTGTTTTGTAACACGAGACAAAAAACAAGCGAGTAATAAAAGTTACATGTAAGTATGTTTACTTTGAATTTGACATAAACACACAGCTTTTTTTAAGCAACTGGTTAGTTTCTGAAAAAGTATCTTTTTTTAGAAGGTTCAGTCAAAATCTTAGCTTTTGTCTTAATAAAACACATGTCCCGATATACATATGTGTTCTTTATTTGCTAAATGACAACAAAACCAACAACTGTTAAATCAGGACTATTCAACTAAACTGCTCCAGGGGCCACAGTTCCTGCAGGTCAACAGCTCAGGGGCTGAACATCCAGCAATTAAAGTCATTATGCAAATAAAACCAAGTATTACAAAAGATTTGTTACCAATGAAATTGTTTATTTTGCTGCATTTAATCATGGATATAACATAAGTAGTATAAAAGTAGTGATAATTAAACGTCAAAAACAAAAAGAAAATTCTGCCTCCTATTTGACACAAATATTATTTTGACATCTCTGACTTGCCAATTTTTTTTTACCCATTTTATTTTCACTTTCATAGTTTTATCCTCAACTGTTTGTAATTTTAACTGTGTGTGCATAGAACTGTTTTTTTTACCAGCTTCTAACCAAGATTCTGATGTTTCAGTACCAAACATGGCTACGTTTAACTAAAACAACTTAGAGTTAATAAAGTAGAAAACCAGGGATTTAGGCTTAAGAGATGAATGAACCAATTGGCCAAACTTTGGACAGCCAGTTTATTGTCACTATATGCCTTCTTCCAGTCTTGAAAATGTGTTTGTTTTGTAGTTGTTGCCATATTGTATGACCAGAGAGATCAGAGAAATTTACCTCAGATATACCGCTCCACAAATCCAATATAATAAACTTTTACTGTTCAGATATTACCTGCAGCAAGAGATGCTCTGACAGTATTTTAGACTGATTTTGCTCATTAACGCTAATAGCTTTAAGGTCGTCCCGTCTGTATTGAAGATGTAGAGAAAGGTTTGAAGACGTTGAGCTATAAAGACTAATTCTTCAGAGGCACTATTTCATTTACAAAAGAACACTCAAAAAACAGATGTGCTGGATTTACTTAAACAAATGATGTCACCTGGTTCTACTCAAGTGAACTGATTACATGTAAAGCAATTTTTTTTTCATTTACCATAAAAGTAAATGAGTTACATTTGGAAACAGCTGATATAATTTGTTTATATAAATCCAACACATCTGTTTTTGAGTGCAATTAGCAGAACTTGTTTGCTTGCAACAAACTAATTCATCTGTATTCTCATGAGTAGAAATCCTCCTTTTTTCTTACATTTTCTTATTGTTTTGTTGTAGTCATCTGCACAAGACGAGCCATAACTCTTTAGAGTTCACCCTGATCTTAATTATGTTTACAAGTAAATCTTTTTTCATTATCACTTTACACTTCACTGAATAACCCTCTTTTTTTAAATCCAGTCAATAATGAATGAACTAAAAGTAATCAATACACTACAGAGCTGTTTTAACACTTCTGTCTTTAGAGACGGTGCATTAACTTCATGCTTTTCCACAGGGACGCTGAGATTTTCAGCGAGTGTCTCTGAAGTAAATTTTTATCAATTCCCCTCCAGCGTGGGCGTCAACCACGAGAGGACGTTTCAGAAAGGAGAGCAACAAAATAACTCAGAACATCTAATGATAGAAGGGATTTTGGCCGCAGGATTTCCTAATTATGCAGCGCAGTGAATGTGCATTGATTACATCCATTGATTTTATAATCACAGCATTCGCTTTCCCAAGCAGTACAGAGGTTAATGCAATCATGCATCAGAGCCTCGTGGTCATTAAGATTTTAATGTTGCAAAAAAAAAACTACAAGTTTTTATTTTTTTCTGCACTTGTTTTTTGATTTATTTAGCTGTTTTGAGGTTGTGAAATGCTGTACATGAATAAAACTTTAATAAAGCATAAATGTTTTCTGGCTCTAGAAGAGTCAGCAGATGAAAATGCATGAAAC
The DNA here is from genome assembly GCA_032275365.1 of Anablepsoides cearensis. NCBI lineage: Eukaryota > Metazoa > Chordata > Actinopteri > Cyprinodontiformes > Rivulidae > Anablepsoides > Anablepsoides cearensis. The sequence continues at coordinate 16,725,999 of JAUBOC010000002.1, forward strand.
CAATAACATCTAAACAACTTTATTTTTATATGTAATTTAATATTGTAGTAATACAAATCTATCATATTTGTGTTTTTGAGACAAACAGTATTTGTCTTTGCTGTATTTTAAGGGTCCGTGGTGACTCATTTTACTTTGAGCCGCAGCAGTTGGAACTATCTTCCATCTTTTTGCCTTTTTTACTAGATGCTATTATTAACTCCTGCAGAGGTAAAGCACTTTTTAGTTCTGTGAGATTAATGAAAAGGTAGTCAGCATATGAATAATTTAGGTTTGTCCTCCTAATTCATGGCTGAACTCAGTTTGGACACACTTAATCCCACAGCTTCCTCCTCTCCTCAGATAAAAACTCTTCAAGAAGGATGCTGCTGGGGTGTGTTGAGTTTTCCATGTTTTGATTTTAAATTATGAATAAAAAAATATACACACAGTTATGCAAAATCAATCATAGCCACAGATCATTTGAAATATTGACACAAAATAGCACAGCTTTCCTGCTACATGTGAGTATTTTTAAGCACTATCTTTACAACTCTAAATTTATCCTTACTAAAAATGCTGCAGTGCCATTAAAGTTAACTTTAACAACTCCTTATCAGAATTAACTGTCATCTGTTTTTTAGGCTTCTCACTGCAACAAGCCTCCCAAAGTGCTGCCGAGAGCGGCATTAAAGTGAAACTCTGCAAACACTCGAGTTATTTTGAAATATAAGTGTGAAAATCTCTTGGAGTTAAACCATCTGAGCAAATCCGTGTTTCTATGGAAATTATTACTATCGCTGCTGCCTTTTGCTCTCAAACTGTTAGCAAAGAGAGAGAAAAAACACACCAATAAGTAAGGCTTCTTTAAAACAGCGCTACATGCTGGCACCATGGAAACAATGCCAGCATTAGAACAAAACAGCTGATGTTTTTTGCACATTGACACAATGATCCTTTAAGAAAATGGATTTCTTTATTCAGCTGAGGGACGTCCAAAGATCGCAATCTGGAGAGAAATGAGGCGAAACTTTCGCCCAATAGAGTCTTGTTTGAAACTTTATAAGAAATAACATTTTGATTTTCTTTATTTTTCATCACTGTTTAATGGGGAAAAATGTAGATTTAAAAGACAAGATGTTCCTAGAAAAGGCTTTAAAACCCGTAAATATATTTATCAATAATTATGATTTGCTCTAATTGTTTGGTAATAAATAAGTTTTCCTTTATATTATTTTATTTTTAATTTAATTTATTTGTTTTTTGTTTTAAACCAGAGTATAAAGTCCTAGCACATGCAGCGCAATAAAGACAGCTCATCCTGTGTGATCAGATGTGTAGGCATTTACAGCTGCATTCTTATTACCATTACTCATAATGTGAGTAACAGAATTTTAATAGAATTCTAAAAAAATAATATTAATAATAAAATACCTGAGGAGATATTGAAGCTGACAAATAATGAACTGGTAGATGACTGTATGATAACTGGCTCACCATTAGAACCATGTGTTTTTATTGTTATAACAGGTAAAAAAAAACTCACTGAGAACTGGTGTTTAAATGGTTTAAACACAAGTTTACAAGTTAAAACTGGACTTTATAACTATTTGAAACCACAGATCATCAATTTCAGTGCCAAATCACTCTCCTGTTTATATAATTATTTATTCATTTTTGTATATTTTTTGTTACTGCAAGTCTTAGCTGAGTATCGTTACCATATCTGCAGTTGTTGGATGTTTAAACAATAGAGTTCCCGATTGTTTTTTTTTTTTTTGGTTGTTTGTTTTCTTGTTTTTTTTCATTGCAGTATTTACACAAGAGCCTGAATAAAATGGAAATGAACTAAGCAGCTGCCTGGGTGGCACCATAACAGCAGAGGTCCTCCAAGAGCACTTTAATTGTTGCATAAAACACCTCAATAAACAAAATGCTCCAGCTCCAACTGCTGCTAAATACATATTTTAGAAGTGGTTTAATTTAACTGGAGATAATGTTCAGCAAAATACAAAATCTGTTCACAGAAACTACAAGAAATGGGACAAACTATTTAAAATGATTATAAACAACAAAGATCTTCTGCTTTTTGAACTGAAGGAACAAAATAATTAAAGCATGTTGTGTCAGACGGAAACTTTACTAATATATTATTTCACATTAAGCAACACTCATTTTGACAATTTTTTGATGTCAGGCTGTTTATGTCATTTTTTACTTCTCCCAGTAAACTATGACCCTGCAGAATTTATTAAATGTAAGTTATGTAAAGGATATTAGTAAAGCTGCAGGTCGATGGTGAAATAATAGGAGCTGGAGCCTCAAATCAAATTCTGCCTCATAAAACTTTGGACTGACTCTGGTGTAAATAACAGGAGAGTAAACTGGAAAAAGTGTTTCAAAATATGGCTCATAAATCAAAGTAAAGGACTGCAGACTAATAATCCCTTTTTATGTCAGTGTTTGGTACAATTTCATTTAAAAAAGTGCATACTTTCAGATTTCTCAGCAGTCTAGCTCATTTTTAATATCCTACCTCATTTCCATCTGTCTTTTCATCTGCTGGGGAGAGCGTGATGCAAAGAACGCAGAAGATTTTTGCTCTTAGTGATGAGCCCACAGAAAATTATCATATAAATTTGCACTTACAGCTTTACTTCACGGCAAACTATAAACTGAAATCCATCACAAATGGGATGTTTTCAATTTGCAGAAAGTTAAAAAAAATGTCCTCGATTGGAGATTTGGAAGAGGTGACGGGGAAGTTGGGTTTTATCATTCGACTGTTGGAAATTTCCACCCGTTTCGATAGAGATTCTCACTTTCAGTTGTGATAGTTTTGATTGTTCCTTTAGGTTTGTTCTGCAGAGAACAACGCTGAACAGAGAAATGTTAAAAAATGTGTTAAAAAATGTTAAAAATCACTGACTGAATAAAGACGGCTTATTCCAGTTATTGTCTGTTTTTACCTGTGATCTGATATGAAATGCTCTTTAAATGTCAAATGTTTTTATTGTGAAAATAGTTTGTTTTGTTGGCCTCCTCCCAGCTGTTAACCAAAAAGCACGTAATCCAAATGTTACTTTCCTTTGGGACCATTTTAGTGGAACTGTACACAACTCTGTAGATGTTGCCTTTCATTAGATTTTAATTGAGTTAATTAGCTCTTTTAACCATTTATTATTTAGCCGTTAAAAACACAATACAGATTTCTGGTCACATTTAAGAACCTAAACTGCTTAAGATGAGAAGAACATGCTAATAGGTTATAATAACTACAGGTTATTTATCCTTAACCTTGAAAACATCTTTAATTAACAATGATCCAAATCTATTAAGTGTGTATCATAATATATTTTAATGTATGGCTTTGTTAAGAAAAAAAAATCATTTTTAATTAAGAATTTTTTCAATATTAAATAACCATTTAGTAATGATTAAGTAAGGTTAAATGTGCTACTTAAGAACATCAGTTTAATTCATCATTTAGAAGATTTTCATATTATTGCATCATAAACTAGTAAAGATGTTTCTTTTAAAATATTATCTGCACAACAAACCAACTTGATATTGTTATAAAATATCTTAATAATCTGCATAGGGTTTTTAACATAGGAATCTGTAATTACTCCTTAGAATTATGCAGAGTTATGCATCTTGGAATGAGGATATGTTAATATAGCAATGTTTTCATTAAAAAAAAAAAAAAAAACTTCATCTATTTCCCAGAAAAGAACAAGTTTCTTTTGAACTAGTTTTGTTTGTCCCCAGGCGATCAGAGTGCTGGAAATGCAGCTTTGTACATTTAGCCTCAAGCACAACATGAACCAAAATATTCCCAATCCGCCCTCAAGGAAAGATTTCCGAGGCGCTCGCAGCAGCTCTGCAGCTGTGACATTTTTAAAGAGCAATTTGTCAGAAATGAATGCGAATATGGCGCCAAGTCAACCATGTGATTGAGTTTCCTTCACGGCCTTGACGGTATTTGGGAAAGCGCGCGAAAGAAAGAGTGGAGCTACGAACATGTTATCCTCACTTGGGTTTTTTCTCTCAAGACGACACGTTCGCTAAAGGCTGAGGGATGAATAACAACCGCACAAAGTGATAACGGCTCACCAGCTTCTGAACTGCTTTGTTTTGTCTGAGGATTATCAGTCAAAGCAATATTTTAACAGGATAACAAACAGGGGGAAACATTTGTTAGATTATGTAGGAGGAAATCAAATAATTAATAATAAAAAGACACTTTTACTGCATGATTACAAGGATGCGTGGGAAAATGAATAATCAAATAAATGGGCTGTTAATACAGATTAAGATACAATGAATTCAATATTTTCACACTCGGTGCCTTTTGTGATGTACAATATCTTCTTAAGAGCAAACATTAGCTCAGAGCTAATATCTGTCAAAATATGTTTGCATATTGTGGACGACTGGCATTTAGAAGAAGAAAAAGTTCAAACATCCCAGAAAATCATTAGGCTGTGAAGAAAAATGATTTAATGAGCTCAGTTTTTAGTGCTCCCGCTCATTTTTACATCAGTCCTCCTGTATAAACTGGTCAGATCTCTGACTTTTGATTTGAGCAGTTTGCTTTTTTTTTCTCGTCCAAGATTATAGTCTTACACACAGGTCAGTAAAAAACACTGACACATCCATCATTAGACCTCACCGCCCCCCCTGCCAGCAGTGGCCTTTCACAGAGAGCTTGTACTATTGACTGAGAAGTGCTTCACAAAACTGAAAACGAAAAAGCATAAAAGGTCTCCAGGGTTAGCGCTCGCAGATGCACTTTGTGAAAAAGTCGAGCTGCCCGAAAAAAGTGAACGACCAGCTGTGAGCAAGAAGTGGGGGGGAGAACCAGAAGCACAAAGCGTTTATCGAGTGGGAAAAACCGAGAACTCGCTTTGCTTCACACCAAAAGAAGAAACAAAAAGTAAAGGTCAGCGTCCTGCTGCTTTTACAGAATCACTTTAAACACTGATAATGTAGCTGCTGGATGAATCTGAAAGTAAGAACTCTGTGTGGATCAGCAGGGTCCGTTCTGCCCAATTAAACTGAAGAGTTTCTCTGCGGCGGTGAAGGTCACCTCCATGAAGTGTCTTTCCTTTAAACTCAAGCTGAGAAAGCTGAGAGGAGCGACAGAGAACCAGAGCCATGAGATTGAGTTTCAGTGAAGTCAGCACAAACAATAAGAAAAGCTGCTGGAGACGTCACGCTCAGAGTCAGACCGCTTGGTCACATGCAGCTTTTTACTGCTCAGAATGCAGAATTACATGAAAATATTTGGATTTAGACATATTCTCAAAGTAAATTCAGTCCACAGTGCTATACTTTAGAAAATTTTAACAGTTTATCTGCCATAATGATAAAATATACAAGGCTGGTGGTACATTCCACAAATAAAAAGATCATTTAATACAATGCTGTGTACAAATCTTTGTTTCAGCAAGAGTTTCACTCATCCATCCATGTGTTTTATGTATGCCAGAGACATTTGTTAAATCAGATTATACTGTATGGTCATTTACTAACAATAAAAAATAATAATAAAGTTGTTAGAGAGAATTCCAATAAAATCAATGTACATGTTATTATTGAGGGCAGGAGTGAACCCAGGATGCAGGCAGACTCAAGGTGTCAAAAAAAAGGGTATTTATTTAAAACAAAAATGCTGACAAGGCAGCTCAAAAACCTACTTTAACAACACGACATGAAGGCTGAGAACAGCACAAACAAACAATGATCAGACATGGGCAGTGAAGACAAGACACAGAACTTAAAGGTGAGACTAATGAACACAAACAAGACACACCTGGGGGAGAAACATGAGGTTCAGGTGTGAGTGGGCGGGGCTGGAGCAAAGGCTGACAGGAAGAAGAAAACAGATGACAAGACAGAAAACTAGAATAAAACATAAACACAGACACTGATCATAACAGTACAAGCATAAATATATTTAGAAAAAGGTACAACGAAATATTTCAAAAGAGTTACAGTAAATGGAAAATGAAGTACAATATATAGTACAATATATGGAATGTATAGAAGGTTATATGTGATAGATGATTTACTGTTAGTACTGTATATAATTGTGTTTTCTATATAAGATTGGATGCAGTATATTGACATGGTTGTGTGTACATTTTAAACTGTTGCTATAATATACTGTAACACATATTTTGATATAAAAGTATATTGAAGAATGATAAATAGTACAAGGGGTAGGAATTTTAAAAAGTGTCTTCTTTTTCTCTTGCTTTATTTTATTTTATTTTATTTTATTTCATTTGTTCAAAATAAAAAAAAATCTAACTATTTCTATCTAAAAGTGGGAAAAATATTTTTTTTGTTCATAACATATGGATTTGATCAGATATCAAGTAAAATAAGCTTTTTTTTTAACTCTCATGTCCAACTCTGCAACACCTCAAAATATCCGTATAGTGAGTCACTCTCCTGACGTCTATGAGAAAAAAAAACATCATGTTGCTCTGATAAATATGTTACAATGAAGTGCAGAGTGTTTTCAATGTGGCAGTCCGGACTAAAAGCAAAGGGTTTCATTGAGGCAGAATAATGAGTGCCAGACTGTTATTTAAAGCCTGCAAGGAGCCATGACAACAGGAGACCACCACTGGCAAAGGATATTAGGTGTGCTTTTTTTTCCCAGAAAGAACTGATCTGAACTTATAATGTTTTTTTTTTTTGTAACAGCAGTGGAAGGGTTTGGTTTTTGTACTGAGCACAATAAACACAAACCTGGCTCACCAAGTGTAACTTGTCATGAGTCTGATTTGTGTTAGGAGGCGTTTTGGCGGACATATTGCTTTTTATTTTTTAAATCAGTTTTGTTGTGTTTATGTAGGTACTGTGAAATGAATCCCAGAAAACATGCAGAGAAATGTACGTTATGAATAAGACTGAAAAAGAAAAGTGTTTAGCAATGATTCCTGGTGTGACTTATAAAACACCTTCTTGACTGCGGTCATTTCTGTCTAACAGCTTTGAGTAGAACCAAACCTTAACAGCTAGAAATGGGTGGTGTGTTTTTTTTATGGAATACAGCATCATATACCTGACAAACATATTCCAAGCACTAAAGTTACTTTTTATAGGCAGCAGAGGATTTTCCAGAGTTATAGGCTTTTCATCAGAGGCTGAACGAAAACCTCCAGAGTGTTTAAAAGCTGCAGGTTGTCTGAATCACTCTGTCTGCAACATCACAAATCCACAACTTCATGCTTCTTTAGTCTCCTTCTGTGGGGGACTGCATGAAAATACAGCCATAAAAGTAACTCGGATGTCAAATGTTTTTGGAGTTATTGAATGTAAGTTGGGATTTTGCAGCAACTTTTCTCAGTTTTCTTGTTCTGGTGACACGATGAAGCTTGACTTTTAAAGTTTGGTCTGGTGTTTCAGGACCAGAAGCTGGTAAAATGATATGTTGATGTTGTCATTACCATTATATTTCAGTCATATTGTTTTTGTACTTTTTCCTCTTCATCCTCTTTTCTGTTGAAAGCGGTGCTCCAATCCAGTCATGAAACATGGTGACGACACTGCATTTTGATGCATTTATTTCTGTGTCCATTAGCGCAAAAATAGCAACAACTTTATTTTTTTTCCTTGTCAGTTTACTAATCAGTTTCCGTGCTTGTTTGTGCGCCTTGCTGTGAGACCGGGTTGTTTTTCTGATAAATTAGCAGATAATAGTCCTGCTCACGTCGCTGGTGTCTGGATCATCTTCATTTAATAATTAACAGTTTCACACTGTGTTCCTGAGCTCTGCTGGTCGTAAGCACAGAGGAGGGTCTGTGATGAATAAAGTGATTTTATGACATTTATCGTTTTAAATTAGCCAAAGGCTGTTAATTTTACATATTAAGTTTGACTGTCTTGTACTTTATACTTTGTATTATATTTATCATTAGAAGCAGAGCTGTCAGAAATATTTATTCTATTATTTGTTAAAAGTTTAAGATTCAAAAATGCATTTAATTTAATTAGTTTTCTTATTTAATGTTAAACACAATATTTAACTTGAAAGTAAATAAAAGTACAAGACTAAGGCTCTAAATAAAAAAACAGAGGCTCTATGAAAATTCAGATTCAACAAACAGAAACAAGAAACAAAAACTTAAATTAGTTTTCTTCTTGAATTTGATGTAAAGGAAATGGAAGCTGGGGGGAAAACTATTTAAACCTCCTTATCAAGCATGTTTTGCATAAAACATCTGAAAGTTTCAAATAAACTCAGACTTTGCAGGAGTCGTTGCAGAGTTTGGTACTTTTAATTCCCACCTGTGTGTGTTTAGCAGGACTGAGTCATCATGAAGGATGAATAACGAAGCGCTATTTTTAGCTCAATTATCTCAAACTCCCTTCAAACCTCAATAAAGGCTTCATACCTGAATGTCAATAGCAAATCAAACATTTGTGTCCGTTAGTTTTAGAGTGCAAAATCCATTTAAACATGTGACGCTGAAGTCTTAAACGGCTTTACCAGAAAAATCTGACAACCCGACCACTTCACTTATGGCAGCATCTGATCTCTCTGTCAGCCAGAGAAGCTGACAGATCCTCATCTGAGGCGGAGGATGAGGAGGTGGAGGCTGGGCGAAGCAGTGATAAGGAGCGAGGCAGCGGGTGGGGTGAGCGGAGTGTGTTTATTCAGTTTTCAGAGAGAGTGTGTGTGTGGGCGTATGTAGCCTTACTTTGAAGTGTTTTCCTGCCGGGGGACGGCGGTTTCTCACAGACCACTGCCTCGAAGCGCATCAGATCCACAGAAACGCACCGAAACCTTTGCAGAAAGACGAGAAGAAATACAGACACACAAGAAAATATGTGCACACTTCAAACATGTAACCAATCCAAAGCCTGACTCATGCAGTCTTGGTTTTGCAATCTTACCAATCAAGCTTGTCTGGACATAAATTGCTGTTAAAAGTATTTACTGAAAAAAAAAAAAAGATAACCTGCTGTGACATCATTCAAACAGACTCTTGGATTGAATGAAATAAATAAATGTTTTTGGCAAGAGGAGGGACTTTTGAAGCCTCTAACAGATTGCAAATTTAAAGTGTGAAAATGTGCCTAAAAAGATTTAATTAGCATCATTTTAGACAGTTTTTTCTTGTTTGTAACACTAGAGATTCAGAGGTTAAAAGTGACTGTTTTGCCTGAGGAATCATTTGTATAAATCTGGAGTAATTACTACACAACCTCCTGAAAATAAAGACAAAAAGATTACTTCATGTCAAGTTTTTAATGTTTGTTTTGAGCTTTGAAATGATGCCACAGTGACATTAAAGTTAAAAAATGAACATCTTTATAAACAGTCAATGAACCAGCAGCTAAATGTTAAAATGATAAAAACAGGTATTTTAAGATGCAGTACACTCATTTTTTTTTTATTCTGTTAATAATGTCTTCTGTTTCAAACATCTTTCTATCAGCTGCTTCCGGCTTGTGAGCATTTTTCCTCATTTGAAGATTTAAAGTTTATACATTTTTTTGTTCTAAAATTAACGATACTTTTGTTGCAGAAACAAAATTTGTAGCTTTTTTTTTTTTTACTTTCTGGCCCTGTATCCCATCACAAACACAATCAGCACCTCAGTGGGATCAGTGACTCAGCTGCTGATTGCAGTTATTTCTCTGACATCCCCTGAAACCTGATTGAAAACATGTTTCACATTTCATTTTAAGACTTAGTCCAAGTTTAACTGAGCATTTTTTTTTTCAATATATATATTTTTCTACATTTGTGGCACAGTGGCTCAGCTGTTTTTCTGCAAGAACACTGCCGAATTGAATTCCAGCCCAGGACCATAGTGGGTAGAGCTTGTTCTCTCTGTGCATGTGTGGGTTTTCTCCACGCACTCCAGTTTTCTCCCACAGACCAAAAACAGACTTTTAGGCTAACTTGTAACTCGTAATTTTCCTTAGATTGTTTGTCTGATGTACTTGCGACCTGCCCAGGGTGTACCCCACCCCTCTCACTGTGACCCTGAAAGAAAGAAGCCAGTCAAATTGAAGATTTCTTTTCATTTTCACTGACAAAGCAAAGAATAAAAGTACTTTAATCTGATTTGATGTAATCACTCTTCACATGCACAACTTTTCATGCACACATTTTTATTATTCTTTAACAACCTTCAACAACTACAATAGCAGCACAGCACGTGGGCCATAAAAACATTAACAGCGTTTTTTTAGCGTCCCAACAAATTTTCAAGTCTCTGAAAGTTTCATTCTTTTCAAAACCTTTAACATATTTGATAGCATTTTGAACAGAATTAAGAGACTTTAAATCTTATTTGTGTGTTTGTGTGTGATTTTTCAGTTTTTGATTGTTATTCATCACTTTTTCTGCGCGCCTGCCTGCCGGACTTCAGCTCCATCAGCTCCACCTCGTGCTTGGCTGCAGTTTCCAGCACTTTCTGCTTGTTGTAAAAGACAACAAAGTTATTGATGATTGGGTGGATGGGCAGAGCGATGGCTATCACCCCGCAGAGAAAGCTCACGGCCGCGTTGCACTTGCCCAGTGTGGTTTTGGGGTAGATGTCTCCATAACCCACCGTGGTCATAGTGATGATGGCCCACCAGAAAGACTGAGGGATGCTCCTGAAAAGCGTCTCCGGGTGGCTTTGCTCCATGGTGTAGGCCAGCGCGGAGAACACGAAGATGCCCACACCCATGTACATGAGGAGCAGACCCAGCTCTTTGAGGCTCCTCTTCAGCGCGTAGGTCAGAGTCTGCAGCCCGGAGGAGTGGCGCGCCAGCTTGAAGACACGCGCGATGCGCATGATGCGCAGCGCCTGGACAGCCTGCTGCACGTTCACCAGCTCCATCATGGAGGTGGTGCCGAGGTAGGTGAGGGACAGCACCACGTAGAAAGGCATGATGGCCATGAAGTCTATGATGTTCATGATGGAGAGCACAAAGCGCAGCTTGTTCGGAGACGAGGCGAGGCGCAGCAGGAACTCCGCGGTGAACCACAGCATGCACGCGGTCTCGATCGCCTCCAGGGTCGGGTGCTCCACCAGTTTGCCCTCCGCGTTCGTCACCTGGAGCTCCGGGATGGTGCTGACACACATGACCACCGCGGAGATCAGGATGGAGAGGAAGGACGCGATGGCGACGATGCGCGCCGGCAGCGACGAGCCCGGCTTCTCCATCAGCTTCCACAGGAACCTCTGGCACCGCTGCGCGCGCGTGATGCACTGATCCACATCCATGTCCTCCAGAATAACTTTGACTTTGTTGGCGATCTCTCGCAGCTCTTGCTCCTTCTCGCTCAGGTAACTTTTACAGCATTCATCTAAAACACTTTGGTCTATCTTCCAAAACTCCATCTCCTTGATGAAACAAATGGGACAAATGCCGGTTTTTATGTGGATTTCACCAAAGTAGTAAACATCAATGATGCACTTGAAGGAGTCAGGATCTCTGTCGAAGTAAAACTCGTTTCTGCCCGGGTCAAAGTCATCACAGAGAGAAGATATAAGTTCCACGTTCTGAGTGGAGCAGTTGGCCAGCTCGGCCAGTCGGCTGTCCGGGTAGCGCTTCAGATCATCTCCGTACAGCACCACTCTGACTCCGCCAATGTTCACAGTCAGCTTCTCCTCGTTCAAACCACTTCTGTATTTTGGTCTCGGAACTGTCCACATTTTACAAACTAATTCAGAGAACAGGTGTTTAATAGAAACTGCAGAAGGACCGCCGACTAACCAGAACTGAAGGCTTCATCCTTCACGTGTAAAACGTTTCTCCACCAGACTGGTTCTGGCGCAGCTTGAGTGGCCAGCTTTTCCTAACACCTCTCTCTCTCTCTCTCTCTCTCTCTCTCTCTCTCTCTCTCTCTCTCTCTCTCTCTCTCTCTCTCTCGCTCTCTCTC
>JAUBOC010000002.1:16744428-16756527 GCA_032275365.1 Anablepsoides cearensis
TTCACTTTTTAAATGGAATTACTGAAATAAATCTACTTTTTCATGATATTCTAATTTTATGACCAGCACCTGTAAGGGTCAAGAATTAAAGCTTTAACTGTTTTATACAACAGAGCAATGGTGAAAAAGCAGCACCTGGCAGGCAGACTGGACACTGATCATGCTGAGTGAAACGGGTCAGATGGAAATTTTGCCTCAAACTGTAGAAAGCAACCTGAGACTTGATCCCTTCACCAGAGAAGGACACCAAACACCGTCACCCTGCTCACATACACTCCACTGTACCAGTGTAAACAAAGAACATGTACTTCTGCCTTCTATAAGAGCAGAAACATCCCCCTTATCTCATATTCAGTGAATTCACTTCACACTTTCATGCTCTTTGCCGGCGTTACACAGCCTCACCTTGAGATCTGGGATGGAGAACTTCCAACATGAGGCCATTTGGGTTTTGTTGATGGTCCGTTTGAGTTTCTCCACACTGGTTAGACTGGTCTTGTCCAGTGGGACAGAAATCAACCAAAAATCTGTCATGACTCCTTGCGGTTCACATAGAGACCTTCAGATATAAATCCTTCTCATAAGAGCAGACTTTGGCCCCCAAACACCTGCTACTTAAGACAACAAAAACACTGCAACATTAGTTCTGTTATTGATAACTCTCATGCACTAAAAACCATGTTAGTTCAACCTTTCCACAAAAAATGGTGCATGAAATAAAGCAAAACAACCATCAAAATGACAAAGAATTAGTCGCTGAAAGTAGGACGTTACCTTCAGGTTTTCTTCATGATCATCCTGTGACATTGTCTCAGTGAGAGGATAGGTCTGACCAGCAGCTCCACCTGAGACGGACTGATGTCTGAGCCACAGCTCTACTTTACACCATCTGGACGTCAGTCCGCTGTTTTACTATCAGTCACAGGAAGCTCTTATCACTCACGGGATCTAGATTAGTGCAGAAAATACAGAATTTGGCTTTTCCTTTTTAAATTCACATTATCTTTAAATAATGGTTATATTTACATTCACCTAAAAGGATGATCTGTTAAATACTTTTTTACAGATTTTTACTCTTTCAGCCACTTTTAATGTAACAAATTGTCGTATTGTTATATTGCTGAAGGATGCTTTTTTTAAACTAAATGTTACAAATAAATTAAATTTTCCTGAATTATACAAATTGTGCTTTTTATCACATTGACTATGTGGATGATTATTTCTCATTTTTGCACAGACCAAAATCAATACTTTTAAATAAAAATATATTGCTCAAATTTAACTTGATTTAAAAAGAAGACAAACAAACACAAATTAAAACAGCTTGGACCATCTATTATAGAAAAACGGGCACATTTGTCTTCAGGTGGCTGTTGTTAGTGAAATTAGTGATACAGTTACAATGTTCAAACACTGAGTGGCAGTGTAGATGACACTCATACAAGGATGCACTCATGATACAGAAAGTTTTAAAACTGTGCATCTTTGTGTCCAGTAGACGTAACTTTAGGTAACAATTAAAACAAAAATAATCTGGTTTTATATTAAACGAGTTTACAAAGACACAACAGTCCTGTATTTTTCGCTGACATAAAAAAAGAAAACGCCGGAACTTTGAAGATGGCTGATGTGGTTTCTAGTCGGACCCTTTTCTCCAAACGCTGCTTGGCTTCCTGTGTTTGGTTCTGCTCAACAACGTGGATGAAGTGCCGGTTAGTTGTTCTTAGTCTAAAATGCAGGTATCAAATGTCAACGATGTAAAAATTTACAATTTAAGTTACGGAAAATCTCTTCCGGAGGTAAGTGTGCTTCGGTGTCCCCTAAGTTTTAAGAATATTGCGTAGCTTTAGCTTTACGACAACTTAGCTAGCTAGACTGTAGAAATCTCTCTCTGAAAACACACTCATACACAAAATTACTCACTGATAATTAAAACATGTTTTTATTTGACAACGTTACGAGGGTAAAGAATTGCAAAGAAACAAGATGTTTTGTTGATAAATAAAGAAACCAACGCAAACCATAATTTACCTTAGCATTTCATTGTTTACACGAGTTTCATTGAAATCCTAACCTATTTTCTAAGAAGTATGGTGTATCTCATAACTTGTAAGCAGTTTGCCTATTTAAATATTAAACATAAATAAACAGCACGTGTTAAACTGTCAAAAAAATTTTTTTTAAACTTTATAGAAGTAATGTAGCAGCCACTATCATATAAATAATAAAAATAAACAATGAAATATTGTCCAACATAAACTGTAGAAGGAAAAGCTGCTTGTGCTTCAGGCAGTTAATCTGAGATATTGTTTTATAAAGTTAATTCTGACTAATCTCGATCACCTCTGCTTTGTTACAGTGGTTGTCTGATCGGAAGAAAAGACAGTTACAAAAGAAAGATGCCGGTGAGTCGACAGCCTCAGTTTCATCTCCGTAGACGAGTTATTTTTCTCTAACAAGTTTGCCATTATTTTCCCTTTTCTTCCTTTGTTTTCCCCAGACGTCCAGCGTCGAATTGAGCTCATCCAGGACTTTGAGATGCCCGCAGTGTGTACGACCATCAAAGTGTCCCGAGATGGACAGTTCATCCTGGCAACAGGTAAGCCCAGCTTAAGTTTCAGAAATAAAACCTTTGTGTGTGCGTCGCTCCAGAAAAGTCGAGACTTGTTGTTTTCATCTCAGGCACCTACAAACCTAAAGTTCGCTGTTATGATACCTACCAGCTGTCCCTGAAATTTGAGCGTTGCTTAGATTCAGAAGGTGAGTGTGTAAACTCGTGTTACTGTTGATTTTCTGCCGCAATTCTTGTTGACTAAATTATTTTTTCTTCCTCTTAAAGTTGTGACATTTGAAGTCCTGTCCGATGACTACTCTAAGGTGAGGCATTTCATTTCATATTGATTCATAAGAGATGAATGAAAAGCTATTTTTTTAATTGCTAAAAGCTCTTAAGACTCATTAAGCAGTTTTATTCTGGCACGCTTGGATGTGAATTTATCGTCTTCTATGTTTTCATGCAGTTGGTCTTTTTGCACTGCGATCGCTATGTGGAGTTCCACTCTCAAGGCGGACACTACTACAAGACTCGTATTCCAAAGTTCGGACGGGACTTTTCATATCACTATCCATCATGTGACCTGTACTTTGTGGGGGCGAGGTGAGGAAATAATAGAATGTTAGTTATTCTAGTTAAATGTTTTGCTGTTAGAGCGACAGATTAATAAACATTTATTTTCTTTCTCAGTTCAGAAGTGTTCAGACTGAACCTGGAACAGGGTCGCTTCATGAACTCCCTTCAGACAAACGCTGTGTAAGTTCAGTCAAATGTGTTTTTAGCTTCTGAGAGCTTTTGAGACCAGTACAGTGTGCTGTTATTCTCAATTGACAGCTCATGTTTAAAAGGCCTCTTTTCTTTTACTTGTCAACTAGTGAGAACAATGCGTGTGACATCAACCCTGTTCATCACTTGTTTGCTACAGGAACCTCTGAGGTAAAAGCCAGTTTATGTGAAATCAAGCACCACTCACTGTGTCTTTTATTCCCATGCTTTTTCTAGCTTTTATACACCTGGTTGTTAGTGTACTTGTGTTACAGTATGTTGAAACACACATTATGCTTTTTGATATAAAGCCATATTGATAGAGCTCTTTGCAATGCCAACTTGTCCCTGTGCTCAATGCAAACACTGCTTTTGAAATGCAAAAATAAACCCGACTCGGCTCTAAATCTTTTGTTCAAAGAGTAACGAGCAGCTTTGAGGACCTACATCAGGCGTGTCCAAAGTGTGGCCCGGGGGCCATTTGTGGTCCCTGAACTGATTTTGTGTGGCCCCTGACTTCAGTTCAAGAATTCTACTAATTTGTTTACAAATGTGTCCCCCTGGCACAGGTGTTTGATGTAGATGGAGACGTTGTATTTATTATTAGGGCAAATTTATCACAGACAAAGTAAAATCTTATAATAAAAAATATTGGCAACAATATAATTTATTTGTCTTTAAATAACCAGACTCTTAGCTTTTCCCACATCTATTTAGTGACTACTCAAAAGGTGATTTTGCTGCACTCCAATATGCTTTTAATTCATTTATTAAATTTGTCTGAATACAGAAAGCATTTTCAACGAAAGTGACCCAAAAAAATTTGGGTCACCAATCCTGATTTGAGTCACTTGGTTATTTTTTTCCCCCAATTGAAACCTAGAAAATTGCAAAATTTCTTTTAATAAGGGAATCCTGCAAAACAATTTTAAAGTTCTGTATCTAGATTCATTTACACATCCATTTCCAGCAATGAATCTGACTTTTTTATTTGTTTAATTAAAGTATTCAATGTTTTATTTATTGTTGAGCAGGTAAAGTAAAAATATTTTTGGCCCTCAAGGCCTTCTGACTGTATGATTTTGGCCCATGTGACAAAATGTTTGGACACCCCTGACCTACATGAAGCTTTTCTGCTGTCCACAGCTGTTTTGTTCTCTGATATTGCATATATTTGAGCAAAGTGTAGGGTTTTATTTATTTATTTATTTTTTGCATTGGCATTAAACATACTGTGAGAAGTGGAGAAAGAATGTTAGCTGTGTCCCAGTTTGTTTTAAAACCCTAAAGTTGTATTTTTGAGATTATCTAATATTTATTGTTCATCAGGGAAGGGTGGAATGCTGGGACCCTCGTGTCCGGAACAGAGTGGGCATTCTGGACTGTGCCCTGAGCAGCGTGACTGAAGGAACAGAGTAAGAACCAAGCTGTTTCACTGAGATCTTACATCATTTTGGCTGATCTCAGCTTGGCAATGCATTTGTAGCCATATAGTACTTTTCAGAAAACAAACTTCAAGCTTTTATTCAAGTCAAGAGTTCTTTATATCCATAAAGAAGCTGCAGTTACTTATACTTGTGGTTTATTTCTTTGTTTTGTCTTCTCATATTAAATTTTCATGATTGATTTAATTAAATTTTTGTGTTTGCTGACAGAGTTCAGGGTTTGCCTTCCATCAGTGTGCTGAAGTTTAACAGTTCCCTCTCCATGGCAGTAGGCACAAGTACAGGACAGGTGAGCCAGACTGCAATTTGCTTTTTTGTTAAAATAATCTGCAACATTCAGGTTAATGTCTCTCTTTTCAACTCTGTCAAACCAAATGATTGTTTGCTTTACGATTGCATAGAATTCCACCACTTCTTTAACCGATAAACTCAACTAAAAGTCAAGCAGCTGATATGTTAACAGTGTGTTCTAAATGATTGAGCACAGAGGATTTTGCTCTTGAAAAAGACAATTCCTTATACTTTGGCTGCTTTTTTGCATTAAAAAGATCATAAAAAACTTTTGAACAGATCCTTATTTCTCAGTTTTTGTATTTGTTTTAGTATTTGAGTTCATCCTGCAGGTTACAGAAAGTGTAAAACTGTTTGTTTGTGTCTCAGGTGCTCCTGTACGACCTGCGCTCCAACCAGCCACTGCTGGTCAAAGACCACTTTTACAACCTGCCAATCAAATCCCTCAACTTCCACCATCAGATGGACCTCGTCATGTCTGCTGACTCTAAGATAATCAAATTCTGGAACAAAGACACTGTGAGTAAAAGCTATTTATAAGTCATTAACAAATGGATTTTTCCAGTTTTGTTAGCTTCATTTTTTTGGTCATTTCTGTTTGTTTTTATGTTCACTTTGCTTTAGATTTGTCTTGGTATAAACTGCTATTTATAATATTATGCATAGACTCTACTTTTTATAGTGTTATGCTCAAAATAGTCACAGCTCGTCTTGACATGACAATAACATGCTTTAAGAAATGATGTCATTATTGTGTTTTTGTTTGTTGTAATACAACAAATGAAACAGAGCAGAGGAAATGTCAGCTGAAGTGTTTACTTCAGATCGGTTCTACTTATTGTTTGTTTATTTAATAGCCTGCATAATTTATTTATTTTTTTACTGCAGGGGAAGCTGTTCTCCTCCATACAGCCTCAGGCTGACATCAATGATGTTTGCATGTATCCTAATTCAGGTAAGAATACTTTCTGTAGACATTTTCATTATTTTAAAAATACATTAACCAATGTAAAAGTAGGTGGATTTGCAGTTTTAATTATTGTTTTGACATATTTTTTAGCAGTTTTCCCCTCTGGGTGGCACCATTTGTTATATTCCATACGCTTTTACATTGTAATTAGAATTTGCCTCCTTATTTAAATAAACAAAACTTTCCGACTCCCTTGTATTATCAGGGCGGAAGTTAATTATATTCTGAATATGTTGCGTTTGTCTTCATGCTGCTTCTGCCTGTGTGTCGTATAAACAGGTATGCTCTTCACTGCCAACGAAGACCCCAAAATGAACACATTCTACATTCCAGTGAGTACCGAAGCACAAATTCATGTTGTATTCACATTCTGGTCGTCAGATACAGTGATGACAAGTTTATTAAAACCTCAGACAGTTTGAGGTGAAGTAAAAGTAGATCTGTCGCAAAATTATGGCGTAAAGAGGCGTGAACTCAGGTATTTGTCAGGTGCATGGTCTCTAACCTCTGTTGGCATAATGGAGTGTCTTTGGTTTTCTGACACTGTGTCGAACCTAAACAATGTTATCATTAGGGCCAATTTATTGTCCAGCAATATATCTTATCGTGATAGGCCTAAGTAAAAGAACATCTCGTGTGACAGTGTAGTTCTGCTCACAAACAAAAGAAAATAGGAGCCTCTGGTTTGTTTGTTTTCTTCTTCTGAAGCTTAAAAACTGAAGGTAATTCTGGAAAATGGCTGTCTGCAGTGTGTTGCCTGTAATTCTAGAAAACGTGGGTGTGTGTACAGTAAACTTGATTATGTTTTGTGTACATGAAGACAATCTGGGCTGAATGAACCTTCTGTTCCTGTCACCACAGCAAGGTGAACACATTTATTTTTTTTACATGAACAGAAATAAGGTTTGGTTTTGTTAACGCACTTTTAACATCGTTTTCTCTGGAATTATGGAACGTGACCCACATTGCCATCTGACGTTTGATGCCTTCAACTAAAAATGAAACCGAAAAAAAAAAATTATGCAAATGATAACAAAGAATAAAACTAATGAAAATAAAATAAATAAATTCTGGACAAGAAAAGGGCAAGAGAGAGAGAGAGAGATGTTTTGATTTGTTTTGTCACACAACTGATGGTTAAGAGAGTGAAACTTCTAACAGTCTTGTGTTCCCAGTTTAAGAAAAAGAGACATTAGGCCTCATGCAAGAACATGTTTGTATTCTTATCCTAAATTTCTCTTACTTTTGTCCATATGAATGGCTCATACAAACACGCCACGTCAGAGTCAACAAACTCTTTTATCTTCAGGAAAAGTGTGTAAACTGATGAATGTGTATCAGGTGCTCGTGCACGGGGAGAGGAGATTTGCATAATTACCACCCCAAAAACACCATTTAAAGGCTGCGTTTCCTGCCCCACATACCAGGAAGTGTTCATTCATAAAGGACGTTTCAAAGTAAAAAAGAAGAACTTTACGAGTTCAGGGATTGAAATCAGCATCAGCGGTGGAATTAAAGGAGCTGCTAAAACCGAGGGATGACAGGGACTGCTGTAAATAAAAATCTAAATCATATTTATCTCTTTCTAATCCTGCTGCAGTTTTCCTTTGGTCAAATATTTTTAATTTTAGTGTAAACAACTGTGTTACATAGTTTTCATTTATTAAGAAGACAGGAAAGACTTGGCTGGTGGAGTTTATTGAAATGATTGGTTCTCAGACAGTCAAACTTTCAATGAACAAACAGAGAATGAGAGAACCCCGAATCTCGGTCGTGTATCTTTTATACCTTCTGCGTGCGTCATCAAATCAACCTTCTGCCTTCATTGGCGTAAACACGTCCAGTAACTAAAACAGGACGTCTGGGCCAAATCTTGTCTTCTAACATTCCTGGACCTAATATGGCAAGCTGCTCTTAACGAAATCATGGCAGAGGCATCTGGACCTAAAACATTTCTTAAGCTCAGTGAACCATGCCCCTTCAATCTTCCCCGTTAGAGAATAATCTCTAAGGCTAGTTATCTTTTATTTTTAATGTGCTACATCCATAATAATAGTGAATTACATATCATCTAAACTATAGACTATAGTTAAAACTCAAAAGGTATCCTAGACTAATCTTACCTAAGTTTTATCCATGCAGGCAGTTGCTGACACTCCCAATGGAGCCGAAAACTCGCGATTAAATCTCTCCACGGAACTCCACCCTCACAAGGAGCTCCCACCCTAGGCCAGCAGGGGCAGCACCCACCCATGGCTAGAGACCCTTTTTGCTCTTAGCTCGCTACCTGCTGAATAACACTGAGGCAAATTTCAACCTTTGTGAAAATAAAGGAGTTACATGATAGATAAAACCTTGGTGGCACTGAAATAGCACATTACATAATAAAAATGGCATAAACCTGTAACATTAAAACAACACATTTGATGAATGATAAAACCTGAAAAGATTAACATAACAAGATAAATGAAAATAATAACCACAAAAATAAGTGATAAAAAGAATAAATGATCAAAACACAAAAAGATTAATATAAAAAAAAGTAAATGATGGATAACTGTGGTTAAATGCACCATGGTGTAATAAAACAAAAATGGATTATGATATTTTCGTCTGTTGGTTAAACATCAAAGTTCTGCATCAAAGTCAATGATGATGCCTGTGTGTATGAATAAAATCAAAAAATAGGAATAAAAATAAAGGATAAAATCTAGTATGGAGTAAAAAGAAGTTCAGTTCTTCTTATAATTTCAAAAATAATATGAAAAAACGTTCATGGTTGGTGCAAGACAGCCCTGGAGGAGGACTTTCCTTTAAACCAGCACATCCACTCTAAGTTGGTTTTTAGTTTGAGATCTTCATATTAATATTGTAGTGTTGTACAACAGCATTAATGGCCATTTTAATTTAATTCCAATTCCAACAGAATAGCCTATTGTCAACATAATTATGGAGTGTGATTTATTTTCAACTCGAAATGTCTTCAAACTAATGAAAATTTAAGTTATTAGTGAAGAAAATCAGTCTGAATAACAACAGACTGTCTGAATATATACGACAGGACTGGACCACACGTGAGTTTTGTTCGTATCTGAAATAAATCTTTGAATACGAGAAAATTGGTGAATGATAAGTTCTTCTAAATCACTCGTACGCACAACTTAAGATCAAATCTGTTTGTACGAACGGTTCTTGCATGTGGCCCATTGTTACCTCAGCATACTAACTGTAGAACAAACTTACCGTTGGATTAAATAGAAAAAACACAAAGTATCTTCTGACGCACCTTCCTGGCAACATATTCATCTAAAAACATTTCAGCAAGCAAGGTTAACTAGTTAGCAATGCCTGAGGCCTTTCTGTCTTTGTATGTTCTCCTCGTGTTTGCGTGGGATTTATCCAGGTGCTCTGGTTTTGTCCAAAAACTGCCTGGCCAAAAAAAAAAAAGATTTAACTAAGTGCTATGTTCTGCTGTTGCTGCAGTTGGTCCGGTCTAGGTTCAGCAACAGTATGAGCTCAATGTCCAGATCAATCAATGCCATCAATGGATTGTTTCTTCCCTGATGGCACAGCCATATTCCAAGATGACACTGCCAGGATTCATGGGAGTGTTTTCAGAGAGCATGAAATGACATTTTCACACGTGGATTGGCTCCACAGAGTCCATTGAGAATCTTTGGGATGTGCTGGAGAAGGTCAGACTCTACCATCATCAATGCAAGATCGTGATGAAAAATTAACGTAACACTGGATGGAAATAAATCTTGTCACGTTGCAGAAGCAGCGAATGTGTGCCGTAGTCAAAGCTAAAGATGTCCCAACGAAATTTGCTTGGTTAAATAAAGTTTAATAAATTAAAAAAGGTAAATAAGTGTAACAAGGTGAGACTTTTTGTTCTAAATATAAACCTTTAAAAGGTGATGTGACGTACTTGAACACTCGTACTTTTGTCTTTAGTGTCCCTTTAATTGGTTTAAGTAAGTTAAATATTGCCTGTTAGGCTACAAATGTTACACAGACTAATACAACTAGATTCAGTGGTGAAATTATCAGTGATGCGCGTTGGCACAATTCTAGTGTACAAGATTTCGTCCCTTCAGAGACATTTCATTCTGTCGTGAGTTCAGTCTTGTGCTTTTCTCCTGCCAGTGAGCACACTTCTCAGAAGAAGCTGAAAATGTGCTCAGGCTTGTGTGAGCAACCGTTTCTTTCATTGGAAAAACGTCTTCTGAGTTCTCAGGCAGTCGTAAACCTGCTTCATCTTTGAGGCAGCAGAAGATTTATCAACCAAAAACACTGGGTGATGGATTGGTTCTGTTGATTTCTGCCTCTGTGATGTGACTTCCAAGCCATTTCCATTAGGCCAGATTCATGGAACCAGCCCTACTTTTAGTACCTACTCCATTGTGGTTCCAAGTCGTCCCAGTTGACACCAAAATGCAACGTCGGAGCACTCTTCATCACTGAATGGCTAGGAAGTGGAGTCACTGGTTGCATCTGAGCTGCCTTTACAACAACAGCTTATGGCGCCATTTTTTTCAATTGTAGCAGTGACATTAGTCGTGTTTCTATCCAAGTTTAATTTGAATTTTTAGCAAATTTTTTAAATTCCAAAACTTATTCAGCAAATGTGTTTCCATTAACTTTTTTTTTTTTTTCGAAAAAACACCTCCACCAACCGCCCAAAACACACCCACTGGAACCAGACTGGAACGTCAATACAAAAGCACTCGAACTGACCCGTTCCGACACTGACCGTACCGACACTACACCAAGTGGCACTAGTGGAAAAGGGGCGTAATCGATTGTTCAAAGCAGGCCAAAAATCTTGGTTGAAGGTTTTTTTTTTTACTTTTTTTTAATACAGTTACCTTCAAATTTATCATCATAATGTCACAATTTTTTTTTATAGATATGTTTGTTTTCTGCCTGTAGTATGATCTTAAAGGAATAATAATAAAAAAAACTAAAACATGAATAAACTTTGAAGAAATAAGCTAAATAAAGCTTATAAACTTTCTAATATAGACTAGAAACTGGTTGGAATAAAAACAATTTGTTTCATAGAAAATTAATTAGCAGTCAATTTCCACTCCAATCAGTTTGACTGATAACTTCTCTAAACCAGTGATACTTACGGAAGTGAAAATGTTAGGAGTAAAAAAAATATATATATTTAAAAAAAAAAAAAAATTTATTTTTAGGTTTACGTAATAAAGTGAAAATAACTACTCATCTTGTAAAGGTGTAACGGCTTCAACAATTTTACAGCAACACAAGTGTTTTAAGTCTAGACAACATTTAGATTTAATGAATGAGAGTCACTCATTTTTAACTGGGATAAAACCCGAGCAGGAACAGTCAGTCTATTTATGTTTCAACAAACACACAAGTTTCATACTTCAGTCTAAATATAAATCCAGCGTGTGTGTGTGTGTGTGTGTTTAGGCTCTGGGCCCTGCACCTCGCTGGTGCTCGTTCCTTGACAGCCTAACGGAGGAGCTGGAGGAGAACCCCGAGAGCTCCGTGTACGATGACTACAAGTTTGTCACCAGGAAGGACCTGGAAAATCTGGGTGAGACTGAAGTCCTAAAGTTCTGCAGCAAACATGAACTAAAATGATAGTTGCATTTAGGAAAAAAAGGTTCAAGGGTTACTTAAAGCTCATTTAAAGGGAGCCTTACGGCGGCTGCTGAGAGGGTAGTTTGGCTGGTTAGGCTGTCTGGTTCAAGGCCTGCAGGGCGGCTGAGAGGTTTTAGGTAAGAAGAGCAGGGTGTAGAGGGAGATGACACTGGAGGGGTTGAATGAACACTGGAATGCAGCCTCAGCAGCTAAGAGATCAAATGACAAGAAAGCCGAAAGGTGGTTGGCTTGGGTGGAATAAACGGGGGGTGGGGGTCGGACCTCTGGGACGGCAGTGTTGATTTACAGGAGCCTCGTAACGCAGCCCGCTTATGTAACCCCGCTGAGGTTTCTGAGTACAACGTATTGATTCAGGTTCCCAGTAGGGTTGGGCATAATCGTATCGTGTGTGATTAATCGTCAGAAAAACACTAATCGATTACTTTTTGGCA
>JAUBOC010000002.1:16756627-16771848 GCA_032275365.1 Anablepsoides cearensis
CGTCAAATTAATCGTTATCGGCTAAATACCCCAATTAATCGTGATTAATTTTTTTGCCAATATTGCCCAACCCTAGTTCCCAGTAATTTGCTCCACATTCTGTGTCCTTCTCTCGAAGGATTGCAGGCTTGGACTTATCAAATATTTCCTTTGATAGTCACAGGGATCCAGCTGCTACCAGCTACGCATGAGAAAACCCCAGATGTTGTCTTTGATTCGTCAGTAACGTCTGCGGGCTCTTTGGTTTGCTTCCACGTGAAAGATCTATGTGAATAATCTTATGATAATCACCCCAAATCTTCCTATAATAAAGGATTATTAAACGTTTAGGTATTTATAAGCAGATAAATGAAAATGTTATCTCATATCAGTAATATTGGGGTTATAAAAGGTTCATCCCGCATGAATAAGGAATGAGATGATAGTTGTTTTTTTTTTCCTCCAGGTTTGTCTCATCTTGTGGGGTCGTCTTTCCTGAGAGCCTACATGCACGGCTTTTTCATGGATATACGACTTTATCTCAAGGTTGGAAGTTTATTACTGTATCAGCTTGTTTTTTTCATATTTATTGCAGTCAATATAGGTTCTATAGTAATTAGATCATTATGAAAAGCTGCCTTAAATGTTGTATTTATATGTCTGGTTCTGCCCCAGGTGAAAAGCATGGCTAATCCTTTTGCATACGAGGAGTACCGTAAGGATAAAATCCGTCAGAAGATTGAAGAGTCCAGAACACAGAGAGTTCAGGTTAAGGTGAGAAGTTATGATGGTGTCTTTAATGTTTCCAAAAGTGTTTACAGTTTTATGGTTTTGTGGAGCAGAAATGATTAGATTCACTCAACCCAAATGCATCACTCTTACTAACTGCTTTGATCAAACAGGATTACTCTGGTTAATACCAACCGAGCTGTTGCTCAACACCTGAAACAAACTTTCTACACATCCTGTCTTGCTCATTACAAACGTGAAAAAGCATTGATCTCCAGGAAACACCGGTCTGAGAAATTTCATAGTAAGACGTCAGTAATGTTTTTTTCTTTTCTCTCTTCTGTAAAATTTCTTTTGACTGAGACAGAAGCTGCCCAAAGTGAACAAGGATCTGGCTCTCAAACTGATGGAGGAGGAGGAGGATGAAGCCAAGGTGGCTTCTAGGAAAAAGAAGGGCAAGGTACTGTGATTACAAATATCAGGTCACACCCTGTTGATTCTCTGACATCACTAAAGTAACTCTTAAGTAACGTTGTTTTGTTTGTATTTGGTTCAATGTGGTGACGACTTAAATGATCAAATCAATAAAAGTCAATGATTCATCCTTCAGATATTTAAGATTCACACAAACTGACATATAAATACTTTGAATTCAGCTCATGCACTGTGATTTATTCAACTAATTCAAATCAATTCAGTTTATTTATGTAGCATCAAGTCACAACAAACATATCAAAAAACAAATCTAAAGAAGCCAGCAGATTGTGTTTAAGCTTGACGACAGTGGAGAGGAAAAACTCCCTTTGAACAGGAAGAAACCTCCAGCAGATCAGGCTCATGGCTGGGCAGCCATCTGCCTCCTCCAGCTGGGTTAAAGAGACACAGAGAAACACAGAATGTTTGGTCCAGGTGTATTTTCCTCTGGAAAAGACACGTTAAAAATAGAAATAATTACAAGAACAAACATGTAGAGAGTGACTAAAGACAGCAGCAGAGTGAGGGAATGTGGTCAGTTTGTCCTCCAGCAGTCTAAACTAAGGAATAACACAGGAAACCATCTCTAACTATAGGATTTATCTAAAAGGAAAGTTTTGAATCTAATCTTAAAAATAGACGGTGTCAGCCTGACAGACAACTATTAACTCAAACTTTTTTCTTTCTTTTTTTATGATGGCTGCAGGCTCTTCCCAGCATACTGGGAGATGATCGTTTCAAAGTGATGTTTGAGAATCCAGACTTCCAAGTGGACGAGCAGTGTGAGGATTTCCGTCTGCTCAACCCCATCGTCTCCAAGGTGGAACAGAAGAGGAAAAAGAAGCTGCGTCTGCTGGCGGATCAGGCTGCCACTCAACAGGTAACACTGATTTATGGTTTAGTTCCTGGATTGTTTACTCCTCTTTAAGGTTTTAACAACCTGTCCTTTTTATCTCTGTCTAGGCGGCTGAAGAGGAAGAGGAGCCGGAGGGGAAAGCCAGCTCCGAGGAGGACAGCTCTGACGATGACAAGAGCTGGGTGGAGGAGGTGAGGGAGCAGCGGAGGTTACTGCGGCAAGAGGACCGAGATCGCCGAAGGCAGGAGAGGAAGGAAGCTAACCGCAACACCGTCCTGCTGGAGCAGGGAGACAGGGAAAAACCGTCCAACATGGCTGAAAGCAAAGAAAAGAGTCAGCCGCAGTTTTATCAGCTGAGAGCTGGAGAGGAGTTCACAAGTTTTAACAACATGGCGCGCAAACAAAAGCTGCAGAAGTACGTGTTGAGTGGTTTTATTTCTGTGCTTTACAGCTTCAAACAATACAGAAACCTGTGAGCTCCAGTGTTTGATCTGCTTAGTCGACTCGGACTGATGATCGTTTGGGTTTTTTGTTAGGGTTTCTCTGGAGGACCGGCTGAAGTTGGAGGAAAACTCAGGGAACAGCAGCGTGGCCGACACGGCAGTGGGCAGCAAACAGCTGACCTTCACTCTCAAAAAGGTACGCAGAGGATTTTTGCCTGTTGCGCCTGTAAATGTTTCTGATTGTTTTCCTTCTGTAGTGACCAACATAACACAATACATGAACTATAAAAAAGTGTGGCAGTGAGTGGGTTTAAGGTGAAGAGAAGAAATTGTCTTAACCAGGTCATCACCAAGTGGAGTAAAACCAAACATTAGGGTGAAAAATAAGCATTTTGAAGAAAATCTATTCTCTGGATACTGCACAGAATATTTTACGATAAAACAAAGATTTAGGAAAATGTTTCAAATGAAGCCTTACAGTTAATTTGATCTTGAACATCAGTCAGGCAGTTTAGATTTGCTATTTCCCCCTCTGTGCAGTCGGAGCAGCAGAGGAGGCAGCAGCAGGCGGAGCGGGAACATCACAACGAGAGGAAGCAGCTGAGGCGCTCAGCCGGACACCTGAGCAGCAGCAGAGGAAGAGGAAGAGGAAGAGGGCGCTTCTGAAGAGACTGCTTGGACAGATGAGACAGAACTGTCCACACACTGAAGTCAAAATGGTTTCGTGTTTTTTTTTTTTTTCCTTAAATTCACCTCTAAGCAGGAGGGGAGAGTTGCAGACCAGAAATATTCTGACAAATGAACTGGGTGGTTTTTAATCCTTCAAAAAGAATGACCTCTGTCAGTTTCTGTATAAATGTAAAAACAGACTGAGATACTGCAGATTATTTAACAGGGATGACCAGAAGGAAGATTCTGAATGACTTTAAGAGTCAGTTTCAAACAGAGAGTGGATAAAATGTATTTTTATCCTGTTTGAACATTTATATTGTTGATCTAACACTGAATTACTTTTACAATATATTGTATTTGGTAAAAAAAATGTACCTTTCTGTGTTGTTTTTTATTGTTTAAGATTAATGTTTAGATTTTTTCACAAGGCAAATGCATCAAAAAGTCCGTATTATGTCTTATATACAGTTTATTTCTACTAAAAAACAATTAAAAATTGTTTAATGCAGGGAGAGAGAAAAAAGTTTTTAATAATCAAAGAGCTGATGTCCTCCTTCCTCCCAAGTTAACAGGATAATTCCTGTCATGTTGAATGCACAACATGTCCTTCAGAAAGCCCGGAAACTTGTTGCTTATTTTAAACTCCTCTGATGTCAGCGTGCTTTTTCCCTAACAGCTGTTCGTCATGTTCTGTAACAGAAAATTCCAGTAAAATTATCATTTTGAACTCACCCTGAGCTTTTTCAATTTTACATCCCATTTTAATGTTTGCGCAGCCTTTTAAAGAAATTTGTAACATTTTTTAAAGTCACGAATATAATTTGATAATTTGATCGTCAGCCTCTGTCTTCTGTATGGTGTTTTTTTCCCACTTAGAATTTTTGCTTTTTGTGATTTAAGCACCCTGACCTCCCAATCTGCAAACAGAGCAGGGTCAGTATTTCAGACTTATTGTTTGTGGAATAAAAAGACCTGTTGAGAATGTCCTCACAGTGGATGAGTGAGTTTTGATGACAGATCCACAATCTGGTTTCCTCTCCTGTGAGTTTTTCCTGTGTTGGGACATCAGCGACACTGTTTCTCTGTGCAACAAATGAGCTAAATGTCATCTGATGTTGTTGCAGGTAAATCGTCCTCGTTTTCTTTCACAGTTGTTTGGTGTTACGATGACCAGTGACAATTAGGACAGAGGAGGAAATGAAATAAATATAAACTAAAACATCCAACATATGAGACTGTTTGTGTTTTGAGGCATCCTCAAGGTTTAAACTTCAAGAAAAACCTTGAATTTGATTTATTTTCAAAAGAATAATGATTGCAAATGGTAACTACACTATTTTAATACATTGTAAACTCTAAAGCACTCAAAGGTTCATGATTCCAGATCTAATCTTTGTTTACATATTTGCACTTTTGTCCCTGGGCCTTTCATGCTTTATGAGCAAGTAACCAAACCCTGACACATTAAATGTAAAGCTGCAGGCCTTCTCCTCTGTCCCATTTTCCTGCAAATGGATCAAATGACTAGAATGTGCTGATGCAGCCATTTTAACAGCGCAGAAACACAAAAGATGTTCCAGTGGAAATATGGTCACCACCTTTTTTTTTTTTTTTTTTTTTTTTGGTCCCTGTTGCTACACAGGCGAAAGCACAAAATCTTGGCACCAAACGTAAAAAAATGATGAGTCAGCAGTCAATTTAAACAAAGGGAAAAGACAAAGTAGGGCAGCTGGTGTTCTTTTACAAAAGAAGGAAAAGAAAAAGTCTGGTAATGTTGTGATGCGATTATGAGCTAATATTTTCTTTAAAAGGTAGCCGAAGGCTGATGTCAGCCTTGAGAATGAACCGGCCACGAATGAGTTCAGTCAGCAGTCATCCACAAGAGCAACGCTTTAATGTTTTTTTCTTCTCATATAAAGGCTTTGTGGCAACACGCCTGACGCCACAGCCAAACCTAAATTACAAGTAACACATTCTTTGGATTCAGAGAAAATGTGAGGTTTTATCTTTACTGTTTCCTTGAAATATCTGACACTAAATAGCCTCGGTGTTCCGTCTCACATTTACTTTATTTTATTCCAGCCTGAAATGACTAATCAAAGACCGCATTAACTGTATATTAAAGTTTTAGACTTTTTTTATTTTTATTTTGCTGTTTGTATCCATACGTTTTGCTTCTTGTGACTTCAGCTCGACCACAGACTGCAGCAGCATCTGTTCAAATAAACCTAAAGCCGTGTTTGGGTATGTGTCTGGATAAGTCCAGAATGTTTATCTAAATTCAGGTTAAGCCTTATTGGATTTTGCTCGTTAACCTATTAGCACCTGTAATCCCCGACGTCTGACAGAACACGGCTTCTGTGAGTAATTCAGCTCAAAGTAATGAATGACTCGGTTGGTAACTGGCTGAAACCAGCCAGTCGTGAAGTGATCACCGGACAACTTTTATGAGCAGTCGCAACTGACATTGGAGGAAAGGCCAAACGTGTACTTGTGACTTCCTCAATTATTTCCAGCAATTAACTCACCGTGGAAATTTTTCATGATTTTTACAGTAAACAACAAAATAGTTAATAAGATTTGTCATTCACCCTGATTTGAAGCACACATTTGCCTGTGGCATAGGCAGTGTAGGGAAATGCTAAGGGCACTTTCCATTTATGGGGGCACCATAAATGTAGGACTAAAAAATATTTTATAACTTTTTATCAGACTATTGTTGGTTTAGTCTGTGGAATAGTCACTGGTTACTCAGGTTTATAAAGGTAACTTGTTCTGTGTGTTTCTCTTTGTTACAGGAGGTGTTATTTGGTGCAGAGGATATTTTGCGATAAAAGTATCATACGATGCAGTCAAGGTATTAAGGATAAAAGTTATGATTTCAAATAAAGTTTAGGCTAAAATGTAGTTTTTGGTTTTCTACTTTCATAAAATACTGATTTTATGTTTTATTAAAATTCAAAGAATTTCATAAAAATGTTCTTCAAAAGGCTCGAAATGTGTAGTTTTATTAGGTCTTTTACTAAATTTTCTGTGGGAGTATACCTCTGGACCCCCCTAGAACTGCTTCACTCCACAGCTGCTCGTTGACATGAGCAGATGTTCTTCATTGCTGTCAGCAAATGTTGGCAGGTATGAGGTAGACTTCTGGTATTTTGTTTCAAATAGGATAAAATGTTAACTATTTTAATTGGACAATCTGGTTTCTAAAGCTAATAAATAGTATCAAAGACAAAACTATTTAATTTGGTATGTGAATGTATGTAAATTGGCAGTGAGATTTAGACAATTGCACAAGGGACGCCACCTGAAATCCTGGGTGCCAAATTAGGCAGGGCCCTCTCTGTTAGATTGTTACAAAACAGGACTGTAGCAGCTGATTGTGAAGCCAAACTAATAAAGAAATACAACAGCGAGCTACAGTAACATTCTCAAGTCCACTCACACAAGTGCAGAGAATCCTGCTTCTTGTCTGGTGCTGAGGCCTTGCAGATGTGGGAGCTGGGCCACAATGATCCACAGTAACTAAAACAAACTCTACGCAGAGGCAAACATTACAAGGGGAAAGGAAGGACAGGGGTCCAGGTGAGGGTAACCATGCATAGCCTACAGAGTGGGAAAGAAATTACTGCAAAAAGGTGGGACACTTTGATTTAATGTTTTGTTATCTTGTCAAATTGATGAAAATTTGTTGAAAATGGATTTGCCCTTGGGAGTGCAACGACTTCCTGCCTGGTTTGCAGGAGAAATTAGCCTAAATTTCCACATGACTGTATATTTTCATCTGTTAATCTTATTTGAACATTTTTTTCTTACCAAATTAAGAAATGGCTGTGCTTAACGGTTTCTAAGAATGGAAGTTCTCGGTATGAGTGACTTCATTCGCCAACCCTGCAGTAGCTCTGAATGGAAAACTAATTGAGCTCAGGCAAAAATCTTTATTGTGGCCTCAAGACCTGGGAAAAATATTAAGCCCACGGATATGTGGTCCTTAAGAAGCCCCGGTGTTTCCTCTTAGTGTCTAAGAACTGATGCCTATGCAGGATTTCCACATGTGTTTAAGTCAAACTAACCAAATTCTTCATTTTCCTCCATTTGGTAATGTCTGCTTTCAAACCAAACGTCTGTGAACAGCAAGCTTTGGACTGATTAGACTGTGTGGTAAGAGGGGTTCTGGTTTAAAATAAGCATTTTTACTGCTTTGCTGCTGCACACTATTTTCAGCTTACAACAGCATGTGATTTTCTATTCATAGAAAACATTTACTGTACAAAGTTGGGCATAAATGTTAGTTTGGAAAATGTGTCACAACTGCAGGAACATTTTTAAGATGAGTGCATGAATTAAATATATAGACTAACCCCATTTCCAAAAGGTTGGAAAGTTTTCCAAAAATGCAACAACTTGAAATGAGCCAAGGATGAGAAGGACCACACAGGCTGCTCTGTGTGAACGGCGTAAAGGCCATCATTTGGTCTGATGCAAGGGAACACAAGTGTGGCACGTCATGAAGAAGACACATCAACAAGGACAACTTAAATCCTCTTTTTTTAACTAAAGACTCACCTTTAAGACTGCAACAATTCAACCTTCCAGGATTGTTGTGACACACACTTGCCATGTCAGTTATCCTTCTTTAATCTTATCAAGCCAGTCAGCAGCTCAGAATGAATCGGAGCAGACTCCCGTAGAGGCAGATCACGTTACTGAGACATTGTTGTCTGAAGCAGCAGATTGTTGCAGGCTGTCAGGCATGACTGAGCAACTCTGGGATTAACTGAAATGCAGTGCAGGGTTCTTGAAGGACAGTGGACCAAGGTGAACTCTTTTGTGCTGACCCCTCCCCAGCTGATGTTTCTGTAGACCCATGCTAATGTCCCCCCCCCCCCCCCCCCCCTTGGCATTCTGTTGAAATCCAAAACAGCAAAACCTGCGTATTATTTAAGGTGCTCACATTTGCTAATGATCAGTTAATCAATGCACTCTGCTTTATTTCATGGACAGGAAATCTATCTGAAGTAGGCCTTACTTTTTAGGGGAACTATTTGACACAATTGGTTAAAAAAACACAAGTGACCACATCAACTCTACTGACTGTGCTGCAGACGTGTGCATTCATGTTGTTTAAACACTGATTATCTTCAAGTTGTTTACAGAGTCTTAGTAATCAGGGCAGTCCTAAAGTCTGACAAATTATTAGAAAATAAAAAAATTAGAAATGTTTGCTGTCATCAATCATATTTTCTTTATTGTATATGTTTATATGTATCATTTTTATGTAAGTGCTAGTTTTCTTATAAGTGACAGACAAGAAAATAATTTCCACACCTTTAGAATAATGCAAGACAAAATCCAGCGCTTGTCTGAAAGTTTTTGTAAGAACCCAGAGTTTATTGCACTTTCTAAAGTGACTTTAAGCAGCATAGTTCTAATGTTGTTCTGAAAGTGTTTGAAATCATACAATTTGAAATGCAGTTTCTATTTTTATTCTTAAATCTATTCAACTCTACTCTATTCTACTCAACTCAGTTTAGTAAAATAATGTTTTTATATTGTGTGCAACTACACAAATGAAAATGTATATTTTTAATATCTTTGCTAGCAGTACCACAAAGTGATACTTGAGTAAAAGTACAAGTATGTTACCAAATAATTACTTTGGTAAAAATTAAGGTTTCTTTTAGGAATATTACTTGAGTAAAAGTCTTAAAGTATCTGATATTTTTTGTACTTAAGTATTAAAAGCAAAAGTATTGATTTAAAATTAGCAGTTAGATTTTCTGTAATGACATTTATTAGGAGGCGACCTCCCTAAAAAATACATAAATGACTATATTGTATTAAAAGAAATAATTTATGTTTAAGGATGTACTAGTCTAGCTGTTTCAGTTTATATACATAAGGCTGCCCAAACCTTTTCTCCAAAATGAAAATCTATCTGAGGGCTGCGGCCAAATGCAATAATATAACTCATGAAATACACATACTTCTTAAGTACAGTCCTTTGATTTAAATTATGTCCTGTCGAAGTGTGACATGATTTGTTTGTGTACAAACTGTATCAGTATCAGAGTTTTATATTTATACTTATCATTCAACCACAATTAAATTCACTCTATCTAGGAAGCACAATTTATATGGATAGTATTTACTTTTTAACAATAACAAGCTGGAATGAAAACAAGCAAAAATGAAATAAAAGTAACAACTTACTTCTTGCCTTTATTTTTTTTAATGTAAGGCTTTAGAAAATACAGATAACTGTGTTAAAAAATGTAAAGAGTAGAAGTAAAAAAGTAGGCTGAAATATAATTACTCAAGTAAAGTACAGATACCCAAAAATTCTACTTAAGTACAGTAAGAAAGTATTTTTACTTACCTGTAGTTACTTTACAACTCTGTTTTTTTAAAATTCCAATTTAAAATGGCTTTTGTTTGTTACACTGCAGCATTTATTGAGTTTTTCTTTCATAGTTTTCTTTTCAATGGCTTAAAACAAGACTGAAAATCAATGAACAGTCAAAGTCCACATTGTTTTAAAGAAATCCAAAAAGCCTACAGAAATGAAGAGTAATTTGATTTCTTGTATACAATCTAGCCAAAATCTATTGTTTTAGATAAAGATCTCTTATTTTAAGACATGAGATGTTCAAAGTGGCAACATCTGGGCTTTTAAAAATAAAACATTAAAATAATCTGCATCCACAATGGCATTCTCTTTATATCCCACCATGTGGATGAGATGACAAGCCAAAACCGGTTCCTACGTGGATGGTAGGCCGGTTCCAGCTGGCTGCGTTGCCCTGGTAACGGACCCTCTATAAATACTCCGAGGCTCCTTCGCCTGTATCCAGTCAGTCAAGCTACACCTCCAAGCAGGGCACTTCATCGTGAAGGGGAACTGCTTTTTTAAACCCATCTTTCTGATCTAAATGGACAAACTCTTTGTAAATGCTTTTTAAGGTAAGCACCCGTTTTTTTTTTTCGACCCGAGACTTGTGATTTAAGTCCGCTCTGCCGCACGCTACGTGGCCGGCTTGACAATCGATTGATTAGCTAAGCTAGCATTCTTCTTTGTTTCCTTTTCGGTGTAGCTGGCAGGACTTTGTTATATATTGTTAGTGTTTCAAGACTAATAGATATGGTTTTATTCGGTGTTAGGCGTAATACCGTTATAAACGAATTGTCTGTTTTACCAGACCGTTTTATAACCATTTGAAACGCAATGAAAATTGCCTCATGGCATGAATTGCTCCAAGCGGAACCGGCGTATTGACGTCATGGAAGTAGTAGTCGCTGATTGGTCGATTGTCGCTCATTCATTTTGAGTTGAGGGTGGATCTTTGTTGTGATTCGTTGAAAGGGCTAAATGGGCGTGGCTTGTATGAACTCTAGTTTCAATGACTTTTCCGGTGCCAAGTTAACATGACAGTTATAAAATGGAGCTGTTTAAACTCAATAAAACCACATAAAATCATGTTTTTATTTTTATTTTTTTTAGTTGCTGACCATTTTAAGCAGAGTTACAGTACAGTAAAAGTTCTGAGTTCATACTGATGAAGTAATGTACATTTATCATGACTTCATTAACCTTTCCTCCCTTTTTTTTAAATAGAATCTTCACTCAAGGAAGTCACACTCCAGTTGCTCAACAGGCCCTGGCCTTGAGTCTTATTTAAAGGGGTTTCATTTCACCGGTGAGCCCCCTTGGCTTCACTGCACCTAGGTCACAGTAGCTCTAAATCCTATCTCTTTCATATCCAAGTAAGTTTTTTTTTTTATTTTCATTCTTTTTATTTCTTTTTCTCACTCCAATGTTTTAGATATTGCTCATATTTTAATGAGTGTGGAATGTATTGGAGTTAAGTAATCAATGACACAAAAGATGCTAACAAAGCTGCATGTCATTCATTTTTCTTACAGTTTGCACGAAAACAAATATTAGGATGTCCGCTGTCGCAAACGCAGATTTTGAATTCTCTTTCCTCGAGGAGGGTTTTTCTGCTCGGGACATTGTTGAGCAGAAAATCAATGAGTCATCTTTGACGGTATGCATCCTGTGCTGGCATTGTTTATGTAATACTCAGATTACCTCATTTGTTTTGCAATGATGTCGTTTTTTTATCATTTTATTATATTTGACACTATAGAGTCATTTAAAACATTGTTTTATTGCTTTGTGTTTCGGATAAATACAAGATGGTTACAAAACTGGATTTTCTCTTATTCCAGGATGACAGGGATGCTTTTTATGTATGTGACCTGGGAGATGTCCTAAAGAAGCACCTTCGCTGGGTGAGGGCACTGCCTCGCATTACTCCCTTCTACGCTGTGAAGTGCAACGACAGCCAAGCTGTAGTCATGACTCTGGCATCCCTGGGAACTGGCTTTGATTGTGCAAGCAAGGTGCGTTTTTGGAAGATTTCCACCGATGCTCTTAGTGTGAAGGAATAGAAAGCTTTCTTAAATATTGATGGCTTTTTTTTTCTCTCTCTCCTCCAGATGGAGATTCAGCTGGTTCAGTCTTTGGGAGTTGATCCAAGCAGAATCATTTATGCCAACCCCTGCAAGCAAGTCTCTCAGATAAAGTATGCATCTTCACATGGCGTCCAGATGATGACCTTTGATAGTGAAGTGGAACTCATGAAAGTGGCTCGCTGTCATGACAATGCCAAGTAAGACTCGTAGCCTTTTAGGTAAAATTTGTAGCTTTTCCTTTTCAGTTTGGTCCTTTTTTTGTTAAGTAAATGCCGTTTCTGTTCTGTTCCCAGACTAGTGTTGCGTATCGCCACCGACGACTCAAAGGCAATTTGTCGTCTGAGTGTGAAGTTCGGGGCCCCTCTGAAAGCTTGCCGGGGTCTTCTTGAGCGGGCCAAGGAACTGGGGCTGGATGTTATCGGGGTCAGCTTCCACGTGGGCAGCGGCTGCACTGACGCCGAGACCTACGCCAAAGCTATCGCCGATGCCCGCTGCGTCTTTGATATGGGGGTGAGTTGAGGCTAAAAATGTACACGTTGTATTTCAATGTTTGCGCTGAAAACTGAAATGTGAAAACGTGATCTGCAGGATGAACTGGGCTTCAACATGGATCTCCTCGACATCGGAGGCGGTTTTCCTGGCTCTGAAGATGCTGAGCTCAAATTCGAAGAGGTAGCCAACAGCTTTTCTCCCTTTCGTTAAACATGTCTAATCAGTAGCTTTCGCGCGCTGCAAGTACTTGCTATCGGATTCCCATGTGGGCGTGGTCATGACTGAAACTTTCCTTTATAGATCACCGCAGTAATCAACCCAGCCCTTGACAAGTATTTTCCTGTCGACGCCGGCGTCAGGATCATTGCCGAGCCGGGGCGGTTCTATGTGGCATCTGCCTACACGTTGGTTGTGAACATCATCGCCAAGAAGGTTATCATGGATGACGAGTCGGCTTCTGATGGTAACCGCCTTTAATTTGTAACGACAGTGCAGATATTTGAAGTGCCTTTGCTAGGAAGCATTGCTTTATCTGTTTATATTATTTGATTATTGCAGAGGAAGACGAAGCGACCAGTGACAGGACTCTGATGTACTATGTCAACGACGGGGTGTACGGGTCCTTTAACTGCATACTGTATGACCACGCTCATTGTTTGCCTACGCTGCACAAGGTTTGTAAAATGCAAAAGTACTGTCGTGCATCAACATGAATGAAAAGTTAACCTTTTTTTTTTTTTTTTCCTCTAAAAGAAGCCAAAGCCTGATGAGGTCATGTACCCCTGCAGTATCTGGGGTCCAACATGTGACGGGCTGGACCGTATCGTGGAGCAGTGTTACCTGCCAGACATGCAGGTGGGCGACTGGATGGTCTTTGAGAATATGGGAGCTTACACTGTTGCTGCGTCCTCCACCTTCAACGGCTTTCAAAGACCCGACCTTTACTACGTCATGTCTCGACCTGCCTGGTGAGAAACCGCTTTGAGGAGTTATTTTTTTTTTAAATATATAGTTGTAAAAGTCTCAATAGCATCTAACTCCTGTTCTTTTCATTTAGGCAACAGGTTCAGCAGATTTGCTCTCAGGGCCTGCCAGCTTCTGCAGCAGAGTCTCACCTGTTTGACGTGCCAGCTTGCTGCGGGCGAGAGACTAACTTGGAGATTCCAGCTAAGCCCTGTCACAAACGTGTGGTTTAAACATGCAGCAGCAATGTTTTTGTTTTTTTTTTAGTTTTTATATTTTCAATAATGATCAGACAAAGTTTTCTCCAAACTTGACACTTTTTTTAAGGTCAGTTAAATCACTGGAGAATGAGAAACATTGTTGCACACGTTTCTGCTTTCTGTTTGAAAGCTGGGGATCAACCTTCAATGGAATGAGGCTGAGTCACACTTGAGTTGTCTCTGTGGGTTTTAAACAAGATGAAATGGGACTGATTTTACTTGAATTAGTTTCTGCAGTTCTCTCTCATTAATCACTGGGAAATTAATAACTTTGAGTTACCTTTTAATAATACTCAAACCTTTGTCAGTACAGTTGCAAACAAGAATCATCGATCTCTGTTTTATAAAAGAGGTCATTTTATTACTTTTAGGGATGCATCTTGTTCCATAAATTCACGCTTCAGTCATGTCAGAATTATTTAATCTGCTCTGATTCCACAATAAGTTCATAATCTGCATGCTAACATGTAGCATCCATAGGCTACTTCTGTAAACAAGCTGACTGTGGCGTCATGTTATCTTCTGGGCATGTGTGGCGCAGCTGCCGCGTAAAGCGTTCACTTGAAATGTGTGTCCATGCAAAATGTGATAGCGGGGGATTTTGAACATGTATTTTACAAAAAGCTGATATCTGTGCATTCCTAATTGTTTTATCAATATCAAATACCATATCTGCTGGCTCACAAAGAGGTGGTCAATGTGTAATTCAGTTCCTCAAGTGGCTGCTATATTTTTCATTTCCATGATCTCCACTTCAGTACAGAACCTTTTCAAGTGTTAGTCATCAAGATCTCAAAAAGCACCACATAACTTATGGAGATGTATTTAATGTCTGGTCCATACATTTCACTACTTACAAAATGTTGACTGCATGATTCAGTACACTATCACAATATCTATTTTTCACTGGTCTAACATGAAGTCTTAACATTTCAAACACAGGGACTCAAAAAGCAGACTGTACCTCTTCTCCTTCCTGCTTTTATATTTTTGTTGTAGACTGATTATGCATTATGTAATAAGACTTAGACACAGTTTGATCATGCATTTAAACTGGATATGAAAGAGACAGGATTGCACAATATTTCTTTCCTATGGAAACTTTTTGGAGTTTTGTATTTTTTTATTAAATAAATCATTAGGTGCAGAGCCAAATCATGAATGTGTTGTCTTTATTTACAGATGAAACTAATAACCATCAATAATAAAGCAATTTCTATGGCTCTAATATGGTGTTGCGCTTTGAACAGATCTGAATGGTGACAGTTGTGTAAAAATAAACACTTATTTTTAACTGGGTTATAAATAATCACTGACTACGGTGGAATGAGTCAACTTAAGAAGTTAACCTGATGAATGATTTCAGCAGTGATGTTGCAGTAACAAATTTAAACCTGATGGGGGAAACCAGTAGTGTTGTATAAAGTACCATAAAGTGATACTTGAGTAAAAGTACAAGTATCTTACCATAAATTTACTTTGGTAAAAGTAAATTTTACCAAAAAATTACTTGAGTAAAAGTCTTAAAGTATCGAATATATTTTGTACTTAAGTATCAAAAGTAAATTTCTGACTTGAAATGTACTTAAGCATTAAAAGTAAAAGTATTGAGTAAAAATGAATGGCTAGACTTCCCAAAATCACATTTATTGGGAGGTGATACCCTCAAAGAAAGTGTTTCTAAAGGCCAAAATGGCTATATTGTCATATCAAAATTAAAAATAATACATATAATACCACAGAAAAATAATTCATATAATACCACAGTCATCTTCATACTAGGCTACATACAGTATACCTGCTATGTTCTGCTGGAGTGTGACATGATTTGTTTTATTTGCAGCTGTGATGGATTGTGTACAAACTAATACAGGA
>JAUBOC010000002.1:16796064-16807900 GCA_032275365.1 Anablepsoides cearensis
ATTTGAACATTGAAGTTGTATTGTGATTTTATAATATCTGACAGTGTCAGCTATTTAAAAAATTGGTATCGGCCAAACTTGGAATCGGCAGGTCAGACTTTGTAAAGATCGGAAATCGGAGATCGGCAAGAAAACTGGTATCGGTGCACCCTTAAAAAATACTTATATTAAAGGGAGTTCATCATTGTTTTGTTTGTATTCCAGGTAACTCGAGATCCTATCTGTGGTATTACAGCGACAGATAAAACTCTAATAGTGGTAAGTAACTTCCTATTTGGAATTTAAGAATTAAAATGTAAGCACATATAATGAGAAATGAATAAGTGTTTGTGTCTTATGGTTAAGTTGTAAGAAGGCTGACCCAGGTTTGCATTGTGGCCTTTTGCTACATTCAAATGTTTCTCTTCTCATTCTCCTGGATTTACACATTCAAATAAAAACCACAAGTGCTTAAATAAATCTTAATTTTTTCTGTGTCCACAGGCTCGTGAGTCTGGCACCATTCACAGATACAGCCTTCCAAATGTTTCTCTCATTCAGAAATACTCCCTAAGCAGCCGAGCTTATTATCTGTCTCTGAACTGCAACTCCAGGTTAGCTTTGATTGTGTCACAGAATGGGATCAGGCGTCCTTTGATAACCATTGATGATCACATTATTTTCTTTAGCCGCCTGGCCATAATTGACATCACGGGCGTGCTGACTTTGCTGGACCTGGAAGGAAACCAGGCAGGTGCAGGAGACACATCCAGGTTTGAGCGCAAAGATGTTTGGGACATGAAGTGGGCAAACGACAATCCTGACTTGTTCGCCATGATGGAAAAAACCAGGATGTACGTCTTTAGGGATCTCGACCCAGAGGTGAATACTTAACAGTTGACAAAAAAATAATAATTTAAAAGAATTAAATTTTAAAAATTACTTATACAACTTCCACTATTATTATCCCAAGTTAATCATCTTTAATTTATAGTTTATTACATTGTCAAAAACAGGAACCTATTCAAACCTCTGGATACATCTGCGACTTTGAGGACCTGGAGATCAAATCTGTTTTGCTCGATGAAATCATGAAGGTATCATTTTAAACAAGAAACTTTTAAGTTGCATGAAATAATCAGTTTTTAATTTTCATTTTAAGTATCGAAAATGTAAGAATAGGGTAGAAACTTTACTGAATGTGTTTTATCTGAGAGATTACTAACTCATTACAAAAAGAAGCTCTTTGCATAACTTGAACTGACTGAGACGTTATGGGCTGTTTTTCTTTAAGGATCCAGAGCGACCAAACAAAGACAACCTCATCAATTTTGAAATCCGCTCCCTGAGAGACAGTCGGGCTTTGATTGAAAAAGTTGGCATTGAAGATGCTTCACAATTTATTGAAGATAATCCTCATCCAAGACTCTGGTAAATATTAAATGTGACACCTATGCTTTAGTCTGTGAAGACACTGTTTTTTTTTGAGTGTTGAACTTTCCTCATTTATTCACTTGGTGCATTAATGTTACCACAGTTAGCAATTCAAGTTGCAAACACAAAGCATTGTTTTTGACCAGAGTTATAACAGTTTTACTGTTGATTGAATCTTTTTTTTTTTAATTTTTAACTACAAACTTGCTTCGTTTACCTGACTAAAATAAAAACAAAAATCTTTTATGTCTGTGTGATCTGTGCATTCTCTGGCTGAAATGTTAATTCTGACAGAATTGCTCAAAAGTGGCAAACATTCACTTCAGAGATTTATAAAGTCAAATAAATGTTTAACACACTTGATGGGATGCAAGACCACATGTAGTATTACAACACTGTCTTTTTCTTTCCATTCTGCGCTTGTCAGGCGTCTGCTGGCTGAGGCAGCCCTCCAAAAGCTGGATCTGAAGACAGCCGAGGAGGCCTTTGTCCATTGCAAAGACTACCCAGGAATTTTGTTTGTCAAACGCCTGGGCAACCTTAAGAGCGAGCCCATGAAACAAGCCGAAGTGGCCGCCTACTTTGGCAGGTTTGAGGAGGCTGAACGCATGTACCTGAATATGGATCGCAGGTACAGAAGGATCTAGTTCACATCTGCTTCCATTGAGCTTGAATCAGTTAAATCAGGTCATTATTTGACCCCGTGTGTCTCTGTAGGGACCTCGCCATCAACCTCAGGATCAAGCTGGGAGACTGGTTCAAGGTGCTCAATCTACTTAAAAATGAATCTGGGGCCTGTGATGATGCTCTGCTCCAACAGGCTTACAATGGAGCTGGAGACTACTACGCAGATAGACAGAAGTGGTATTTCATTTTTGTTTACCCTTTTCACTTTACCTGAGAGTATTTCTGTATGAGGCAAAGAAACATCTACTTATAGTGGACGTCTACTTTTTGTATGTTTATTTTTCAAAAAAGTTTTAGGTCACTTCTAACTAAGGTTTGGAAAAATCATATCGCGTGCAATTAAATAGTAAAACTGGCAACAATTATTATCATTTGTCACTTTGCATTTACTGCAGTTAGTGTCATGTGAGGATGTATTTTTATGAACGACACTGTTACTATCAGGCACATGTGAGCCCAGTGGTGGGAGACGGCGTGAAGCCGCTAACCCTAACCCTACCCTGAAACACCTACATAAACTGGAAGATGAGCCAGACAACATGGACTGAGGCCACAATAATAATTAGATGACAATACAAGTGCAATTGTCAATTATTAATAGTCATATTAAATGCTATTGTCTATTAACGTTACATTTTTTATGTCAATATTGCCCAACATTATTTTAAACTATTTAGCATTTCAACAGTTGTAATCTAAACACCAAAATATAGGCCCTAAAACATAAAAAGCCAAAACAATAAAATTTAAAATGAATAGAAAAGATGCCATATATTAAACGTAAAATTTTGCACAAATGTTCTAAGTGCTACAGATAGTAATTTTTCTAAAAGATCTGTTCCTCATTAAGCTGAAATGTCTTCCTTTAAAGGGTCATGGCAGTGCAGAACTACCTTCAGGGTCATAACGAGGAGAAGTTGGCAGAGTGTTACTACATGTTGGAGGATTATGATGGCCTCGAAAGGCTGACTGCAGATCTGCCTGAGAATCACACTCTGCTACAGGTGAGTCAACTTATCAGCAGTAAGTTTGGTTTTTTTTGTCTTCAAATACATCTGAGTAATTTTATTTTATCATTCTGTCATTTCCTCTCTATTGTCCATGTTGCAGGATATTGGGCAGATGTTTACCAATGTGGGGATGTGTGAACAGGCTGTGAATGCCTACTTGAAGTGTAACCAGCCAAAAGCTGCCGTGGACACGTGTGTCCATCTGAACCAGGTGAGAGACGGACAGAAAACTTCTGGCGCCAGAGTTTCTGAGTTATTCTAAGACAGCAGCAGTCATCCTGGCACCTG
The DNA here is from genome assembly GCA_032275365.1 of Anablepsoides cearensis. NCBI lineage: Eukaryota > Metazoa > Chordata > Actinopteri > Cyprinodontiformes > Rivulidae > Anablepsoides > Anablepsoides cearensis. The sequence goes on from JAUBOC010000002.1 coordinate 16,799,463, forward strand.
CTGTGGTCCCACCATCCTGCTGAAGGATAGTTAGCTCTGAAGTGTGAAGGCTGCTCTCAAACTATGTTTTTTTTTTAAAAAATTATTTCCTCTTTTACTGTAAAATAATTACATTTTTTAAGTAAACTACAAAAGTGAGCTGCTGTGATTCTATGTGGGACCACATCTGACTTTAGTGTAAAATGTCTGTAATTAATGTGCTTTAGTTTGCAAATGATTTAAAACTAAGCAGATTTGTATTTTTTCCTGATTGTAATGTTAAATTAATGTTCTTATTTTCTTATTGTTAACTGTTTGTTATTTTTTTCTGTCAGTGGAACAAAGCTGTGGAACTAGCAAGGACTCACAACATGAAGGAGATTAAATCTCTTCTTTCCAAATATGCCTCATATCTTCTAGAGAACAATAAAACTCTTGAGGCGGTGGAACTGTATCGAAAAGCCCACCACTTCCTCGATGCAGCTAAACTCATGTTTAAGGTGAGTTTAGGGTTTTTATATACTTTCATTAAAAAAGTCATTTTATTTTACAAAACAATGCAACCAGAATCTCAGCTGAAACAGTTAAGTTGCTTCTGAAAATTATATATCTGCTTTAAAAGTATTCAGATTTTATTGTTTTCTAGTTTGAATTTTTTAAATATTTTTCCTCTTTTTATTTTATGACAGTTGCAAACATTTAAATTATTATTATTATTTTTTTTGCCTGTAATAAACTGTATTCTTATAGATTTTAAAGCCATTATTTACAGGGAAATTTTCATGTTTTCCTTCACTAAATCAAATGTCATCTTTTGGACAAAAACTGTTCTTTGACAAGTATTCTGAGCAGAGTTCACACTGCCTCTGTTTGCTCTAAAGAAGATTTATGAGTTTGTGGCTCTTGAACTTTGGCTTCACTGTTTGACTGTGTGTTTTGGCGTGCCTCGCACGTGACCACCAGTTCTTCAAAAAAAAATGTTTACAATGGATCTTTAAAGGGGTCCATCGTAGTTCAGTGCTCCTTGCTGCAGTCTGGTTGAACCGAGGCTGCAGGTTTGAACCCAGGTTACATCAGGAAGGGCATCTTGCTCGAAACAGTTTCCAAATATTTTATCACTGTTTTTTTTTGTTGTTGTTTTTTTTACATATCTGGCACATTTAAAATAAGACTGAATTTCAGCTACTTGTGTAAAATTTGGTGTTATTATATGTTTATATTTACAGATTGCAGAAGACGAAGCAAAGAAAAGAAGCCGACCTTTGAGGGTGAAGAAGCTTTATGTTCTGGCAGCACAGCTTGTTGAAAGCTACCATGAGCAGGTGAAGATGTCACAGCAGAGCAAAGCCAAAGGAAACAAATCAAAGGTAAATCACTGCCTACAGTTTAGTGTACACTCTGAGTTTAGACAATGTTCTGTGTTTATTTAAGAAATCTCAGCAGCTATGATACAAGCAATCATAAAATAAGAAGAATTTTTTTATTGAAATTGTGCGACACTTGCTGTTTATTGTTTTTGTGTAATCAGACAGCATTTGCGCTCGCTGGCCTTCTGGAAGAAGATGCCATCTCTTCAGACAATCGTATTGTAGACAACGCCTGGCGAGGAGCTGAAGCGTTTCACTTCTTCCTGCTTGCTCAAAGGCAGCTGTACGCAGGCCACACAGAGAATGCGATGCGCACCGGTACGATGACATCATCACTTACCCAGAGTAGCTTTTACAGGAACTGGTAAAAGTTAATGCAGTACAGCAAATTTGAAACCGTTTTTATTTTGTTTTAAGTGTGAAAGTCAAGTATCTCTTACTTTCTTCTTAACTGTGTGTTACTTGTTAAAAAAAGAAAATATATATTATATTTTTAATAACTATGTTAGATGTGGCACTTGCTTAATAAATTACTGTCTTTACTTATTTCTTACACTATTATTAATTCTGAACATACAGTAAATTAACACCAACTTTGATTTGTTTTTAGGAATATGTTGCCATCTAGTGGTGGCTAACTGTATTACTGAAAATGCTTCACCACTAAAATCAGGGGAAAAAAATCTTTGTTTTTACATGAGTCATCTGATTACGCTTTTTATTGGGATTATTTTCTGTAAATTTAATGGATTGGATTTAAATCCAAACTGACCAAACTAGGAAAAAAGTGTCAGGTCACAAATCCTGACTATGAAGTGATGCTGAGGTTCTTTTTATCTTAAGTCAAACCGTTTAGTTTTAGTTGTGAACATCAATCTGCTGTAAAACTGTTGAGTTTCCAAAGCTTGAGTTTAAGTCTGACTCTGCTTTGTGCCGTCCCTCTTCTAGCCCTCCACCTGCGTGAATTTGAAGACATCATCCCTGCTGTGGAGATCTACTCCCTGCTCGCCCTTTGCTCTGCAGTCAGCCGGGCCTTCGGCACTTGCTCAAAGGCCTTCATCAAGCTGGAATCCCTGGAGAGTCTGAGCCCCGAGCAGCAGCAGCTCTACGAAGATCTGGCTCTGGAGATCTTCACTAAATACCCCCCAAAAGACAGCTTCATGATAGAGGCAGATATATCAACAGAGAGGTGAGAATTGACACAGAATCATATCACACAGTCAGCTCAGCCCTAAATATGAGATTATGGACTGAAACTGATGATAATTAAAACAGAATGATGTCTTATTATGTATCAATACATTTCTTTCATTCAATGAAAGATGAAAAAAACTCAGAAAGCAATGAACGGGTGGAACTCTTAATCTGTCTTACATTATTCCAAACTATTTCTTGAAATTCTTTTAACCACTTCTACTTTCCTGTTTCCTTTCAGGTCTGAGGGGAAAGTACCCACATGCATCGTGACGGGTCTGCCTATCCAGGAGTACCAGTTTTGGATGTGCAGTGTGTGCAAACGCTGCGCTCTGGAACAGAAGATTAGTAAATACCGCTACTGCCCGCTGTGCCACAGTCCTTCAGCGTAATGTACAAAGTTTTTATATGAAGATTTTAGTTCAAAAAGGAAACTTTCAAACATGTTCTTTGTTTCAGACAAATAACAGACATCATAAGTTGGTCATCTGTAAACAAGCAGCTGCGTGTTGTTGAATGATACGACTAATGTATCAATCAGAAAAAAAAAATGTTCAGCTAGCTTCAATTTATGTGTTTTTAATAATTAATCATTTATACATTAGTTGTTGTAAAATACTTTGCATCATACCACCGTGTAACTCTTTTACACTAAGGTTAATAGTATTTAAAATGTTCTAAATGTTATATAAAATGTTATACATCCTCGTTATTCCTACTTTTATTCTTTTACCAGAAGTAGAAACAGAAAAAATAAAGATATCTACCATGCACTGTGCTCTGAGGGCTCCATCACTGTTATGTGTTGATTACACTCGTTTTTCTGTTTACTGCTAAAAAGAGTGTCGCTTTGACTCATTAACGCATGTTTGAGAAATCCTTGAATCTCCTGTGGTAGCCATGTGGAGCTGCCTAAATGCTTCCTGGTACAAAGCTCCACCTATTAAAGCACCACGCAGCTCCACCAGACATGGTGTAACTCAGGGCTCTACAAGCTTTACGATCTAAAGAGCCATTTCTGCTACTTGATGCACTAATAAAATGTGTCCAGAGCCGCAAAACAAGCTACAACTGCGATTATCAACTGCTGGTCCAGGGGCCTTTTCAAGGCCTTTTCTGAAACCTTTACAGCCAATAGAGGTGATATTATAAAACTAAAAAATATATTATGAGTTTTATTATTTATTATTATTTTTACACATCAGGACAAATTAAAAGACCAGATTCATGTAAAAAGTTACAAATTTCATACAAATTAGTACAACTGAACTATTCAGGCATAATTTCTTTTTTCTAATTCTTATTATTATGTCTAACTTCTTTTAAAGGTAATTCTGAATTGATTTCTGTTGTGGGTATAGAAAACAAACAAACAAACAAATATTCTGTTATGTTTGGCCAAACTTTCAAAGAGACACTGCTGAGGGACCAAAGAGCCACATATGGCCCCAGAGCCACAGGTTGCAGACCCCTGGTGTAACTGCATGTCCAGACTTTTTTGTATTAAAAAGAAATGTCTGTATTTTTATGATGACAGGTTCTACAAAAACGGTTGGACTTTTCTCCTAGAAAGGTTGCAAATGGTATGAAGCATGAAGACGTGCTGAAGTGGGAGTGTCGGAAACGATGGGAGGTTCTTAAAGTGGCAGAGACCAATTTTAGATAGGCAATAAAGTCAAATTTATTTTTGATATATACAGCATTTTCATAACAACTGAAGGTAACACTTAATTATGGTAAAATACACTGCCTGGCCAAAATAAAAAAAGTCACCACCTGGATTTAACTAAGTGCTAAACTTTTTACCCGTTGCAGAAAGGTTTAACTCGCTGAGGATTCATCACTTTTATCTCTGCTGCATGGGCGTTCTGTCGTAGTGCAGTTCCCTCCCACAGCTTGGTGTATCAAAACTAATTTTCTCAAATTTTTCTTTTTTCCGATTTTTATTTGCATTTGGAGTTTAGCAAGCAGTCTTGCATAACAAGAAGATGTCGAAAGGGGCACGCAGTTCCATTTCACATAACGCAGAAAATAGCACTTTGAAAAATGTGGTATTAGGTCACAGTTACCAGAGTGGACACCATAAACAAGCTGCAGCACTATAAACTGGTGGTGCATCGTGCATTAAAGTTTAAACATATTCTGGAGGAGTAGCAGCATTTCAGAAGCTGCTCGGGACTCCTTGACATCCCACTTGTGTTTGTGCTGCTCCTGCATTCTGCATGGAGTACAGACAAACAGCTGCATGGCTGCTTGAGGTAATGTTGACTCTTCCTTTTTTTTATCTATTTATTTATGTAGTTATGTTACACCTCATATTTGGCAGACACTTTCAGAATAACTACTGCTTTTCTTTAAAACAGTATGTAAATAAATATAATGTAAATAGTACTGTTAAATGCCTACAAGTGCTATAATAGTGTATTAAATGCATTTTTCTTTCACAAATGTATCAAAAATGAGTTTGTGTGACAAAAATCATTTTGTGTGTTTTACGTTAGAAATCACTTGTAGGTGATGCTGACACTACAAGTTTATTAATGTGATGAGTCACTTGATTCTTGAGGACACTGATGTAAAACTCTTAGATGTGATCAAGTGACAACAATATCTGAATTGTGCTTATTTCTGCTTGTTTTTCTGCAGGAGAAGAGGTCTTTTATATTTTCTAGAGGGATAAGTGAGCAGCCTCATCATGGTTTATGGTCAGATTCTCCAACAGCCTGATGACTGCTTCATTAATGTAAATGTTGGAGGATTCAGGCAGCGCATGAATCACGCCGTACTGAGGAGATTCCCGCAGACCCGTCTTGGGCGCCTTCTGTGCTGCAGTTCCAAAGAGGCCATCCTGGAACTCTGCGACGACTTCAGTCCCTCTGAAATGGAATACTACTTTGACCGCAGCCCGAGTTTCTTTTGCTACATCCTCAACTTTTACCTGACGGGGAAAATCCACCTGGTAGACGGCCTGTGCGTGGTTTCGTTTGTCCAGGAGATTGAGTACTGGGGCATCACGGAGCGCCACCTGGACCTGTGCTGCAGCAGCAGATTCCTGGAACTGATGGAGCAAACGTGGGATGAAAGAAGTGACGACCAGCAGCTGCAGAACTCAGGCTCTTCTGTTGAGGAGCTTACAGCTTCTGAGGACAACATGGAATTGTTTGAAGGCTCCTGCTTTGCGGATGTTCGCAGAAGTGTTTGGATTCGACTTGAGAATCCAGGTTTCTCCACCTCAGCTAAAGCAATGGCCGCAGCATCTGTGAGCGTGGTGATGGTCTCCATTGTCGCCATGTGTCTGAACAGCATGCCAGACTTTCATCAGGTGGATTCTGATCAGAAGCACATTGAACATCCAGTGCTGGCTTTGTTTGAGAACTTCTGCATCCTGTTCTTCTCCGCAGAGTTCACTCTTCGTTTGGTCGTTGCACCGTCCGCCAAGAAGTTCCTGCTCAGCCCTTTGAATGTTATTGATTTGTTGTCAGTTTTGCCCTTCTATGTGACGACAGTCTGCGATGAAATGAGCACGGATAAGAACCCGGAGCTGGAGAACGTTGGCAAAGTGATCCAGATCTTGAGGTTGATGCGAGTGTTTCGTATTTTGAAGCTGGCTCGTCACTCAGCTGGGCTCCGCTCTCTGGGAGCCACCATGCGACACAGCTCCAAAGAAATGGGCCAGCTGGTGCTCTTCTTGTCGCTGGGGGTTTCTTTGTTTTCTGCTCTTATTTACTTTGCAGAAAAAGAGTCGAAAGTATCAGAGCTGCAGACTATTCCTATTGGCTGGTGGTGGGCTACCATAAGCATGACCACCGTGGGCTACGGGGATACAGTTCCAGTTACTTCGGCTGGGAGGATGATAGGAACCCTGTGCATCGTCTGCGGGCTGCTGATTGTTGCTCTGCCCATTACCAACATCTTCAACAAGTTCTCCAAGTTCCATCAGAGGCAAAGAAGCTTTAATGTCAAGCAGAACGGAAACTGAACAGAACCATTTATGAGCAAGATAAACCAATTCTCTAAAATATTTTCATTAGAACTTCCAGCTCAAATAAGCAGATCTGAGTTTGTGTAGAGATTTGTCTTTTTGTGTCTCACTGGCAGCCGAGAACATTTAGAAAGCAGCTGTCTGCAGCTGCTAACACGCCTCTGGCTTCAAACATTAAATAAATATTTCAATCTGCACTTAGAGACATCGAGTTCCTCCTTCTGTGACATCCCTTCACACTTAAAGTCACACATTATTGCTCTGATTTGATTCCCCTGCCTTTCTAAGTATTAAGACACAGTCAACAGGACTACATGGCTCGGCACTGAGGAGGCGTTGAGCATGATTTTATGATAAACTCATTCATTTGTCCCCACAAAGAACAGAAGGTCTGAGTAGTTCATGCAATCCTGTCACCCCTTTTAAAATGATTTTTGATCCCTTTTTTTTCTCTGTAAATATGCTGGTCCTAAAATTAGAATATCATGAAAATGTTTATTAATTTCAGTAATTCCATTCAAAAAGTGAAACTTTGTTGATTATAATTGACAACTAATGAAAATCCCAAATTCAACATCTCAGAAAATTAGTATATCACTTAAGATGTTAGCCAACTGAAAAGTATGAGGATGTATGGCACTCAATACTTAGTTGGGCTTCTTTGTCTGGATTACTGCAGCAATGTGGCGAGGCATGGATTCAGTGAATTTATGGCACTGCTCAGGTGTTATGAGGACCCAGGTTGCTCTGCTAGGGGTCTTCAGCTCTTCTGAACTGTTGGATTCGGCGTATCACATCTTCTTCAAAATACCTCATAGGTTTTCTATGGGGTTAAGGTCAGGCAAGTTTGCTGGCCAATTAAGAACAGGAATGGTCCTTCAACCAGGTACTGGTAGCTTTGGCACTGTTTCCAGGTGCCAAGTCCTGTTGGAAAATGAAATCTGCTTCTCCATAAAGTTGGTCAGCAGCAGGCAGGATTAAGTGCTCTAAAATTTCCTGGTAGATGACTGCATCTACAGGAAAACACAGTGACCAACACCAGCAGATGACATGTACCCAAACCATCACTGACTGTGGAAACTTTACACTGGACCTCAAGCAACATGGAGTCTCTCTTCCTCCAGAGACTCTGGGACCTTGATTTTCAAAGGAAATGTTAAATTTACTTTCATCAGACCTTTTGTGTTTTGCCCTCTTTGTCTAAGAGGTCAATGGTCGTCTTTTGGACAACGGTCACGTCAACAGTCTTCCCCATGATTGTGTCGCCTACAGCAGTGTTTTTCAACCCTGGTCCTCAAGGCACACTGCCCTGCATGTTTTAGAGGTTTCCATTTTGACACACCTGATTCAGATGATTAACAGGCTTTTGTTAAACTGCAATCAGTTACCAATTGAAATCAGCTGTGTTAAAGCAGGGAGACACCTAAAACATGATGCAGGGCAGTGTGCCTTGAGGACCGGGGTTGAAAAACACTGGCCTACAGAACTAGACAGAGACCATTTAAAGGCCTTTGCAGGTGTTTTTAATTTAATTAGCTGATTAGAATGAGGCACCAGGTGTCTTCAATATTGAACCTTTTCACAATAATCTAATTTTTTGAGATACTGAATTTGGGTTATTTATTAGTTGTCAGTTATAATCATCAAAATTTAAAGAAATAAACATTTGAAATATGTCAGTGTTTGTGTAATGAAATAACAAGTTTCACTTTTTGAATTGAATTACTGAAATCAACTTTTTCATGATATTCTAATGTTATGACCAACACCTATACACTTTTATAATTGTTTGTTATTTGTGCAGTGTATCTTGTTGGTAAATTATGTTCATGCAAGTTTGCTCTCTCTCTCTCTCTGTGTGTGTGTGTGTGTGTGTGTGTGTGTGTGTGTGTGTGTGTGTGTGTGTGTGTGTGTGT
>JAUBOC010000002.1:16807985-16820705 GCA_032275365.1 Anablepsoides cearensis
TAAAAATATTATTAAAAGTAAACTAATAAAGTTTTACTCACTGATGAGTTTCTAGTGAGTAGCTAGTATGCATTATGACAGATTTACTTTATGGTTGATGCTGACTTTAAAGCAGCTTATTTTCAGACATAAAGACTGTGCTATACAACTAAATTGCTCAGTTACTTAAAGTTGCCTCAACAGTCCAAGGGCAGGACAATGTTATTATCTTTCATCTAGTTTCATCTTAACTTTATTTTGTTGCATTTAATTATAAATTTAAAGTTTATTATTGATATAAGAAACAATTTTCATGTTGGGTAAAAAAAAAAATCTTTTTTTTTTTTTGGGGGGGGGACCCCCCTGGCGGGCCGGGCCTTGTATTTGACACATGTGATGTAGAGCATTGTCTGCTCTTATAATGGAAAAACATTATCCAAAATGAACAAATACTAATAATTCATGTACTCCAAAGAGGTGTTTATTTGATTCTAAAAGACAAACAACTTTGACTTTAATGCCATCTGACGTTTTGAACCAAAATAAATCATTGTTCATGTTCTTATAGGTTGTGTCAAATTTTGATTCCTTGTGTTGATGTTTTGCTGCCAGGTGCGCTCAAAATGTTTGTTTCCGGACCTCAGTGGACAGATTGTGATGACTAAAGAAATGAGTGAGTTGACATTTATAAAATAATTCATTTATTTTTTTTTTCTTTATTTTTTTCTAATCCATGTAGAAACAGTCCAAGACAACTGTGCAGTAAATTTTACTGCCGGTAGAATATCAGCAAGATGAAGGAGAAATGATGATAAGAAGCACAACAGATAACATCTGGTTAACATGGAGTAAAGTTCTTCTTTTAGAACCTCCAGATGTATCAACTTAATGTTGGATCAGCTAAAATGAATTTAGATTGACTTTTTCTTCAGATCAACTGTTTCAGTTTTTGTCCCGTTCACATTGTGTGCCTAATTCAGACTTTATTATTCATTGTCCTTGCAGTTCTTTTTCTTCACTCTTATTGCTTCTCATCTGAGCAGAAGTTTTTTAAATTGTTCAGAAACTTTTCTAAGTACATTGTTTTTCCGCCACTGACGGAAAAATGGCCAAAAATATTCAGTGCTGGCTCAAAAATTTCCTTACTTTGTTGCCGCAAAGGAAAAACTATTTTTAATAACTCTAACATGTTGGTGCAAGCACATGCTGAGAATAAACAGACTTGTATTTTCTTCCCTTGACAATGTTTGTTTTAAATGTTTATTATAATTTATGTTATGTTCATTTCTTCCAAAATTCTCCAGACCCTAAAACAAACTTTTGCATGTATCCAGCAGTTTTTTTACTTATCAATGAAATATATAAATATATATGTCTATAAATTAAAGTAAATTTAAAGAATGCTCAAAGGAACAAAAAGTATTTCAGTATTTAGACTACCTACAATAAATTAACCAAATCTTTTGATGAGCAAAATTTAAGGATGAAATCAAAATGGTTGAAAAAAGAAAAGTTTCCTCTTTTATTTTGGTAAAAATGAAAAGAAGAAGAAATAAAAAACAGTTCCAAGTTGAAAATTCTTTTATTATTATTACTCTTTTAAATTAACAAACACTGCTATACATATTGCTGTTTTTATTCATTTTGAATCATTTTAAACAGGTAAAGCAGCTGAAAGAAAAAATAAAAAAGGAAAAACAGAAATAGTAGCTGAACAGGCGACAGACAGTAGATGACATGTACAGTAGAAGAGTTGATGGCTTTCCTATGTGTGTCGAGGGCTTTTTTCTCCAACAAACACACGTTTTTGGTTCTGCTCTCGTCTCTTTAGGTTGTCATGCTGGATTAAAGAATTCACCTCCTTTTTTTTTACCAAAAATATTGAACAATGAGTCACATTAAATCAAAAACAGCCCACGTGTTCTTTCCAAGCAAGTAGCAGCAGCTTGTGTTCAGTTGCAAATACGTAGATTCTGCATCCAGCGCAACAAATAAAACAAATTCCTCAGATTGAAAAAAATTGAATTCAAGCAAAGATGACTTTTTTTTTGTTGTTGTAGTTTTTTTTAAACCCCTGACATTAAATTCATTTGGAATGTCTCAAGTAAACAAAGATTCTCAGATATGGCTGTTCTGTCCGGCCTCAGTGCGTCGTTTCAAACCCTCGTCCCTTTAACATACAGGTACAAATAAAGACCAAAAAGTGGTCAAAGTGTTCACTCTTTCACGTCAGACCAGCTGTAGAGAAAGTCTTTTTCATCACTTCGTTGAAAAGCAAAACTGCGTCCGGTGCTGGTTCTTCAGCCGATCAGTACCTCATGCTCCCAGAAATCAGCACATCAGAGCAGAATTTAAACATCGTTTCTTTACTAAAAGTGACAGATTTACAAACACCGTATAAACAGAGTTGACATCATTTGGCAGCTGGCGACAGTCTGGACCACCATGGCTTTTTTCAAGTTTGACCAAAATCCCTCCTTTTTTTATAAAAAAAATTTATTTATTTATTTTTTTAGACAAAGACTGATGAGATACAGGATTACACGTGTCATAAAAAAAAGGTTTTGTTTTGGCCTTTTGGAACCTGATCTGCCCCTGAGAGGCGGTGTTGGAAAAAAAATGAAACAAAAAAAATGTTTATTTAGAGAATGAAGCGGAGAAGGATTTTGTTCAAACTTTTTTTTTGTTGAAATGTCTGAGCAAAAAAAAAAAAAAAAAAAAAAAAAAAAGACAAAGCTCTCAGTGAGACACAATGAGGCAATGAAATTTTAAAAAGTACCACCTCTGCAACTCGTCACAACAGGTTTCTACTTAACACATGAGAGATAATCCCTGACATCAATGTAAATCACATACACCTTGTCAAAAAAAACAAACAAAAAAAAAAAACAAGCTGTAGAGTTCAGGTACAGAATCACTTAGGAAAAGCACACAATATTAACCGTAAATTCAAGCCACAATGGCAAAAAAAGAAAAGAAAATATTGAGGCGCTAGTCATCGATTAAAAGTTGGCTCAAATTCTTAGCGACACCGAGGAGCTCTCAGTTCGCCCTGCGGATGATCACGCTGCTTTTCTACAGGCAGATTCAAAGGAGACAACAACAAAATTCAACCAGCACAGGCCATAAATACACTTAAAGAGATGGAGAGAACACCAGAAAAGTGTACACTCTGTCCTGAATCCAGTTCCCAAAGTCATAAAAAAAGGGAGAAAAAAAACAAACAACGAGAGGAAGTTTTTGTTCATTGTCTCTCCCCTGAATTTTCTAAAAGAACGCCGACCTGCTTAGTGATTTATTGATTGGCAGAGTGCAAGAGTTAGTCGGCCACATGGCTTTTTTTATTTAGATGTTTTCAAAATATAAATATTTATATATTTAGAAGTTCTTCTCTGGTTGTAGTCTCATCAACACAGGCGTCTTTCTTCAGAAATGTCAGTAAACAAGTCGACACCCTGGAGTTGAAAACGGTGAAGAGATGATGCCTTTCTGGTGGGGGGGTTTGCTCACACGTTGGCGAGAAGAAAATTTCACGCTTGATTTGAGGAAACGCGGCGTAGCCCTTGTGGGTCCCCCCCTTTGCTTCGCCCAGTGGTTGGTTTATGGTGGGTGGGGGTGGGGGGGGGGACGGCTCACATGGTCAGCTTGGTCTGGACTTTTTAAATGTGCTTTAAAGACACTGAAGGGGTGGAGGAGTGGGGGGGAGGAGGGCTGGGGGGTCAGAGTTCAGCCGCAGCGCTCCACACTCAGAGCGCCAGGAGCGTGGGCGAGTTGAGGGAGTCGGAGGATTGGTCGCCGCTGCTGCTGCTGCGCCGGTGGGCCTTGGAGCAGGACTCGGAGGAGGGCGAGGGGCTCTCGGGCTCCATCATGTTGGGGTAGGTGAATATGAGGCTGGGGGCGTTGGGCGTGGCGGCCGGGGTGGACGCCACCACCACCGGCGTGTTCAGGCTGTCTCCGTCTGGGCAGTACATCCCGCCGCTGACGCTGCCCCCTCCCAGGCAGATGGGCTTGATGACGGAGCGCTGAGGTCTGCCCACCCCGTCCTCCATGTCCTCGGGCTCCTGCTTCACCACCACCTGGTTCATGGGAGCCCGCGAGCTCACGTTGGGGCGCATGGTGAGCGGCAGCGGGGTGCACTGCTGCGGCTGGTGCCCCGACGACTGGTGGCGGTCCTCCATGGGCAGCTTGCACACGGGGTTGTGGGCGACCAGCATGAACTCCAGCTTGTCTTTCTCCTTCTGGAGGCTCTCGATCTCCTTCTGCAGGTCGGCCTTCTCCTCCTCCAGCTTCTCTGTCTCCTGTTTGAACATAATAAAAATCCAGATGCTCATAAGTTTGTGTGGTTTGTAATAGCAAGAGTGTAATAAAAAAAAGAAAAAGAAAATATAAAAAAATCAATGTACAGAAGTAAAAAATTAATTTGAACAGATACAGATAAAAAACAAATTATTCTTTTTCAATTAAAATAAAAACATTTTTTAACTTCCTGAGAGTACTTTTTTTCCTTTTAGTTAAAAGCTTCTTAAAGATTTTCCATCGTTTTTATTTTTTAAATAAATAACTTGATTGGTTTTACATACATACTGTTTTTTTTATTTTGTATATTTTTTTATTATAATTTGATGGATTTTTTTTCTAATTAAGTATACTGTAGTATTATTTTTATACTTTTGCATTTCTTTTGTCTTTTTTTTTTAACCAGTCAGGTTTAATTTACTGTGTGTTTTTCCGCAGTGATTACATTAAATTTGCAGAAAACTGGATGAAAATTCTCATAAATCTAATAAAAGTTTCATATCTGAAACATGCAACAGATTGTCTCTGTGGTTCCCCTGAGATCCAAAAGATGGCAGTGTTTGTTTGCGTCACTTTTCTTGTTAAATTTGTCCTAAAACCCAGAGACCAGCAACATGTAATCTCCAATCTGTCTGTTTGAATTTGTCAGTTTTCTTATGTCTGTTTGTTGTTTGTGTCTGAAAGTTTTGATATCTACAGCATGTCATCAAAGTATTAAAATCTAGAAAAAAAAAAAAAAAACAGAATTAAAGTTTGTCAGGCAGCCAAAGATAAAGCTGACGTGTTGTCTGAGAACTTTGACTCCAGGTTAAAGGTATAAGGAAGTAGTTCACAAAGCGCATAAAGGCGTGACGTGGGAGTCTTCAACAAATACAGATTAAATGTTGCAGCTGAGTTTCACTGGAAAGCAGTGCCTCTTATTTTTAATGTTTAACAAAAGGTGAGGAAGGAAGATATTTTGGACATGCTGTGGTGCGACTGTGGTGTCTTCCTGAGCGATTGGCCTCTTTTACAAAATGTCCTGCATTCATGGAGACAGCTGCCTACAGCAAATTTCATTGCAGTTTTTTTTTCATGGTCTGACAAGCTCAACCTCACTGTAATTCCACTAATTAGTCCATTTAGCTGTCGTTACTGTCTGCGAGCCATGAGCCGTGAGACAGCCCAACCTCTGTCTGCAGCTGCCTGAAACAAAAAGCTTTTCAGCTCCTGTCATCTCTTCACTCAGACCTCGCACTTAAAACTCAAACCAGTCCAGTCAAGTTAGAAATGCAGAAGTGGATTTCAGTTTTTTTTTCTTCTTTTATCAGAAATCTGGGCTCCTGACACACTTCTGAACAAGAGTGACTTTTTCATCTCTTTGTGCTCAAATTCTTATTTTTTTTCTTCTCTTCAGCAAAAGATTGAAGACGAAAAGAAAAGAAGAGCCACGTGAAAGGCTTCGGATTTTCAAGATGATTTTTCGAACTCACCCCTTGCAGCATCTCTGTGAGCTCTCGGCGGCGGTTGCGGCATTTGGCTGCAGCCAACTTGTTCCTCTCGCGCCTCACTCTTCTTTTCTCCTCTTCTTCTGGCGTAAGCTGTGAGCAGGAGAGGGAAATGAGTAAAACAAGCTGTTTGTCAGGGGGGGCATGTGAAGCAGAAGGCCACTGATAAACTGACGAGGGGGTTCGCTCACCTGTTCGTCCCTCTTGCGTCTGCCCCTGGCGTCTCCGATGGAGCGAATGACCCCGGGTCGAGCCAGCGTGTTGTGCGCCAGCAGCCCCGGCCCGTTGGTCAGGTGATGGCCGTAGGGATGAGAGCGGGTGTAAGGGTTGGACATGGAGGTGATGACTGTGGGCTGCACCATCCACTGCAGGTCTTGGCTGGTTGTGATTGCATTGATTGTAGGAATGAAGGCACTGTTGGAGCCAGGCATGTCAACCCTGTACTTCTGCAAACAGAAAGGAGAAGAAAAGGGCGATGAAAGGCGATGGAGGGAAACGCTTCAGAAGAAGTGAGGGGTGGGCATCTGCATGATGTGCCGTTTAATCCTATAAGCATCTTAGTTTTTCTGTCCCCCAAACGCAGCACCGTCTCCATCGCCACCCACTAAGATAAAAAAAAATACTTTTTTTTTACATTTATAGCTTTATAGTAATGATTCAATTGACGCAGACTGTAACCCCTGAAGTGGAACAGTGACACATGCTGTGAATCATGTGGGAAAGCCCAAGGTGTCCAGTTCATCTCATTTTACTACAAAAAGCACAAAACAGACTAAAATGTGCCGGTCTGGACTGACTGTTGGTTTGAATGCTGATTTTAAATTTAAGGCAAGATTTTTATGGAAACAAATCTCTATTTGTAGAAACTTTAAAAGTTGTACGTTTCATTTTAGAGATGATGTGCAGCTCTGCTTCAACAAACAGATGCAGATGGAGTTTTGTTAGCACCACTGGCTAAATAACCCCTCTCATGATCTGCATCACGCACACATTTCTGAACAGAGAACTGATGTCAGACCAGTGTTGCATCATGTTTCTGGTGTCCACATATGGAGCTGCTGTCCGCCTGGCTGTGTGCGTAAATTACGCACGTCCTCGTTATTCCCGACTTTCCGTCGGATATCCCGGCAGTCCATTGGAACTTTGTTTATCTGGTGAGTCATTGTGTATGGGATTTGTTCAGCACATGTGAATCTCGCTCAGTTCCAGTAAGGAGGAGGAGCGGGGCGAAGAACAGCTGAGGCAGTTATGCAGAATTTTGCGAGAGAACTTTAAAGATAGAGCAATAAATAAAGAGAACAAGGCCAAGGTAAGCTTTGCGCAGAGGAGCGCGAGGGGCATAAAAATTCCTGAGCAGTCATTGCACAAATACTTTAAGCATGATGAAATATTACTGCTCTAATAAAGCGACGTTTCAGTAATAGGAGGTCATGTTCCGGCGAGCTGTAATGGAAAACAGGCAGTGAGTGATTACAAAAAAAAAATCCAAAGCAGTTTGAGATACGGACCAAAAGTCGTTTACAGTAACGCTGCGCGAGCCTGACGACGGTTTTCCACAGAAGCGCAGGGGTGTGTGTGGAAACAGCGTGCCTGTTCCCGGATTTAGATCCTATATTAAGGGATATACGGGCGCTGTCGTCACGGTGTTACACTCCTACGGTTAGCGTGAACATGAGGAATGCATGACCCCTGGTAAAGCAGAGGGTTTAGGAACAAGTAGTTCCCCACCACCACCACCACCTTAACTGGCATTTCCTCGGTGAGGAAGTGTTTGTTTTTGATCGCCCTGTTCTCGCTCTGAGCGCGCTTCCCGCTGGAGGAAGTGTGCCATGTGCGGCCCGAGAGCCGTCTGATTAAATTAGACCACATTTTTTCCCCGTCACCTTTTAATATTTCTAACAGATATATGAGGATGTCTGCCCAGCTTAACAGGATAAAAAAAAAACTGCTGAAGAAGAGGTCTCCGACATCTGCCGACTGTGTTTACATGAAGGCAGCAGACTGGAAGCCTGTTGCATCCAGAACAGACTTCAACCCCCTGCTTGTTTACAGCCTCACAGCTCGGGGTCCACATACCTCGGTATGGGGCTAGCTTTTCCACGGGGATGCAGCCATACGCGTGAAATGAGGTGCGATGAGCGCAAACGGTGCAGATTTACAATCGAGAAAGAAAAAAAAAAAAAAAAAAAAAAAAAAAAAAAAAAAAAAAAAAAAAAAAGACCGACTGGAGCGTCTGAATGTCACATCTGGAAATCAGAGGCTCATGTCGACGTGCCGCTCTTCTCCTGTACTGCAAACAAAACATAGAAATGCCACCTTATAGAATGTAGCTTTGCGCGTCTGTGCGTAAAATCCGAAATGTCTCACAATTTGGGCGCATTTTGCACAAATTTGAAACACATAAGCTGTGACAGGATTCAAATAGCTGTGCATAAATAAAAAGCCTTGCATTTGGTTTAAAAAGTGGAACACAACACTCTGATTTGTAAATAATAATAATAATAATAATAATAATTTTTAAAAAGCAGTTCCAGATGGCTGTGCGCCTGACAGAGCAGACGATTCCAGATTACAGCAGCAGATAATTCAGCCACAGCTCGCCGTGTGTTACCTGGTAGCTTGAGGTAGAGATCGGACTTCCGATCGTGCTGCTGCCGCTCGTGAAGGACTCTGGCTGGGCCGGAGAGGTGCTGCTGCCGCGGGACGAGGTGTCGTAGTTCACGGAGTAGTCCTGGTACATGATCCGGGACAGAGGAAGATTTCAGTGGACTGGTGGGGCTCTGGTGCCTCTATTTCCTCTCTCCCTCTCTCGCAGTAGAAGGCACCAATAAGAAAATCCTCTGATCTGAGTGGTTAATTATAAGATATCCAAAGACGAGCTGGCAAAGTGCAAAATAAAAAATATAAGCTTCTCTGAATTCAATTAAAACATTATATTGCAAGTTGTTGTTGTTGTTGTTATTGTTGTGGTTTTAGCCCTAAACTCTTTCCTTTTGTGCGCTTTTTTCTTCTTATTCTGGTCCGCAGGTAAACTACTGTAGATTCTGTCAGGTGCGCCAACTTGAACTTGAAATCAGCAGAGAACCTGTAGTTCGAGTGACTCACGCAGGTTTAGGTCGCTTTAAAACCTCCAGCTTGTTTTGAACCCTTTGAATATTTTCCGCCGCCTTTTCCCTACAAGACTCTATTCTGAACTCTCTGCTGCTCACGGAACACTTCGAACTTTTTTTTTTGTTTCTTCTTTTTTTTTCTTTCCCTTTTTACCCCCACTTCCTAGAGATGACTCACTTCAATGGCACTATGAAGAAGCGCGACGGCTTTTCAACACCAACGAAACAGCCCACGTCACGCCTGGGCGTTGCAACTCGGCTACGGGGAGGGGTCGCGTCTGGATAAGGCAAGCAGGGGGACGGAGAGATCCGCTGCGACCACCTTCCTCACAGCGGAGACGCGGAGAAAAATAATCCACTGATTTCCAGCTGAAGCGGAGCAAACTCTCTGCGGGAGCTTTGTTTTCTGTTTCGGGCTGAAGGGACGTCACTGGTCGCTCTGGAGTTCACCATTTTGTCTCACTTTCTTCGGCCCATTGACGCATGTTTCCTAAAATGGGCAGTTGCGTCAGAGAGCGCGTGTGGGTTTCCTTGGTAAAAAGGAAGCGTCAGACTCTGGAGGGATTCCCTCCCCTCGCCGCGCTGCGCTCCGGACTCGGAGTTCTGAGAACAAGGTCCGGTTTACGGCGGAAAACAAACAAGCAAACAAGCAAACAAAACGTTGAGGTTTAAATTAATGTTTAAATCTCTGGACCGCTTCAGCGCGCGCGTGTTACCACACCTGCCTGCGGAGACCTAAAAGCCAATCAGCCCCCCCTCGTGCGCTCTGAATGATCGGACAGTGTCGTGTGCGTAATTTGGAGAATTGGAACCAATCGGAGCTCTGTGCGTCCAGCGGACAGTCAGGTTTAATGATCGGGTCACAATTCCATCTTTGTGAAATATGAGCTAATAATTCGGACCCAGCTCATATAAAAAAAGAAATAATAATTTAAAATGATTAAAAAAAATAAATAAACAAGGGCACTGCGCCCAGAAAGTGACACGCTGTGTGATATAAAACGTGCTATTAAGTGTAATCCAATCCGCTACGGTTCCTGTTTTAATCTGGATCACTGCGACTGGCTGAGCTGAGCTCCTGAAGCTGTTCTCTGCGCCTGCTCTGCCAGAAAGAGTCACTCCAGTCAAATCCAAGTTTCTTTTTTATTTTATTTTTTTAGAATAGTTGAAGGAAGTTGTGTCTGTTTGAGAGAAACGATCTGCATTATTTTGGGGGAGCTGCTCCTTGAAAACATAAACACATCAGTCAGCGAGACAGCAGGTACTCCCCTGAACTGTCGGGTTTTCCAGAGTTGAAGCAAAATATGAAAACAAACTTTGCATGAACTGAATCGTGCAGTTTGAAAGAGTTTACTCCGGTAGTTTTTCCACATTTGATGTCCCACACTGAAATGCAGGTCAGCACTCAATGTAAACAAAAGCACAAATCTGCCAATAAACCACAAGAAAACCACAAAACCATGACCTACATTAGGCTGTCAAAAATGGTGGAATTGGACAAAGTGTCTTGGAGAAGAAGGTGGGAATTTCAGAGTGAATCTGCTGCTAAACCTTAAAGAAAACAGAAGCAAATAACAGCAAAGACATTCAGATTTTGCATAATCTGTACTGTTTAACCTTGCTTCTGTTGATATCTGGTTAAAATTGCTTATAAACAGTGGTGGGCAGCACTAATCTAAAAAATAGTTTCACTAACCCTAAAACATTAACTCAAATATTTAGGTCTCCTAATTCTAAAGCACTAATGCACTGAAAGTTTTAGCAAAAGCTAATTCTAAAGAGCTAAAATAACCCAGTCAACTCATAAGCATTCATACAGACAACATGAGTCACATATTGTCATGTTGGCCTCTTAAGACTCCACAGCTGTATTTGGGTTCATATATTGTCACCTGGTGGATAAATGACACGTGAACAAAATATGCGACAGCTTTCACTGTCAACTGTTAACATTATGATCAATAACATTCATAGACCTCAGTTAGTGCTTCTAAATTTAGCAAGTGCTAACCCACTAATACATTTTAAAATTAGCAAAAGCCCTAAAGCACTAATCAGGAAATTAGTTCCCCTAATAGTGCTTTAGTGCTTTAGGGGAACTGTATCCACCACTGCTTATACATTTGGTAATTTAAGGACACATGAACCATTCAAATGATGGTTTTTGCTCAGTCTTCATGACTTTGCAAGATGATTTTAACTGAGTCATTTTAGCTGCATCAACTGTTGACACTGACCTGAATTCCCTCAGAGCACTACAGAGCGCAGCTGATGGGTTTTAGTGGTTTCCAGAGTCAGAAATCGACCAGATGTTCAATAAATCTGATATTAAATCGCGGTTTAAGAACAGCCAGAGGCGCAGCTTTTCAACAGAACGTCTGTTGCTAAGCGACACGGTTCCGGCCTAATTGCTTTGTGGGGGAAATGTTCAATTAGCGCCATGATGTGATTCGAGCCGCAGCCGTCAGCGTCACTTTTGCGTAAAACAGAATTTACAGTCTGGCAACGCGTTCCAGTAAAAAGTTGAGGCGAAGGTGAAGCGGAAACAACAAAACAACAAAAGGCAAACGAGGCACGAGTCTCAGTCCACGCGGGGTTCACGGTCAGGTCAGGTGAGTGGGAGAGGAAAAAAACACATACAAAGGCGCGAGGCTCAGAGTGGAGCAGCGGATGATGAGCTCGTGCGCCACCGACGCGTCCATCACACATCATAAGAAATCAGATCCAGGATTTATGTCCCACTCAGAGCGGCAAGAGGCTTACCTGGCCGAGGCCCCACAGGGCTGGTGACGCAAGACAGCGCGTGCCCAGTGTTGCCTTCATGTACCGCCGGACAAATCCCAATCAGGAGAATAAAAACAAGGTGAAAAAAAGAAACATGGGTGATGAAAACTAGAAACAATTACATTGGAAATTACAACCTCAGAGTTGTGTTTTTATTTGTTCAAGTCTTAGGACTTTAGAAATGTCTTGTGCCAAAGGGACATTAAGGCCTAAACGGGACAAAACCCAATTTATACAATCTGATTTTAGTTCAGGCTGAACAAAATGGTCAGTGAAAGTGCAGCAACAGGAAGTGCCAAACCAAAACCTAAATAAACCATTTTACATTTAACTGTAATATGTCATTTTGAAGATTAAATGTTATTTTTAGATGTTTCTTTTCTGCTGTTTTTTTTTTTTTTTTGTTAAATGGTAAGATTAATCACCAGTTACTTATTTTTTTATTTTAAGATTATGGATAATTTTCAAAATTTGCTACGTTTCTATAAAAAGTACAAAAATGAGTCTTTTGTTTGTTTTTATAGAACAAAATGAATCAGGGACCTCAGCAGGACCCTCTTGCTCATCACTGGATTGTTCCTCATCAGTTGTCTCGTGGTCTGGGTCATGTGGTCTGCATTGTCTTCACCTCCTGACACTTATTACTCTACAGCATCCCCAAGTTCCTGCCTCTCTCCTCGACACCGTGCGTCACGATCCAGGACGTGATCGGGGAGCCTCAGTAACTGGTTGTTGTGCTGTAAAATAATAGCTTCATCCAAACCATCAACATGTCTGCTAGATCCCATCCCAACCAGACTGTTTAAAGAAGCCTTTCCCCTAATTAATATCCATATTTTAGATGTACTTAATCTGTCTCTGATTAATGGTTATGTGTCACAGAGCTTTAAGGTTGCTGTAATGAAACCTTTACTTAAGAAACCTGATCTTGACTCAGGAGTTCTGGCCAACTATAGACCTATATCTAATCTCCCATTCATCTCTAAGACTCTTGAGAAAATAGTTACAAATCAATTATGTGAACATCTGGATAGAAATAATCTATATGAGGAGTTTCAGTCAGG
>JAUBOC010000002.1:16826991-16841345 GCA_032275365.1 Anablepsoides cearensis
TGTCACTTCCTGTTTCACTTTTGCTGAGCCAAATTCAAAAGAAAATCGTCCAGTTATGTGACAAAACGGGTAAAATAGTCTGTACTATGCCAATTTTCATAAGTATAAAGATGTTTGCTTTGACTTTTTGTATTTGAAGGATAGGCGTGCCACAGGCACTTTAAGATCAAGGTTTGGCTTCATGAAAGCAAAATCTAAAGAAACTGAAGGCTAATAATGATTTTTGTATAATACTTTATATTTGATGGAGAATAATTGTTGAAATTTCCAGCAATGTCACTACTTTCTCCAGGTGTGTCCAATCCTAACCCTCGAGGAACTATCCTGCATGTTTTAGAGGTTTCTCTGCTCCAACACACCTGATTCCAATTGGTGATTAACAGGCTTTTATAGAGCCTGAGGTGTGAATTCAGTCACTGAATCAGGTGTGTTGGAGCACAGAAACCTCTAAAACATGCAGGATAGCAGCCTTTGAGGACAAGGACACTCCTGATATATACCAACATTAAAAAAAAAGAAAAAAAAAAGAGGAAAAAGTTGTTTTGTAGTAATATTTTATGGTATAATTACTTATCTTGAGCTTGGAGTTGTGTGTAAACATAGAATCCAATGACACCGAACCTTGGAATTTGAGTTTTAGCAGCTGAGTGTGGGATGCTTTCTCAGGCCATGGAGCGGACCAATCAGAGCTTTACAGGAAGTGAGAGAGGCATTCTTTCTAACTTTTGCAGAAACATCACTTTTTTTAAATTCCTTTATTTAAAACAGGGACAATGTGAAAATAAAACATAAAAATATGCTTTGCACCAGATTTAGCTTAAGCTAATTTCCATCTGTAGTCACTGAACTTTGTTGGCATTTCATTAAAAAAAGTTTATCAAAGTTTGAAATATATTTATACAAGTCCAATTTGTCCATGTTTAAAATGTTTAAAATGTTGGACCTAAAATAATATTAGCTTTAAATTTGATGGAAATATTGTTCTGAAGCCGATGCTGACAGAAGCGATGTGCTTCATCACGTGGCCGCATCACATCCTGTCAGGCTCAAAGGAAACAAACTTTCTCTCAACTCGTCAGGAAACATCCTCATCCCTCCTGCACTCCTCCAACTTATAGGTATTTATTTTCCGAACGAGGGGGAGGGCGAAGGGAAGCGGGAGTCTTGTCACATTACATGTACCTGTCGGTGTGCGTCTTCACTTGCAGCTGTCATCCCACCTGACAGGTCTATCAGTGTCCGCGGCTGATGGGAACGCGTCCCTCAGCCTGACAGGCTGAACCGACAGTGCCGCAATCCAGACTGACAGCTCCTCAGGTAGCTGGGGGAGGACGAAGGGGTGGAAATGGGGCAAGGGAAAGGCCAGAGAGAAATAGGAGTAAATTAGAGCGAGTAAACACCTTGAACTAATCCAAGCTGCATGACTGATCTTAATGCTAATTTCACAAAATCATCCGATAATGAAGCAATTCTGGAGAGGCTGCGTCGCAAACCGGAGCCAAACCTTCCCGGTAAAAAGTCTATTATAGCTCAGAATCTGCAGAGGAAACACAGCTGCCAGTTTCAGTATTTTTAAGCAAATTGAATCTCATCTTCTATGACAATCATGCACGTTGAAGCAAAGCCAAGCAGCTTTCTTAAGGAGCTGCATTCCAGAAAAGAAGAAGAAGAAGAAAAAAAAAACACCTGCAGGATGTGCTTTAGTTAAGGTTTAAATCAAGTTTCCATGATTGCACCCGGAGGGGGGAATAAGGAGGACTCCTCCTTACTTAAAAATAAATAAATAAAGAAAATCTCTCTTTATCTTGTCAAAAACCATCAGAAACCAGCTCAACCAGAACACCCTGAACACCAGACAAAAAAACGGGGAAAACCTACAAGCTCCTGGGCGAAAATTCGTCTGATCAGCTTAGCTACGCTCTCCTGGCTTCTCGTGTACGACAAGTAATTAGCAATCAACAATCAGGATTTAACTAGATCCAGTTATTATCTAAAGGTTTGGGTGGGGAGGGCACTGCCTCGTCGACATGGGACCCAAACGTTAAGGAAAGTGAGAGACCTGAGAAGTATTTCTCTCATTTCCACAACATCATCCGTTTTCTCCCCACTTTTGAAATTCCCAGATCAAACAGGCTGTAACAAAAGACCCCAAATCCCCCCCCTCCTCCTGCTCTCTTTCCAAAATTAGTTAAGCCTTTCAGCTCCATCATCCTCAACACGGCTCGCGTCAACAACCCTACGCTGCATCGCCTCGGAGATCCATCCCTCCCCTCCGAGCGCGCTGAAGATGAGGAGGAAGAGCAGACAACTCTCCACGTCACTCTGAGTTTTTGGAAAGCACCTCACAGCAGCTCTTTTCTGGGTGAATGTGTTCAATCAGAAGGCCGCAGCTGGAAGATTCAGGCGAGGTCGACAGACTGGACAACTCGGCCGCGGTGACGGGAGAGGAAAGTAAACAAACTCCGATAAACACGCCTGTCCACCTCCACCGCTCGCTGACATATTCAGGCCTTTTGGACGTTTCCCCTCTGATTACCTCATCCTCGCAACCGTTTCTCATCTCAGCGAGGATGATTCAGGATTTTCAATCACTCTGTCACACACACACACTTTCCCCTCCTTTTCTGTTGAGTTCAGTCCCTTTCCGTGGAACTTTGACCGCCTCTGATGTACTTCTCTGCTCCTCAAAAGTTTCCAGCGACTCTTCTGACTTTTCGGGATAACGTGTGAAGCCCAGAGAAGGGTTGTTTGCCCGGGAAAGTGCTTGTTGCTTGGCTTTAAGTGATCCTGTTTCACACACTTGTCACTTCTCCAGGCTGGCAGGTCCTTAGCGCCTCCAAGCTACATGCTAATAGGGTTGTCACCAGCGTAGTTAATGTTAATCTAATGCTCCTTCATGTTGACGGCACCTACTTCTGAACAGATTCGCCACCGGGAAGGCTTCAATCTTTTAACCCCCCGAGCCAAGAGAACGGTTAAAAGCAGAAACACCACTCGACCGCCCGATTTAACCTCACAGGGGGAAAACAACCGTCGCGTTTTCATTTGTTGCCGGAATCTGTTCAGCCAGGCTGCACCCACATAAAAGCCCCATCAGTTTAATCATTCCATGTCCAAAGATTCCAAACTAATTTTTCCAGGCTGTAATTATTCCATCCGACTGCTGTTGAGATCTCTCAAAGACGCGTGGATTAGTGGATTTGGAGAATTAGCCGGAAGGGTTGGCAGACCTCTGCACTGTGATTCAGGGAGCTGAGAAACACATCTTCAAAAGGTACCTTCACAGGATCATTAACACCGGATAAATCCGCGTTAAGTTGCTTAAAATCATGTAAAGGTGAGCTCCGTTTAGGTTCATACCCGATTTTTTTATTTGATTTTTTTTTTAAATAGAGGTGACTTGGTGACACAGTTTAAGCCACTTTGGGGAGAATTGTTTACAGATTTCTTAAAGGGCTTATGTCGGCTCGGGTTAACTTCAGGAGCGAACGTCTGCTTTAATTGACATTCCAAGCTAGTGAACTTTACCTTTTACTATGCATTCAAGGGAGTGATTTAGGACACAAGCTGATGATTCAGTCACTCTCTGTGTTTTAACTGATGTCAAGCAGCAGATTTTACACGTTGGCTCCACACACTCGAGTGAACACGGCCATAGAAAATCAATTGGTACCTTTTGAAGCTTGGAGTTGTGACGCCTGAAGCCTCCTGTCAACTTCCACTCTTTTTTAACTCGAGCTTGTTAAAAGACGCTGCTACCCCTCCACTGAACTTCCCCAATCACAACTCCCCCCCCCTCCCCATAAAACAAAGCGCGGCTTATCCTGCGGCTGACAGCCGAGATGTTCTCAAAGCAGGTCGGGAAAGGTTAGAGCGACAAACAAGGAGCGGGGCAGTGAAAAAGACAAAAAGAATCTTACGTTTTAATTATTTTATTAAGAGCCTTGATGCTATTAAATGCCCTGGAAACATTCACCCTATAGTTCTCAATTAGACATGACAGTTGCTGCTTTACCGACAATAAATATAGCAGAGGGCTGCGCCTTAGGCCAGGAAGGACCCCGAACTATGAGCTTCATATTTAATGATGAAAACAAGGGAGCAGACACACATTTAAGCGCACACACACAGTTTTTTCTATATAACCCAGTCACACTGATGTCCTGTTAAAGCAAAATGGCTTCACTAAGCTTTAAAATGCATCAGACACAAAAGTGCTGCATAAAAAGCCGACGTTGACGACGTTTCAGCCACAACTAAACTCCCAGACTTGAAGAAATTTGACTTCTGTTCTCATGCCTACCAGAAGATATTTTTAAGGTTGTATCCAGTGAAAACAAAAAAATATGACAGATTTAGAAAAAAAAAACAGGTTTTACTGTAAATAAATTTTGCACAAACATGTTTATTAGTAACTTGCAGTACCATCACTATGTCAGTTAAAGACTTCCCAGAATAAGAATGAAAACAGCATTTTAAATTCAAAAAACAAGTTATAGGTGATTTTAACACAGACTGTAACAAAACTTGAGAATCTCAAGTGACAAAACAGAAAAAAACAACAGTAAACAAAGATTTTTCCTTCAGCTTGTTTTGATGCAAGTAATGTATTCTTTTTTTGTGTGGAGTTTCCAGAAAGTATCCCTACAACAAAACAATAATAATAATAATAAAAAGCTATTATAATAATGAACTAACAAGTCGTACTATATAGAGACTATTGCATTTTCAAAATAAAAGCCTTTACAGTGATTGAAGGTTCAACTTCACTCTGCTTGGATATGAAAGTTAAAAAAAAACAACAAAAAAGTGGCAACTCTCTCCAACTGTGTGCATCCTTGTATTTACACAAACAAGGCCACACATTCAGACCCAAAACGTCCCAGACATGAAAGAATATTAGAGTTTTCCATTGGTGAAGGCTCCCTCTTGAAACTGAGGGATGAAGCTCTTGAAATATGCCCTGAATGAAAAATAAAACACAATTATTATTAAAATGTACATTAAATTGTGTTTCAAACACTTGACAAAAAAAAAAAAAAAAAAAAACCTGAATATGAAATATGGATATGTTTCAGTTTTTTGAGTGACAAATTGAACACACTTTGCTCTTTTGGCCATCTCGTTGCCGTCCCAGCGCGGGCTGTACGGATACGACGTCTGCACTTGAGAATAAAGCTGACCGCTGTTGGTGAAGTGGTACACAGACTGGAAGGTGAGAGTTGGCTGATCCCTGGGGAAGTACAGCGGGAGATCCACTACCAAGGTGCACAAGAATGGGAAGACAAATGTAGAAAACAGTAAGTCAAAAGCAATGAAAGCAACTTGTAAAAAAACAAATGTTATTTTTGTGCCTCTCCTACCATGAACTAGGAAGCAAAAGTCTTTCCACATGAGGAGAAGGGTGAGTTTTGTGAATCCTTCTGCATCATACTCCACTACCCCCCTACAAAACAAAAACCTTAAGTGTTGTCATGTTCCACTTTCATTAAAAAGTGCCAATATGGACCATAATGTCTCACTCACGTTCCAAAATGACTTAGAAAAGCAGCGATATACTCTCTCCTCTTGTGATAGCCTTGGATGACATACTGCACCTGTGGGGCAAAGTTAAAGTGAAATTACAGATGAATATTTGTCAAATGAATCCCGTTCTGTAGAAGAGGAAGAAATTAACAAAATACTAGTGAGTCACCAGCTTCTGACTTATTTGGATCAATGAGTTTTGCTAGCTTACGTTAGAGCTGTGCACACTCTTGCAGCCGCGACTGTAAAACGCACGTTCTCTGCCTGGCGTCAAATTAACTTCAAAACAAATTTGAGTAGAAGTGACAGAAAAAAAGGGCCAATGAGTTGTCTTTTTTTTTTTGTACAACACAATAAACATTGAGAGTTTCATAGTAACTAAGCTCACAATTTCAAATGTCTCCATTTTTAAAAGGTACAACTTTCAGATGCCTTCATTTTACACAGACTAAAACTGGTTCTTAGTGTTTTTGGTCATTATTGTTTTTTTGGTTTTCACATTGAACTGAAAGGAAACCTTTAGATGGAAAATAGCTACATGTTGATAGTAAACTTGGAAAATTTCACCAGAGCCAGTGTTTTCTAGTAAATTAACCTCTGGGTGTTTTTTTTTTTTAGTCCTGCACAGCAGAGTAAAGAAAACCCAAAACAAACAAAAAACAAGTAGAATGGTAGACAGGAAAATTGGCAGAATGTTTAGCTTTGAGGTAAAAATATATATCAACTTATAATTTTTTATTTTTATTTTTGAAATACAAAATATCTGCAGATAGACGTGTTAAGGAAACATTGAGTCACTGTGAAGTAGATCTATTATTATCATGTCCTATACGGAAGCTTGAAATATATTTGTATTCAACATTAGGTTCATTCTAGGTCAGCGTCTCTCATCACGGAGCTGGAGCTGCTTTTTTCACCACTGCTAACTGCACATTTTTGATTGCATATCAGCCTTGTGTGAATGATTTGTTAAAAAGGAAAGTAGTAATCTCTAACACAATTGGCCATTTGATGGGTCTCATTTCTACAAGAACTCTCAAACACAGACAGCTATTGTGACTCAGGCCTCTGTTCTTTTTCGTTCACATGAAACAGCGGAGGCGGCAATGTTGCTTTTTGAAAAGCTGCAAGGCCACATACTCCACGGGCTGTTTATTTAATTACACTCCGTGCATGTGAGTGTGTGTGTTAAAGGAACTAAGGATCACCGAACTTTCACACCCATACCAAGAATGGACTTCCTGCCTCTGCTATCAATGTGCCCAGGCCTCCCATTGGCTGCCTGAAGCTTTAAATGATGCAAGACAGGTGATCTTGCTCTGCAGGTATTCAAACCTGCCCGCACCCATGACTCCTAGCCTGCACACCCAGTTATTGTGTTTGTACATGTGTGTGTGCGGAACGTGATGCAACGAGGCCAGTAGTGCCGATTGCTGTGTGATTAAAGATCTCGGTCACATTTACACCACCAGCCTCACATCTGATTTTATATAAATGAATGGAGCACACCTGTGTGAAGCAGAAATTGGAC
The DNA here is from genome assembly GCA_032275365.1 of Anablepsoides cearensis. NCBI lineage: Eukaryota > Metazoa > Chordata > Actinopteri > Cyprinodontiformes > Rivulidae > Anablepsoides > Anablepsoides cearensis. The sequence continues at coordinate 16,834,049 of JAUBOC010000002.1, forward strand.
ACAGAAGAAAACACACTATATATTTTCTGTTTCAGAGCGTATATTTATCTTAAGCCACTACCATCTAAAACAATAAAAACTCATTTAAAAGTCACTTTTTTAGGGTTTTAAACGATCTCTATCCAAAAGAATGTCACTTTATCAGATTGGAGTAGAAGAAATCCATTCTTCTCATCTTCACCTTGTCCCAAACTGAACTTTGAAATCATGTTTCATTCACTGCAAAAGATTCAAACATTATTTTTTTTTTGCTTTTGTTTTCTTCCAACCACAAAACTCAAAGTTTATGTAGTCTGTTTTTGCCAGAGGTGTCAGCGTCATTGGTATGAACCTTCCGAATGGTTGTTTCGTTCATCACACTTTGAATTTCAGGTTTTTAATAACTCGACTCACATGACTCAAGATAAGATTTCTTTTAAATAATACGGCTGAGGCTGGATACTTGGAAACTCTCTTCAAAAGGTTATTTTGTTACAGTTACGGCTAAAAACTCCTGCAGAAAAACAAAAACCCATCAGAAGTATTTTACATTCGTCACCAGCATCAGCTGCAGACAAAAAAAAGAAAGGTTTTTAATATACTCTATACTACTTTGTCTAAATCATCTGACAGATTTCATGAAGACTTTTGGAATTTACACAAAGGTACATAACTCATTTACTTTAAATATGAAGTCACAAAAAGAACAATTCAGGAAGTTTAATTCCTTTTTAGGAAGAAATAAACTGCAAAAGATTCCACGTATTATAAATAACATGAGTCACTAGTCATTTACCCACAAAACTTTTTCCTCTTTTCATTGTGTATAGTAACGATAAGACAGTAAGGATTATTCAGCCTGGGGTGATTCAGTTGTGTTATGTTGTGCCCCTGCCATTACTCAGATGATTACTATGAACTTTAATTGAATTAAATAACAGATGTTTGTTATCACAAACATCCGGAACTGTGCCAAACATTTGTTCTAATAAACCAAAAACCCACTGCTTTACGAATTGTTATCTACATTTTTATTATTTGTCCTGAAATAAAATATAGAACGGGAAACTAATTGTAAGGGCCGTTTTCCAAACAATCTGTTCCACTGCTGCCAATGTGCTGCTCAGGATGAGAGAGTGAAGATTCAACACAAACTGCTGACTTTCTTAGATTTTTTTTAATTTTTTTTGCACAGTGCCCTATAGTGCGCTATATAAATAAACTGAATTGAATAGAGAAAACGGTTATTAACGAGGAGAAAACATCCAGGACAGGTGATGTGCTTCCCAGGAGTGGACGTTACCTCAAGGTCAGACTGTCAGACTGTACAATACTCAGAGAAATGACAGAAAACCCAAGAGCTTCACCTCAGACTCCACAGGCCTCAGTTAACATGTTAAATGTTCAGGTTCATGACAGGACAATTTGAAAAAAAAAAAAAAAAAAAAAAAAAAAAGGCCAAACAAGTATGACTTGTTTTGAAGGGTTGTCAGGATAAAGTCTCGCTTTTCTTTATGTGTTCCAAGTCATGTTTTGGATCTGGACACATTTTATAAAATACAGTCCCAATAATTGATTAAACTTTTATCACTTATCACTAATAGATACTATGTTTGGATCCTGATTGTTAACAAATGTCAGTATCAATAAATTTCTGCAGAGATCTGGAAATGTTTTCAGTTCACAATGTTCTCTTTCTCTGAGCAATTAGTTCAGAGAATCAGCACAAGCCAGCCAAACATAAAAAAAACACAAGCATATCAGCAAACAGTGAACATGAGCTCTTAACCCTTACTGGAACCAATGGGAGTGATGAGCGTCTGAACATTTTGTGCTTACCCTCTAAAACAAAGCTGGAACTCCTCCTTCCCTTTTTGAGCCTCTCTCTCTCTAACTCTCTCTCTCTCTCTCTACCTGATATTGACAACACTTTTCAACATGCCTTCCAACAAAAAACACTTGGGGCCTCTTTACGGAGAAGTGCAGGGAGCGGCTCTGACTTGAAAAACCAGAAACATGGCGGGCAGTGAAGGGAAAAGGTTTTTCTGCTGGTCAGAGAAGTCAAAAAGAAACGGAGGATTTGCGTGTGGAGAATGGAAAAGGAGGGGGATGGGTATTTTTGCCTTGAAGGAAACAGCATTACACCGCGACCACACTGCATATCTATTTGTCAACCTGCGGAGGCCAAAGAGCACTCAGACAGCCTATGGAGGCTGGCCAGGACGCCCACGCTGCATACGACGGACACACGAGCAAAAACACACAAGGTGTCCTTCAGCGGATGCTGCCATTGATGGATAAAATGTTACAAGAAATGACTCACCTACCTGAAATACATACATACATAAAGGCATGAAAACATGTAAATAAATACATTTATTTGCACACAAGAAACATCAACATTTTTACCTTGTTTGTGAGCAACTGACACACTTGAGGGACGTAATCAATTAGGCATCCTCCACTGGGAAATGCAGGGATATGAAGTGCAGAAGAGCCTCCCAGAGCACTGATCAGAAAAAAAAAAACAATAATAAGCTTGGAAATTCTCATTATAACTTCATACCATATATTATATTATCTATTTTAAGACACTTCCATAGCTTCAGGACCAATGCAAGATTGTGCACGTCTTCATGTAAGCGAATGTTAACAACAGAGCAGAACAAATCCTGGAAGCACATTAATATCTGACGCTGTTTACCTGATCTGAAGAATTAAAAAAATAATTTAAAAGATTGAGTCATGCCCGTGGCAACCTCTTCATTCTCCTTCAGTTATTATTTTGACATCTCTCTGATTTAATCCTGCAGCACAGCTCCATTAGTGATTAGCGCATGCTTATTTAATCAGAAAATCTGCTGTTGCAGCTCCCCAGTGACTAACCGAGCGGCGTAGTCACTCCCTCGTTCTTTTTTTCTTTTCTGATCGGGGGCAAAACAGAGGGAATACCCCGAGGATGGGTTAAATGTCTTAGGAGGCTAGCTTTAAATGCTCATTTAAGGACAGATAGAGGGAGGGGAGAGTTTCTTCAACAGCTTTTTAGAATAGAGTTTTTCTTCATAACAGCAAGATGTAGAACAATTCCTACTTTTTAAAAAAAATGTAATTCTGAACAATTGTTTAAGACATTAAGAATGCACATGTGTAAAACACATAGATCCTGAAAAATACAATTTAATGACATTTTTTGTTTTGTTTTTCCATTCAGCCAGCTATTATCTGTACCAGGTTGCAGGAAGATGGTTTTAATTTCAGCTGTCAACAAGCAAGAAGTGAGTTTTTTTAACACATATATATACTCTTGACAGCTTTATCATTGAAAACTACTGTCAAATTTTTTCTACCATAAATACTTCATTTGAGACTTTTATTTTTATTATATGTGTTAGTTATTGAATCACTCATTTTGTTAATATTTTGGTTTCATATCATCAAGTATTGGAGTATGCCTACAATTGAATTTTTTAGTTATTGCTTTAACTAAATAATACAATCCATTTAGAAAACTGTCCAGATAAATAATGAAACAGTTAGAGAACAAACTATATCCCATTTTTAAACATTTTCCTGCATACTGTTTAACAAAGAATATCCAGTCAATATGACATTGACATTTTGACATTTTCTCAAACCTGAAAAGCTTTGGTTTAAACATTTACTCTTAATAATCTGGGTGATGAAAACAGGATTAAATTTTTGTAAAGATTTTTTTTGACATACATCCTCCAATAACACACCAAATTTTAAAGACTGTATATTCTGAGGACCTTGGCCTTCTTTTTTTTTGAAGTGGTTACAAAAAATTCAAATAAAACAGCAATTAAAGTTTCCCATTACATCACATTGACCGGTAACTGCCCGGAAACGGTTTTTATTGTGCAAGAAAGTGTATCTCACATTTAGTCAGTGCTACAAACTGACAAACACAGAAGAAAAAAATAATACAAAAGAAAAAAATAATAATTCCACAAGACTGAAACATCCAATTCTGAAGAAAAGCAGTGGGAGTTGGAAGGAAGGTGCAGCTCTTCCTGATGCAATCCTCCTTACTGTCATGAGTTAAAACCACAACTGTTTCTGTGAAAAACATATTTGAACAAGGTTCAAACACGGTCAAAACAAAAACACCTGGACCAACAGGTTTATTGTGAGAAAAGAAAAATGTGTATTTCAAACATGGAAATACCTTTTCAGCTACAGGACTGTCCACTGATAGTTTGAAGGAAATATAATTATGAAAAGGTAAACATCACAACGCTCGGCACAAATTCAAATACGTGGTGCATAAAGCTGTTCAGTTGAATATTAATAAGACACTATTCACAGGAAAGCAGGGTATGTCATGAAGCCTTTTTTATTGTCAAAATCCTTTTCTTAAGAACTCCAAAGCCACCATTTACAGTAGGCTTTGTGCACATAATTAAAGCATTATTCTGTGCACCAACAAATGGTCGATTGAAAATGGCTCACAGCCACAAGGAGAAAAGCCTTTGAAAATGAAAATCTAAATGATGCCCATCTATCCTCCCACAGATCTAAGAATAGCGCCACATCATTCAGATGGAAATGCAGACAGAGGCACAAAATAGATGGTTGTGTGTTTTCGTCACTCGTTTGTGTCGGTGGCAAGCTGAACAAATGTAATGCTTTTTGAATGTTACTGATTGTACTATTGAAAATGCTTGTGCGAACAAAAGATGATTAAAATCAACAAACTTTTCCAAACATCTAGGACTTTTGCATTTAGGTAAATTAAGACCATGTTTCCCACTGAGAACACTATAACAGTCACTCAGTTATTTATCATCTAATCACTTACTGTATGTCCACACAACAGCATCACTTATGATCTTGTTGTATGGACTTCTCAACACTTTGTAACTTTTCAGTTGGCCGTGGCTCAAGAAGGTAAAACAGTTCTCTGCCAATCAGAGAGTTGGTTTATCCTTCCTTCCCCAACTACTGAACCTCAAGTATAAGCATGGTGGTGGAGGTAGGAAAATTTGTGCTTGTTTTCCAAATTTGGGAACATTGTAGTCATCAAGTCAAAGTCAACATCAGTTATCCTCTGTATACCAGATGGTCCCAAACACAGCCGCAAAGGTACAACTGATAAATAAAAGATAATAGCGCTGCAATGGTCCAATCCAAGTCTAGACTTCAACCTGATTGAAACACTGTGGTAGAACATTATACGATCTTCACTGAATGCAAACCTCAACTTAAAGGGAACTTAAAGGGGACATATGCAAAATCCACATTTTTCTCGATAAGATAAATTTTGTTGAGTCTCTCGAAGTGCTTAAAAGTTGAAGTTAGTCTCTCCCGGTGCTGCATAGATATTTTTATATTCTGTTTGGGTCATATTTTTCCACCTGTTCAGTTTTCTCTATTTTCTATAATGTTTTCCCAACTATTGCATCACAGTTGTTGCAACAGGACTTCCAAATAAGCTCTGGACCTATCATACAATTAGGTCGTCTTCATTCTCCTGTGGCTCTGAGTCAGACTCTGCTCCAAAACTGTAAAGCTGGATGGACAAGTCCTTTGTTGTTGACATCTTTTAATAAATGTGTAAATAAAACATTTCTGCATTGTCATAAACTCCTCTGTCAAGCTAGCATGGACCCGTATGGAAGCTGGAGGTGGGGCGGGGTGTTAAGCCCCACCTTTGGATTTAAAGACACAGCCTCAAAACGAGATGATCTGAGACACACTTCAGAAAAAAGGGGCTTGTGGAGTTACAATAAAGAAGAATTCAGACCAAAACATTTCAAATACATTTTATATAGACCCCAACTGAATGATTTAAAGGTGAAAAAGAAGGATTTAAAAGCGTGACATATCTCTTTTAAGAAATGTTGTCGATAAGAGTGGGCCAAATTTTCTCCATAATGATGTGAGAGAGTGATAATGTCATAAAAACTGAAAATAACATCAAAATCTGCTAAAATGTATTATATTGTCTGATAAAGGTGTAAAGACCTTCTGATGATAGAAAATTTAAAAATCCTATTTTACCATGTTATAGATATACGTACAACATATCTATTTTAGTTTGCTAAATAAGGACAGGAATAAAAATTATTGCCCCTGAAAAGGCAGTGCATTCTTTAATGAGTGTTCAATCTCAGACTCCCTGGAAGTGCTTTAAACTGAGCTTCCTGTGGGTGGACTCTGAATCGAGACATAATGGTGTTTTACTCTGTAAGTGGCACCCTGAAGAGTCCCTGCTTCTGTCTCCACTGGTGACACCACTCTCAACACTACCCACACAGACTGGAGTCATCAAGCAGACATGCTGCTTAACTCGAACCCTTTGAGCGATCCAACCTACTGCATGACATATTTACAGTAGACTGTGTACATGTAAACACACAGACTCTCATGCTCTACAGTGACAGGGTTGCCTGTGACTTCATCAAACGGAGAGATTATCCTCTGTGACTCAGGTGAATGGTGACGAAGCTGTTTGTTTATGTGTGTAAGAGAAAAAAAACAGGAGGGGTGTGTATAGCAGCAGGGCAGTAAGAAAGACTAAATGCTCGAATGGAAAGAGGGCAGCAGTGATTCATTATCAAAGTGAAAGAAGAGACCAAGACGAACCGTTTGGGGATTCAAATGCAACTTCAAAGGAGCAGTATTTCCATTTTGATTGCCTTCATCATTTAAAAGACTAGAAGGCTGTAAAGTCTGCTTGTAGACTGGACAAAATAAACATCCTGTGGTTCCTCTGAGATCGGACTGGGCACCTTTGGCCTTTGGCTACAGAACTCAGTGACCTCTCCTCTATCAGCGCTGGAAATAACGCAGATCCAATTTTGATTTTGATAAAATCAGATAAAGATAAGCTTCAGGCACAACTTTTTATGTTTTCAAATATGTTTTTTTTTGTTTGTCTAACAGAACAAGGTCTTTGTATTCACAGTTTTAACCAGCTAAGATCCTGAACCCTTGCCCAGCCTACCACTTAGCCCTACATCTTGCACATGTCCATGTTAAGGACTGGTGGTCACATTTTCTTTTGTAAATGGTAAAAATGGTAAGTGGTACTGAACTTTTAAGTCTTTTAAGTCCTTCAAGACCCCAAAAGCGCTTTACACTTACAGACATTCACCCATTCACACTCACATTCACACACTGATGATGGCCCAGGGCAGCCCAGGGCAGCCACAGCTGCCCTGGGGCGCACTGACAGAGGTGGGGCTGCCATGCACCGGCGCCACCGGACCCTCTGACCACCGGACCCTCTGACCACCATCAGTAGGCAAGGCGGGTGAAGTGTCTTGCCCAAGGACACAACGACTGAGACAGC
>JAUBOC010000002.1:16880173-16890691 GCA_032275365.1 Anablepsoides cearensis
CACTTTTTAAATGGAATTACTGAAATAAATCTACTTTTTCATGATATTCTAATTTTATGACCAGCACCTGTATGTGTCAAAGACAGAAAGGCAGTTGTGCAAGTGGAAGGTGTCAAAGCAGTTTGGATAGAAAAACAAAGTAAAAAAAAACAACAAACGATTAATCGATTATTAAATTATCGATTAGTCGTCGATTAATCGTAGCAGCCCTATTCACGCGAAACTTAATGGAAACACTGCAATTGCGAAACTGTGTTTTTTCAACATTAAAAAAAAATACTGACAAAGTTTTGTGCACATTTGCAATGGAAACGCAGCTTGTGACGCAACATTTATTTTGATATATACAGTATTTTCATTACAACTGAAGGTAACATATTTAATTAATTGTGCATGTGAAATACACAATACCCCACTTTCAAAGAACTCATCTTGAAAGCTTGATAGACATCCAGACAAAAACATGCAAACATTTTATGTGGTACTGGGGGAGAAATACGCTTTATATCCAAATAGTTCCTATTCAACAACAAATCTACAATTCTGAATTATTATTATTATTTAATAGATAAAACACTTCAAAGTGGTTGGAGACCAACAACTACTGCAATCATTTGACTGATTGAAATTTATTTAGCAATGACACATGGTCACCTAGCTTACATGTACAGCAATCTTGTATAGTAGCAAAAATAAATTGAGCCCTTTTCCAAATACTGGTCATTTTAAACCAATAACTGACTAGACCAGGTTCAGAGGAACCTGTATTATAGACCTGGAGTTAACAGAAAGTGGAAATTGTAGCTCCAGTGCTCCTTTACATAGTGATTATATATGGTATATTCATTTGCTTAGTTTGACGTGACTGAGAAAATGCCTTATTTACACTTCAGCTGCTCTGCAACACTATGGATTTTGTTGCAGAGTAGTAATGTGCAATGCATGAAAACAATTGACTTTAGACTGCACACACACTGACAGAAGCAATTGCATGACAACTGTCAAAATGAAAATTCGGGTCATCGGTTTTGGGACGCGGTCCAGTCCAGCCTATACGCAGCACAGTCCCATTCCTCTGAAATGCGTAGGTGGACAAGGTGTAGGCTGATGATGTTCATTACTTTCCTCTCTTCAAGTCTTCAAGCATTCCCTTAGTGATACTATGTATACCCTCGCTGCCAACTGCAGCACAATACTGAGGGTATAAGTGCGTAGCAGAAAAGAAAGATGAGGATGACAGGAATATTAATATGCATCCAAGATTTGGTCTTTAAATATTTTAGAGAATTATTTACAATATTTTAAAATGTTTTTACAGCTACCACCACCCACTGGTTAAAGGTCAGTCAGTATGTGTATTGTTTCTGCAAGTGACAGCAAGCATGTCAATAAAAAAAAAAAAAGAGCAAAAAAAATAAAAATAAAAAAACATAAAATATCACCAGTAGAGCTTCCCTCGGGGCTCAGTTTAAATCTTTTCTTGGCTAAAAATGCACAGGGACAAAAATAACTTAAATAAAATTCCTAGTAAGGATGGAAATGTGTCTGTGAAATGTGACTGACTTGATGAGTCCATTCACAGCTGGCAAAGGAGAGACAAGTCTCAGGGCTTCAGGTCTGACAGATAGTGGGGACAAATGCTGATGGTGGCTGCTGTTTCCCGTATGCTTACCATCAGCTCCCTTCACAAGCAGGGACCAGGCTGCAAGAGGCCAGGGACTCCATGCCTCCAGCGCTCTCCAGCAAGAGGGGAGGAAATATATAAATCCAGAGACAGAGAGTGTACGTGTGTTTTCAGGCTACGCTGCCTCCAGACACCAACACGGTTCAGAGCAGATCGACAGTGACGGCTCGCTGATTAGTCAACTCACAGTCCCACAACACCGGGGTCTGTGCACCAACGTTCGTCTGCGCCGGAGTTCATTTCAATAAATCCTATTGTTATTGCAGCAAATATTCAAAACACAGATACATATAAACAAACCAACACTTGTAATAACTGAGGAAAGCTGGTGCTGTGACTAATACATCGGCACAATCCCCGGGTCTGCTGCACCGTTTGTTAAATCTGGTGAGGGTGTGTACTTTTCTAATGATATGTGAGATGCTGCCGTGAGGTTGGTGGTTAACTACCTTAAGGAGATACACAGGGATGTTGCTGAAGTCCACAGGGAGTTTAAGAAGGAAGCGAGCTGAAAACTCTCCCGTCTGGAGAAACAAGGGACAGGCACAACAAGTTTTAGAATGGGCAACTTTTAATATGCTGCAAACAATGACACAAGCTAATTACAGACTGATCTAATAGGTTAAAGTCCTACTTTGATTTAAAATTTATACTTGTTATATGTTGCTATTATATATTCCTCACTACCGCCCTTTTTATTATTTAAGACTCAGCTTTTGAAGCGTTTTAACCAGTAAATCTTGAAGGATATTTCTTATACAATTGTTGGGCTTAGATATTTTTTTCTTTATTCCGACAGTGTGAAAAACTAAAGAACATTTAAAAAGAAACAAAAGAAATCTCTCTTCGATTTAACAAAATTCTGCTAACCAAACAGGACAGGAGACGTTGAGAAGTACTGACAGTTTGACTTTTGTGCATAATTTAGTACTTTTAGAAAATGTTTTTCTTTATTCTGAATTTATAACCTATTTACAATTTTTATACACAATCATATATATGAAGTTTTAGGGTTTCAGATGACAGTTATTAGATTTTCGCTTCTCTATACTTTCTCTTTCCTTGTTACATTTTGGTTACTTGCAAAATGAGGATGACTTCACTGTCAGGTTTTTTGCAGACTCGAATATTATGTGAAACAAAAGCAAACACATGAATATAATTACAACTTTGACAACATACTGAAATCTATTGTGTTTTCCTAAACAATTGTAGACATGCTCTGCACATGACATCCTCAGCGAACCAAAACAATAAAATATTCAGGAAAGCATTTGCCGAGTCTATTCCTTTGTTAATTAAACTTTAAAAAAACAAACAAAAAAAAACACATAAATTAAAAAAAACATGGATACATGCACACATTTAACAAAAAATATTACGTAACTGTTATACAGCCAGATACAAAATATATTCAATGACTTTTCCAAAACAGTTAACATTTTTACTTTATTCTGATTTTTTTCCTAATCATTCTCTAATGACTTTCATAGCTTTGTTATTAGCAGATAATGTTTTACCTGTCACTTTAAAGCATAATTTATTTGAATTACATTCTCTGAAATAATAAAAAAATGCAGAAATGCTCTTGTTTTGCTCCTGTACTGTTCATTGGCTAATGTCATTGGTCACATAATGTTATCTGTATGCAGATACTTGGGCCAAGCTGCAGGAACATGCGACTGGTCCAGAGCCCTTTTCCAAATCAAAACACATGACTCTTACTTGTCAGACACCAATGTTTTTAATAAAAGGAAACAGGAAGTTTGTTACATGATGCTTCCTGTGGATTTATTTATACGGCATTCATAAAAAACTGTTTCCATTTCATATTGATAGAATTTGATCAAGGAAAAAATGTTTCATAGTGAGATGAGTTTTCAAATGAACCAAGTGCAGATCTAAAAAAACATTTTTTTTTAAATAAGCTTGTTTGAAATCTTTAAACTCAAAGTCCATTAGCAGGTTCTTACCCAGCTGTTCTTTCGTCCTGCATAAATTTCTAAATTTCGTCCGTAGCTCGGATCTTCCAGCAAGCTGTCGTACTCAAACAGCAGCCTGGAGCTGTCACGCAGGCGCTGGCACTGGTAGAGATGGTACTGCTGGATGAGCTCCTTCACCAGCTGCAGCAAGCACTCAGGATTTCCAGCATCCCAGTGGACCAGGTGCTAAGGGGAGGGAACCAATGAGGAAACAAATAATTAGTTAGTAAAACTACTTTTATATGACCAAAAATTCTTCTTTAATGTGTAGATGGTCAAGCTTTGGATCTTAGAGAGTGAAGCCCACTTCCAGGGACAAAGCACTTCCTAACATTTTAAAGAAATTTCAAGCATTCTTTCTTTACATATTTTTCTATGATGCAACTCAGTAATGTAGTAATTACAATAATGATAACCCTGAAAGAGAGAGATAAAGTTTTCCATTTCTATTTTTTTCCTGGTGAGATGCAGATGAAATCAGCAGAATCTATAAATATTATTGATGACTACCCATTTTGTTCATATCTGTAAATATTTCCATGATAACTGAAGGCAAAGTTATCAAACATGTAATTTGACTTTGTAAAAAAATGCTTATAAAGTGCATCCAAATAGCATATCTTTAACAACTTGAGCTCAATAACAAACATTTTTTTATTATTATTTTTTGAAGATATTGGTTTAAAAAGCAGAAAATATTAATGGTACCATTAAGAAGGAATTTCATAATGGAAAACAAGTTTGTCTTTAAAAACGTCAGTAACAACTTAAACGTGACAAACAGTTATTGTCAATAAAAGAGAAGGAAACAGGTTGTACTGAAGGATGTCCTGTAAAACACAATGTTTCAAATTAATATGGGAAAATACTGCAGCTGACCTCTTCTGACTAGTTAAGGATTCCTGCTGCCACATGGATTGACAACTACAACTTTTTAAAAGAAGGAAGTTTGCTGGATTAGGAATTTACCTACAATTGTTATATGGTGTTAAAAATGTGAATATCTGTATCCTGTATCCTGTATTATAAACTGATCATTAGTGAGCATTTCCACATACCAATCAGAACAAAAGCAGGACTTTTTTTTAACATGTAAACATTTTCTTGGTGTTGTTGGAGAAAAAATAGTAAGAGTACTTGCAAAAAGTAAACTCACATTAAAAATCACATCCGGTCTAATCAAGGGAAATAAATTACAAAGCACTTAAGATTCAATGCTGTAAGTGCAAATAAAAAAAGCAAGAAATACAAGGATTTGTGTTTTGCTACAGTGTTTGTAGATAACTCACTTAAGAGGAATTATGTAAAAAGATTATTTTAAAAAGATGCCCCCGAGCAGTTTTTATAAACTTCTTTTTCACATAAGTATGATTTCAAAGGAGAGCATTGATTAGCAAAGGGGGAAACCTTTTCCGTCCAGAGACATTTTATGATGGGAGGATGGTGATGGATGAAGTCCCTATTTTTGGAGATGATGCTGGTTTCGTATTACACTTGCTGTAAAAGTGAAAGTTTTTTTTTCTGTTTACAGCTAATTCTGAAAGTAAAAACAAAATGAAACTGCTGGCAAACTCAAACTGCAAACTGACAAACAACAAACTATGCAACCTGACAACATTGTTAGAGTGCCAAAGAAAATGTGTAACATTGCTGTCCTCAAGCAAGAAAGATGAAGGTCGACCTCAATCATTTCAAAAGTGAAAATCAGGCATTTAAATGTGCGTTAGACAACAAGGAGGATTAATTAGTGATGGATTGACTGTTAATACCTGTTACATTTAGAAAACAAAAGCAGGATGTCTCTCACTAGTAATAGCTCGCCTCCACGACAGTTTGTCTTGTCTGTCTCCACAACATCAGCCTAAAGGAGAAAGCGTCTATTGTTTCAGAAGGGTTGGGTTTGGGTTGGGTGGAGAAGGGGGAGGGGGGCACAGTGGCCGTGGCAAGGGCAGGCCAAGCAGAGACAGTGACCTCATCATCCTGATCCACCAGTGGTTACCAGCCATGCCTGGATTCCCAAAATGAGGGCGAGACGCAAACAAAGATGGGCATTGTCCAAAAGAAGCAGTCAGAGCCTGGGGCAGGAGTGAACCAAGACTGAGGAAGTGCTGTGTCAGGACTGTGACAGAGAATATCAGCGAAACTCCCACTGAGGAGGACGGGAGGAGGCAAGGGAGACAGAACAACACTGCAGAGTTCAGGCAAGTAGGCCAAGGCCAACAGAAGACTGGACTGAGACTCTGCACGCTTGCTTGCTGTCGCTGATGGGTAATAAGGAAGTTGTAAATGTGAGAAGTGCAATTTAAGCATACAATCTTAATGTTTCTTTTAAAATAAGTGTTGTTCAAAAAAAATAAAAATAAAATTGTGGGGGTGAGGACAAGAGAGCAGGATAAACACTGTGGGTAATTACAGCTGTCCTAAAGATTAGTTAACTCAGTTAGTAGTTAAGCTCAGCTACATCAGGGAAGCAGCAAATGCAGAGTTTGTACACTTTTCCCACAGTTAAATTCAAGCACTTTTCAAGCATTTTCAAGGTAAATTGTAAAAAATTTTCTGGGATTAAACTTCGGAGAAGTGTATCTTTGTGTGCCTTTCTCTATGGAGCTTTTTAACCACAGTACACACAATATGCCCTATGTGAAGGGAGCCTATCAACAACATAAATACTCTGCAACAGAATATAATTCTGCAAATTATATTATAAATATGAAATGTACTTTTATTCAGAAGGAGCCCAAAGCACACATGACTGAACATTGCCAAGCCACAGCTAATTTTGCATAATCAAACCATTAGCTAACCATCTTTACTAGCATTTTCAAAAAAAAATAAATGTTCTGTTGTTGCACATTTTAAAGTACAATTGATGACATAAATCCCTAGCTCCATCCATCCTTCAAATAATCAATTTGCAAATTACCCAATGTCAACTGTAACATAGAGTGACACAAGATATACCTCCTCAAGTTAAAAAAAACTGTTTGCTCTGAGATGGATGTGATTTTATTATTATTATTTTATGATATGGACTACTTTTTGCCTGTAAATAAGAAATGAATTGGGGCAATAACAGCCTTAAACAAATAACTATTAACCTGTGGCAAGGTTCATAGAGAAGGATATTTTAACTTTATCAATCATTGAACAAAATAAAAAGAATAATTTTGATTAATCTGACACTCAGCACAATTTGATAACAGTTGAATACTGACTGAATCAAACCATAAGACCATGGGTGCCTGTACTAAATATTGTAATGTCAGTTTAACTGTTCCAACAATATAAAAAGTTATTTATTCTAATGATTGTCAAGACATTTTTCTTTACTGTGACACAGAAAAAAAGAAAAGGAAATTGCCTTGAAGCTGTGATCCCCCCACACCTGAAATTCCAACATTAAGGCCAACATTTAGACATTAGACTTGTTTCTCCAATTGTATCAAATATTCTGACTACATATGAACGTGGTAGTGTTTGAATTTTGAAGCAAAACACTGGTCAAACATAGAGGGAAAGAGCTTGTGAAGCACTGTGCCAAAAAGCAATACTTATGTGTTGCAGTGAGAGTGTGGTTGTGTGCAGACATGTGTATCCGTACAGACTCTTCACTGAATAGATTTTGCACGCTCTGCTGAAGGCTGTGTGTGCCAAAACAAATCTATGCGTTGTTTCTATTTTATTTTTTCATGAATAAGATAAGCCCTGCGGAAAATGTACAGATTTGATACATAAAAAAACAAACAAAAAAAACCCCATAAAAGATGCAATAGTCACAATCTGAGCAGTTTGAAAGCTGAGATTTAATGTTTGATGAAATGAAGTGAAAAGAAAAATCCATGTACATGGCTTCTAGATTAGTTTGTTTGGAAGCAACAGCTTCTTTAGGGCTTTAACCACAGGGGGTAAGGATCACGGGCCCCAACAATAGTCCCCAGTTCAATCTGGACCTTATAATCCAATTATTTTGTCACAACAAACTGGCTAAACCTGTGTCAGATTATTTAAGCACTACCTTGGCTGGTGATAAAACCTGTCACTTGAAAAAATAAACCACTGACACCTTCCATTTTTCCAACAGAGTGCATATCTTTAAGGGCAATTTCTAATCGTATTACCATAAGATATTAGGATTTGATTCAAAATCAATGTTAAAAACTGCATATTAAAAATATAGTGGATTAGCATTAGCAGGATTTTGTATTCTGGGTATTCATAGAGCAATGAGTCGAAGTTGACGTTGAAAACACAGTAACCGAGCCAACGCAGAGATAATATTATAAAACATGTCATTTGAAAAGAAAATGCTTGCTCTTTTTGCCCATTGATTAATTTACTCAATATACACTTCTGCAGATTAGAACGACTTTGATGTAATGGGTTTAAGATAAATAAACAAAAATACTTCAAAGAAAATTACATATTTAGCTAAATAGACTTATGAGCTACTTAAAAGGTTCAAACATGCAAAGTTTAATTTATTATAACTTGAATTTGGAATGAATGGTATCTTGAAAAAAAAAACATAAGAAATACTGAAAAACAATAATATTTGGCAAATGGGAGATATAAAACAAGATAGTTCATGCTCATTTGTCAAGGTAATTCAATAGCAAAAGCAAAGAAAACCGAAACACTTTTTTCTTAATCATAACTGAAAATTATATGTTTCACACACTGTTTTATTATATTTCACATCTTATCAAATTTCATTTAGCAGAAATAACATCTTTATATGAACTTATTGGACTCACGCTTTTCCATCTTTGCTTTAGTTCATTGGAATTTGCAGACCTTTGGTTCTGTACTGCTCCTTTAGGGTCTTTTAGCACATCAATCAGGTTGAAGTCTGCACATTAACTGGGCTTTTGCTACACCTTGATTCTTTTCTTTTAATTTAACCATTCTGCTGTAAATTTCCTGCTGTGTTCAGAACCATTGTTCTGTTGCAAGACCCCTTTTTGGCCATGCTTCCAGTTGCTTACAGTTGCTTTTCTAAAAGCTGATGGTTTTTCCTTCTTTGAATCAAGTTAACTCATACATGCATGCTTCAAAGCAGCAAAATGCCAAATTTCTACATTTACAGAGGTGCATTTAATACTAATCAAATACTTGACACATTTGATCAGCAGCACCTTGCTGCTACTTCTTATTTAAAAGGAAAAAAAAACAGTGACTGAATTTATTTGCCCACCACACATAAAATAATGACATTGTGTTATGCTGTTATTCATCTAAAGTTTTTATCTCATCTTCTATATTTGGTACAGGTTAAATAATTTTAGATTTGCTTTGAAAAATAAAACATGAAAATTAAAGTGAGTGTACAACCATAATACAATGCAGTTTTAAGGGGTTCATATATATTTAACAAAAATCTTAATATTAAAAAAAGGAAACAGCCTTTGCCGTTAAGAACAAACCGTACACCTAATTTGGGCATCTTCACACTGAATAGACCGAAGTTGACAGAATTATGTCTTCCTCTGCCATCCGTCTGTATCATTTTTGATCCAATATTTATCTTAGGCCAATGAGAGAGAGACTGGCGTCTGAAATTGCAAGATAATTATATAGGCCAAGAGAAGATATTTGTTTTTATGTCTTAAATGTGATTTTTATAGATGCTGGCAACCTGATCCAATAATTCGCTGTATACTTGAAAGTGCAAGGCATTAAAAACTCCCAAGTATTAAATTAATCTCTGTTAGTCTCTAATTCAAGTGTGGGCTCACACCCTGTTTCGCCCCCAGAGACTGCCAAGTGTAAGATCATGCTAAATTGCTCTTGTCATGTGTTTAAGACACTTGGCATTCTTAGCCCAGCATTTTCCACTGTGATCTGTGCGGCTTGTGTCCAACACTGCACAACTTGATGACAGAAATAGCACTTTTCTGACTACTTTTACTCAGGTTCTGACACCTCTTCAGCCCGAGATCAATCCACTGTAAGGGATGACAGGAGAGTCCCATCATTTCCTTGACACTTGTGTCCTCCTTTTTTTCCTCCTGTCCATCAGTTGGTGTTTCAGAATTACAGGACCCCCTTCCATTAGCTATCTCTTGTGACAAACAATACTGGGCCCATTAAAAGCATTCCCAGACCTGTCAGAGAGTGCTTCCAATAATAAACTCTAATAAAAGCTGGAATGTATTATTCCCTAAAGCAGGAAGGAAGCAAGAGCAACAGTTGGTACACTATGCCTACATGGACATAATCTTGCTTTATGGGCCATCTGAGGCCCTTTGTTAGAGCAGTAACAGGGGACGAGCTGGAGCTGCAGATAGGAAGCACTCACCAATGTTTGGCATTCAGCATTACCAGGGGTAACGTGAAGCCGGGAGGGTTTCCTTTTCTTAGAGAACTATTAAAATGCTTCTTGTCTATAGTGGGAGTTGTCCTGAAAGCTATATCACAATGTCTTTTTGTCCAAAATGAACATTTTCTGTCAATGGTCTTAACTGTGTAAATCAGATGTTTAAAAAATGATGCCATATGACCATTTGAGTCTAGACAATTTACTGATTAATTAGTCCAACTGATACAAACATGTTACAATGGCAAATGAATGTTTTCAGTAACGATTCATTTATAAACAAATGAATACGAGTTAATTATTTAAAAAGCAGTTTTATTTTAATATAAATTTAGATGAAATAACAAATAATTCTAAAAGTTCAATACACTCAATAGTAAAAGATCACTGTACTTGCTTTTAGTTTCCTTTTTATTTAATTTTAGTTTTTTTTTGTTTTCCTGGTTTATAATGTTACAATATGTCTAATTGTACTCTATGCTGTCTGTGTTGTCTTTGTTATAACATTGTTTTGACATTTTATGTTGTACTGCTGC
>JAUBOC010000002.1:16897132-16907194 GCA_032275365.1 Anablepsoides cearensis
ATAGAGAAGAATCTGGTTAAAACATCCCTGACTTTAACCAGAGTCATGAAGAAATGTGCTTCTCAGTTAAAGAGCAACATTTAAGTACAAAATTTAAAAACTACATGACTGTTTTATTATTTAGATTTGTTTAATAAATACACTGGCATGATACAACTTAGTACAAGTTTGATTACTTTTTGAGATACATCTTTTTTGGAGTTGTCGCCCCCCCTGGAGAAAAATCCACCAGCCGCAACTGGTCTTAAGACACTGAAAGGAAGACTGGATGTAACCTTAAGGTTTCAGCTTGTCCAAAGACATTTAAATATATGGATGCTAGGGATGTACCGATATTATTATTGGTGTTATGACAGATAACTGATATTTACGATATTACACAAACACACAAATTATTTATATACAAATACGCACAAATACACTTGTGTCTTTTGTCGATACCGTAAAAAAAGTGACCAGACCGCATGGCTCTACTTCAGTTATTCCTGGCTGTGCAGCCTCACTAACACGATCGTGATCAAACAGATACCACTCGACCAACCATTTCCCATCCCAAAACAGAAACACAAAGCAAAAAAGTGGGAAATCAATATCAGACGTCATTATCAGCCCAGTTTTACTTATCAGACCGATAAAATATATATTTTTTTAAAAATGACCAAAATTGGCCAATACAGATATATCATGCTTCGCTAATGGGTGCACTAAGGGCTGAACTGCAAACCTATAACTGGATTACCTGTTTAGTCACCTGAGGAACATTAACTCATGACCCAAGCTGTGTGAGCTTAAAGGAGTCTGAGGTTTTTAAGTTTTTAAAACTCAAAAACTGAAGTACCAATAGACTGAGAGAATGCATTAATTTCACAAAGTCTGGAACATCTGGGAAAAACAACAACAAAAAAAAAGAACAAGCCCCCTCAGGAAACTACATTTTTTTCAAAAATCACTTATCAAAGGAAGAATGTAGACTCTGTAAAAATAGCAGCAGACAGGGAAGCAGTTACTCTCCACAGTCCTTCAAAATCAAATTGATCACTGATATTATTGTTTTAATAAAGCAGAAACTATGAAGGGAATAAGTCTGCAAATAACTGCATAAATTCCATCCTCAGTAATTTCAATGATGTCAAATTTAGTATTGGTTTGACCAAAAAGGAATTTGCAAAATGATGAGGAAAAAAAACAGGAACCAGCTACAATCTTTAGAGGACAAGGAGACAACGATTAGGGCTGCTCAATATATTGAAATTTTACCCTCATCCCAATATCAATATCAGAAAGGACAGCTTGTACTGTTCATAGACCATCACATTTCAAGCACCATGCATTCACGTTCTGCATGCTAAAAACATTTTGGGTCAATCCGACAGACTCTCACCAGCCTCGATGCCCACATCTGGTTCAGATAGAAGTGATGACAGGAAATAAAGGGACGAGTGAGGAAAATGTTGGACAATTGATATTTATCACAGCAATATTGAACAGCAACACATCAAATGATTTGTTTTCCAACTGTAACAACAATCTTTGCTAAGAATGATGCTGCCGTGCACAATCAACGTACACAAGTGCACATCCCACGTATAAACATCACCCTGAACTGTACTTCCACTTTTTACTAGGAGATCACAACCATGAAAAATCGTATTATTGCTGCCATGATAACCTCTCCAAAACTGTCAAGACCTGTACCAGAGTACTGAGAACATCTGTGCAGTCATGTAACGGAAAACTCACAGGTCTTTTAATGAAACTTTAGATTTGGATTACATGGAAGATTTGAATATGAAACAACACAATTTCAAAACATTTTTTTTATTAAAAGGAGGTGGGGAGAAGGGTCTCCACAACGACTAAACCATGTTACTGCATAGTAAACCACAGGTCAGAATTTGTAAAAGAAAAATAAAATATGTACATTAGGCTCAGTGAAATGCCATTTCTAAAACCTGAATGACATCAGGGAGCTGACTGGAATGTTATAAATGCATTATGATCTTTAGCTTCAAATTGACTGCAAAAACACACAGAAAATCATAGCAACAACGCTGAAATACTGTCAAAAGGTAAAAAAAAAAAAACATCCAAGTTCAATTAAAGCAAAGTCTTGTGTTGATGTCTACAAATGATCTTTGCTGCAATGCAGGTGTAAAAATGTTTTCTGTTATGATTTTTCAATTAATGTGTAAACATAAAAGACTGGAAATGAATTCTTAGTATTAGTCATACACGGAAAGCTAAAAATATTTCAAAAGAAATAGTGAATGAACAGCAAATGAATTCTATGAAGTTTTCTGGTGAATTTCTCAGAAGACATCCATTAACATGGACCTCAAAACCTGCTAAATCCAATGTGAACAAGACCGCTAATCTAAGAATAGTCATCTGTGTTTTCTTTCATACCAGAGCCATTATGGACCATTTGTTCTGTTTGGGTTAGTTTTTTGGTGAATCACGATTTCACAGAAATGATCAAATTAAAAGATAAACAACAAGTCAAAACATTGCTTGAGGCAAAATAAAATGTATGAATGAGTACTTTGCTTTTCCAAAGATCTGACTTGAATAAGTTAAAAAAAGCAAAAACAAAATGATCCTTCATACATACTTCAAAAGAAACTGTTACAATAAAATATTAATTTTGACTGCAACAAATCGAGACTTTACTTACTGGCAGCTCTGAGGGTTCTGGGAGAAACTCTGCATCTTCTCCAAAAATAAAATCCGGAGGCAGTTCTGGATATTGTGCATTGAAGATAATATCCCCTGAAAGAACAGAGAACGTGTTTATTAAGTATTGGTTATGCCTTTTAACATATCAACTTAGGGTCATTTTTCATAAATAAAAGGTTACAGTGTTCTTAGCATTAAAGCAACAAACTGAATACCTTATTTGGTTTTTGATTCCTAAGCTCTGTTAAGAAAACACCGGCAAAAATCTCTAAAATTTACAAAAATTCTAAAGCATATTCAGAATAAGAATACCTTTACTGTTGGACGCAAATGGGTTGTTACTCTTGTTAGTGAATGCAACACGTAAAACTTAGTAATAAATCCAATCACTTACACATGAAATTGGCTGGGTAACTAGCAGTAAATTAAAAAAAATACAAAATATGCACCTAAAAAGTTTGCAGACTTCACTGGTAAAAAGCATTGCACAAAATAATTTTAAGAAATACAATGGTTTGCATAAATAATTTGATTTAGGTGTTGTGATGGCTCTTAGATAAAAAAATAAAAATAAAAAAATTGTTTATGGATCTATGATGCAAGGTTCCTGGACTATATAAAACTCTCCCAGCTGGCCTTAAACTGCCTTCCAGGCTCCCGTGCACTTTTCAAGTGTGCCTTTTTAGTTGTCTAGAATTGGGATTTTGATTTGAATACGAACACATTAACTTAAAATCAGTTCACAATTTGTGGACATTTAGTACTAAAATATGTCCAAAAAGGTTTAACAAAGAAAAAAACTCAAAGCTTTCAGCTTAGTCAAAGACAAAATGATATAAGACTAAGCTGGTTCAGTGTTCTGATAAGATGGTACACATCGGTGTGCGTGCTGCAAGACTGTTCTTATCTGCTTTTTAGTTGTTCCAGCAAGAACCAGAAAAACACTCACATATGGAAGTGTTTTCCCAGTGGAGAAGAGACAAGAGGAAACAGGAGGATGTATTTTAAATGCAAACCACTGAGAGCCTGAAAGAAAAGTCCTGCCCCAGTGGCTCCAGACAGAAACAGATCTTTAAGATTGAATTTCACAGGTTATAAATTAAGCCTTTATTTGCTGCTTTGTTCAAAAAAGGCTGAATCAACAATGAAGAAGCCTGCCTCAAAAGCACAGTTTTGTCACTGTGCAATGTGTCCTTGCAAGGTTTTACTTCTTTTTTTTTTCAGATTTTATAAGAGCATAGTGGGCTTAACAGTAAAATACAAAAATGTTATTTTGCAGCCTCAGAGTTTATGTGGAAGGGGGCTGGACATGAATTAATAAATCAAAGACCTGCATACAGACAGAGACAAACCTGCAGCTGTCATTGGTTTAACAAACTTCGTCCTTTGCCAGAAGTGCGATATTAGGTTAAGTTGGATGTACAGATGCTTTATTTCATCTGGCCCAAACAGCTTGTTAAGAAAAACTAGAATGCCATGTTTATTACAACATCTTGCAAGAAGATTGAAGCGGAGTTCATGATGGGTTTTAACCAGTCAATAAATCTGATGGTTAACAGAGTTTTTCTAAACTCTTCTGGTTCAATGAAAACCTTATTACAGTAGAAAACCATAATGTTTATAAATAATTCTGTACTTTTATTGACTAACACAAAAAGCTCATGACTGTAAAATTACAAAATTTAGACCAAGTTTTCAAAGGACTTATACATCATTTACACACATTCCTCAAGTCTAGCCATAACTTCCTGCCACAGGTCACAACCACTTCTGCCTGTACCGCATTTTGTGCAAAATAAGCAAAGCCTACTTCCTCTAATCTGCCACAGGTTTCTTTCCAAATTCAAGGCCACATTTGCATCAAACTTAATACACAAATAGTTGGAACTTTACTCACTCAATTAAGTAGTATAGGTATTTTATTTATATAAATCAAAGCAGGCATTTGCTGTTATGTAGGCATTTGTTTAAAGAACTTGTCAATAACCCATCATCCACAAATACCAACCTTACCACTCTGAGTCACATTTCTGACTTGTGTTAGCCTCATATTTGTATGTTGGTTGGAGTCCAATTGTAGCCAGAGTAAAGTGACAGACAGATACTATTTTAATGACGAGTGCACACTAAGACCTGGCATCCTGTGAGTCACCACAATTCCAATGAGAGCACGTTGAAATTAACAGTAATTTATGATTAAACTGATATTCTCCATTGCACGTGTTCAGAAAGGAAATACTGTTGTGGGGATTTGATTAAGAAGTGTAAGACCGCTCCAGTAAATGTTAAGTGGAACAAACAACAAGAAATTTACTGGCGTTTCAATGATTAAGCATAACTTCTGCGACCAATGCTTCAACACTTTAACAGATCCCTGCAGCTTCTTTACATTTCACTGCTCGCTAAGCTTAGGAATGTTTTAGAAAACATTCCAGTGCTGCTGTTTTTAAGTGAAACAGATTAACATTTTTATTCTGGGTGCTTTAAAATTTCCATAGTCTTCATTCATTCTTTAATGTGCTTCAATAAAAAGGTCTCTTACTCTTTGGTCAACCTTTAAACCCCTTAAACAAACCAACTGTGACTTATCTTTATGGGTTTATGACTCTTTATGACATTCTAAATTAAAGAACGTTTATTCAGCAGGTACATTTTTTTTTCACACTGCAAGCCCATTGATTTACACAACTATTCAATTAACCTGAACACAGCTGGTGACTTGCAAAATTAAAGCTGGTCTGTGTTCAGATTTCAGAATAAAAAGAGCAGACAAATAGAAGTAAAACTGGAATTACACTGTGCACACTGCACAATCAGCATGATTAGATGTCACACTGTTCCATCTAAATTTGTGTTTGCTGCCATTTCATTTAGGGATATACAGCTACATGCAGAGGAACAAAGACGCTTGATTTGAAGCTCTTGGAGAACCATGACTGGCCCCACTTCCTGCTGCTGCCACTTTGTGACTTGACTTATGTTTGCTGATATCTCCTCAAAAGTCTAAACAAAATTAACCCATTTGCGCAAAGCTGAACAATTATTAGACACTAATATTTTATGTTATTTTGTAAAACAAAACAAACTTACATTTCAGGGTTTCTCCAGCATATGGTATGTGAAGTTTGAAGCGATCACAGCAAGGACCTGGAGTCAGAGATGTGCATCTGGACACAAAGATTGATTAAAACAACACAAGACAGTCAGTAAGAACACCAAATTACCTCAAAGTGGCAATGATTAATAAATGCAAATCTGGAAAGTGTACAATTGTAAAGAAGCTCTAGTATCAAAATTGTTCAAAGTAACACTTGCTAAAAGTATTTTTTTTTATTTATTTGCAGACCTTTCTTGTCAGAATGAAGAAGGAAAGATAAGGCTTTTATTGTTGTTGTTTTTAATATTTTTTTTTAATTTATTTATTTAACAGGACGATGCATATTAATAACAGTACATCTGTAACATGCCAGAATTAGC
Source organism: Anablepsoides cearensis (assembly GCA_032275365.1). NCBI lineage: Eukaryota > Metazoa > Chordata > Actinopteri > Cyprinodontiformes > Rivulidae > Anablepsoides > Anablepsoides cearensis. Next base: position 16,903,286 of record JAUBOC010000002.1, read on the forward strand.
CAAAGGCTAGTTTTCATCTGTAGTCCTGCATTTAATACAGTCAAGTTCTGTCACGGGGTTTCACTTTATAAGTGTAAGACTCTTAATGCATGATTAACTTATAATATGTTTCACCTATTTTACAATGCAAGAATGACAGGCAATGTTGTGTTTAAGACCGCCTCACCCAGTTTTGAGATCTGTGACTCGCAGACAGTTGGTGGAGTCCAGCCCCACTCGGCCGTTTCTCACCACACTGCACAGCAAAGGCCGCAGCTCAGGTGAGATCCGGTGCAGGGCAACCTCAGGTGACATATTGTTCATGTTCTTGATGTATCCACTTTTAGGGAGTCTGTGGGAACACATCAATAAATCATATATTACAACAAAAATTATATATATATCATAAAAGTGTTGGGAGCTAAGTTGATCAGTTGGGGCTGAAGTTCAGCAATTTAACAATGAAGTCAGCGGTCAGCCTGAATATACTCACATTTAGTTTATTTCCTAATAAATTGAGTCACCAATTGAGCCAAGAATCGTTTAAGTAGTTAGGGAGCAAGTAACATTTTGCACAAATAAAAAGGCAAGACCTGCATATTGAGAATTAGGAATATCTGCAAACAACAATTCTTAACACAATATTTTTTTTTGCAGCGATCTGACTCCCAACACCGTAGAACTTCGCTTGATGTGTAAAGATTTGGACGGAAATAAACGTTGTTACATTTACGTTTTATCTAAACTACTATTCGTTGCAAACGTGCAAAAATGAAAGCTGGAAAGTTAATCAAAGCATCTAGGCTAACACGGATGTTAGCTGGAATGCTAGTCGCTTCTTTCCTTCTCGCTATATCATATACATTTTAAGGTTAGAACCACACAAAAATGATTTATTCTATTATATATATTTATTTAAATACAAAATGAAGTTCGAGTAGAAGTACCTGAAGGAGACAGAAATTGGTTTATCTGTTCATTAACTCCAATGTTTACTTCATGCTGTCAAACTTTCCGGTATCTGCTATTTGGGTCCTGATTATGGCCCCGTGTTTAGCTGTCTAACATAGTGCCTGTTGTAAAAATTAAGATTATTTCATTTTTTAAATGCTTTTTCTGTGTTTAAGCGTAGAGTTTGAAGTTAGTTTTTAGTTTAAATGAATATAAAAAAATAATAAAATATTAATGCGAATATAAATTCGAATTTGTCTGATCATTGTTAATAAATCGGACTGGCAGTAGCTAAATTGCCAAGCAGCTGTCACTTTTCACGCTGCACTTTGACCGTCGCTGTCAGATGTCCACTGTGCAAGAACTGTCTTAAGGTAATTTTTGGATAACATTTCACTCAAACAGTTCGTGCCGACGCACTTATTCAACACTGGGATTTGCTCTTTTTAACTATTATTTCCCCTATTTAATAATTTGTTGCTTTTTTGGTCTCGAAATCCTCAGACAGAATATAAAGCGACTTCCCGTACTGTTCGAATTTACGAAACATTCAAAAGTGCATTAAAAACGAACAATCTATGCACAAAATACTTTATATTTACATGTGTTCAATGAATACCGTTGGCACTGATTCGCGAAAAAAGTAATTTGTGTCTAGTAAAGGAATTATTAGTTCCCTTTCAAATCCATTTATATAAACCATTCTAATTCAATAGTATTCCCTTTGGGGTTGCAGATATATTTTATAGTCTGGATCACTTGTTGTGCACTAAGATCAACTTCTGTAACTGCAAGTGTTATAAGAACCAGATGGAGTTCTGTCTAGAGTCACTCATGTGCCACAGAGTGTTGTGCAGACTAGGTGTGACCCATAGGTTAGAACTCAGGTGATGACCTGAAGGTTAAATGTAGATGAGGATTTGACATTCTTTCCATTCTGGGTTGAATCACAGCACCTCACATCCTTTACACTTTTTTTTTTCTTAATGAATGCTCTAAACCTAAAATAATGATACAAACAAATATCTTCTGGGTGGCTGCAATGTTTTGATTTATGTGTTGAGAGGTTTTAATTTCAGTTGACATATATTACAGAATGAGTGTGTGTCATGTGGAATTTAAAATGTGCTAGAACCTGTGCAAAAAAGCAAACCTACCTTGGCATAAAAAGTAAATATTTACGTCAGTGTGTGCAGCTTAATGAGTTATGCTTCTACAAGAGGGCTTTTGCGGCTGATTCACTGCTGGGAAAGTCCGCCTTCTTGGGGGGTGATTCAGAATCAATCCCGTAAGACAAAAAAAAAAAAAAAAACAAACAAAAGAAAAACAAAAACACAGACATCATTCAGACATGGCTGGTGTGATTTCTTTCAGAGATAACAGATTTGCACACAATTTAAGAACATTTAAATTTAAAAACATGAACCCAAGGAGTATTTAAACTGTGTATGGAAGAATGTCCAAAACTATCCTGGTATTTATGGTCATTATCATGCAACACATTTTTACACATCAATGGTCAAATCATTGTAATAACACTTGACTGTACGTGGTTTAGCAGGATCCTTTTTTAGACTAAATCTAAATAAAAAAAAACATATAGTGAAGAACTTTGATTTGCATTAAGAATAAATTGCTCAAATGTATAGTTTATATTTTTTATTGGAAATAGACTCTTTTTTTAAAAAACAAATTCTACATTCAATTATTTGTAAAAAAAACTAATTTAATACAAAGTTTAATACAGATATAAAAGGTTCTGCCTGCTCTTTGTGAGGTCAGAAAATGCAGTCTCATATCCACTTGCAGTTTTCTATTTGGGGTTTTCGCGATTGACTTTTCACGCCTGCAGAGTGAAGACAATACTCTGTGAGATGTGGGAGAAAGAATTGAGCCATCCTACAGCCAGCGGCCAAGCTTTCCAAGTCTTCCAGTGCCTAAGAAGAGATTTGAGAAGATTAGCACGCTAGCATTAGCTCCAATACAAGCAGAGGATTGAATTAATTACAGACTTCACTGGGCTGTAGTGCGTTCACATGGCGCAGCATTGAAATTCCTCCCATCCACCTCCGGTGAGATTGGAATTTGTCCAACTCAGCCTGCGACGAACGCTCTATTTTTATCTTCTTTCTTGTTTCAGTCAAGCTCATGCTAATGTCGGAGATAAATCGACTGATTTTTGTTGGAAGGCTTTTTGAAAAACTAGTTTACATATTTTTGCCTGAAATGTCCCCACGCTGCTATCATTTAATGACCTGATTTCTGGTACAAAGCAATGAATGCTGAGACTTCCTACATTCTGATGTAAGTGTAATGTTTTTGAAATTTTCAAAAATTATTTTTTTTAAACGTGTGTTTTGATCATCAGATAATGACGGAGGAGGCTTTTGATGTTGTGGTGGTCGGTTCCTGTATGACTGACTTAGTGAGGTGAGTAAGTTGTTTTTTTTATAACTTTTAACCTAAAAGGTCACGGCAAGTTTTGTGTCACCCTTAAAATTCTTATAAATCAGTATCGTATTTGACATGAAACAGAAAATCTTCTGCTCAGCCTGGGCTCAGGAAACTCCTCAGCTTCCTCAGATGGGCCCAACAGGAAGCAACAAGTTGGGCAACATTTTTATTCCCATATAAGGAAATGCTTTTCTACAAAGCAAATCATGGTTTCTAAACATTTTTGTCCAAACACGATGATACTGTTTATTTCATGTATGGATGTTGATAATATTTAGCTCCATTTCATAAATTAGAAATGTCAATTTAATTCATTTTAGACACACATGTTGAGAAAAAAAATCTTAGGTGAATATGAATATACATTTTTGAATATGTATATATATGTGAATATGAATATATACAGTTTTGTATATATTCATATATATGTATGTATATGAATATATACATATATACAGTGGGGAGAACAAGTATTTGATACACTGTTGATTTTTCAGGTTTTCCCACTTGCAAAGCATGTAGAAG
>JAUBOC010000002.1:16923723-16933983 GCA_032275365.1 Anablepsoides cearensis
GACTGTAGCTGGCACGCTCACTGTGCAGGTGTTTTCTCTCACGGTGCCATGCCTCGGCTCAGAGTTAGGATGAGTGAAAGGGAGGCTTAAAGATGACAAAGTTCAACCACTCTTTGATCCCCAACCCACGTACCACACTGAAGTGCTTTGTAGTCGAAGGAGCTATCTTTCAAGTCCACCTGAAGACCACCCATGCCAACATATCATTCATGCTTTAAAACGCACATGGGTAAAACAGTTTACGGACCAATGCTCAAAAGAAAAAAAGAGACAAAAGCTCTCAATTCTTTTGATTTTTAAAACACCAAAGGCATCTTTGTGACACCTCAGTTTTTTTAACAATATTGTTATTCAGCAAGATTGAGCAGTTACTTTGGTAATGAGTGAGTTTCTTTGAGCAGTTTTTAATGGTACAATGTTTATAATGTCGCTAATAAAAACTGTACAATTTGTGAGCTTTTGTCTTTTTTTTCATTAAGGGTGTGTGCGCATGTCAAGGACTCAGGTAAAAGACTCTTATAAGTGGGCTTAGGATACTTTTTCTCTCACTCTCAGTCTCCTCGGAAGAAAAGTATTTAGAATAAATCTAAATATAAAGTACTTTTTTAGCTTGTTGTGTTTAACTTAATGTCTAAATCTAAAACTTTATAAATACAATTTTAGAGAAGTCAGATTTTGTGATTTAAAACTACATTAAAGATGCAGTTTATTAGTGGAAAACAGGTTTTTGTGTTCACTTTTTTAAGATAATTTCTTTACACTGATCTTTTTTCTCTTTATGTAGTTTTTTTTAAATATATGATACTCATTCATCAGTTGGACCTGCAAAGACCTCAACCTGACCTTAACTTGAAATTTAAAAAACACAACATAATATATTAAATTAATTTGACTTTATTGTACAATCTTTGAGTGAGCCACATTAGTAGAATGATGCTGCAGCTTTTTTTCCACAACACTGATCGAGCAGTTGGTTAGAGATATAAACTGTGGCTCATCTTCTCACTGTGCAGTTCTGAGTTTCTGAAGTCTTTTGAACATCAGCTGTAAAGTCCTGCTTTGTCACCGTTTCATTATGCTGGAGCCAGATGAAGCAGCAGCATCAGAGGATCTTCTGAATGTGCAGCCTACAGATTGCTGATGGATGGGTCGTTAAATCCTTTACAGACTGAGTGTGCTTTATGAGTCTGCCCGACCATGGTCAGTGTGTGTAATTAAGAGCTGACTCATACCAGAGCTGGTAACACACAGCAGCAAGCTAAAGCTAATAGATTCCTAATTAAAAATATTTGGACATAAATGGTTGTGATGTACTTAATTTAATAAAACAGCAAAAAGCAGAAAACGAAGCTTTAATAAATTGCATTTTACATGTCTTACTTTTTCTTGCTGCAGTCTCATATCAGTGCATTTTTTCCATCTTTAGTTGTACTTCCTAACCTCTGGTTAACTTGTCCTCTTGACCTAAAAATGACTAATTTCCCTCATGCCTGTCTTCCAGGCAGAGCTGCTCATTGGCTGTTCAGTAAATAATGTGGAGGAAGCCCGTCAGGCTGCTCAGGAGCTGCTGAAACGAGGCTGCGGGGCAGTGGTCATCACTTTAGGACCCCAAGGCTGTGTGGTGCTGAAGGCACAGGAGAAAACTTCGACACACGTAGCAGCTAATGCAGTCACTGCAGTGGACACTACAGTAAGAAAGTCACACAAACACAACAAAATCACCCCTTTAAACACTTTATTAGATTTATTTTGGATTTATACAAGATCAGTAAATCACATGTACTTTCCAGGGTTTTTTTTTTATTAAAACTTATTTATGCACCACCTCTTGTTTTATTATTATTATTATTTTTTGTATAGTGGTTTTACTGGATATTCAACATATAAAGTCTAAATCAATATGTTCAATTATCACAACAGGCAGTGTTGCTTATTGTTGCAAATGGAATTAAATAGAGTGCTCAAGATATCACTTAGAACTTCACAAAAATATCATACCATAGAGCTGAGTTCACACATGAGCAAAATCAGCAAAGGGTCAGTACTATAGTACAGAGACTAAAGCAATGATAATCAACTGATTGACACTAGTGAAAAAAAAAACAGTGAGGAAAGGGTTGGGTGTTTTGTAAGTTTGCCTCCTTTGGTTTGAATATAAACTACTAAATGTGTAGTTTTTTATGTCATTTTGGTGGTACGAGAGCTTATGTTGAGGTGAAACACATAAAAGGTTTAAGGATAACAATGCTTTAGCCAATCAGAGTGCTCATTCCTAACAACCCAGCAACAAAAGTTAGATATTTCAACTTCTCCCACTTGTATCTCTGTCTTTATGTATGGAAATGTATTACTTTATGAGATGATTTAAAATAAATGTTTACATTCATGAAGTGTTTTATATTCCTTCAGTTCAGAATTGTAACTATTTGAAAAATTCACTCCTCTAACTGAAACACAATATTAATCCTCACAAAAAAAATTTGAATATAAAATTTAATTTAAAAAAAAGTATTTTTCTATTCAAAAAGTGTTTGCATATTTGCAGGCAATAGTTCAAAAAGTTACCTTGGTAAGTCTTTCAAAGTGAAAGTCTTTCTTTTTTTTCTATTTTTTTTTTCAAGGATTGTATTTGTAGTGACTGAAAAGCAGTTTCTGTCCTCACATTTAAAAAACTCCTCACTAAACTCATCATCAGTTCCTTTATTTAATCCCTTTATTGGTCATAAAGCTCAAACAGAAGTACCAGAGTCCTCCTTTACTATTAACATATTATTTCATTTAGAAAATAGGAAAAAAGAAATGCTGGCAATACATTTAAATTATTCCACAAAGGTTCATTTCAGTAGTCGGGCGTGTTGACAACATGATACTTGTTTCCACCAGAAAAAGGAACAAAATCTTCAGTGGAAAATGTTCACCCTTCCTTTTTTGTTTTAATAATATATCTAGAATATTTTTTTAAAATCAGTCCTTCACAGCAACAGCAAAGGAAATCCTCAGATTCACACATTCTTTGTTCTTGTTCACTTGTGAGTGTGGAGTTAAGCGTGGATACGGTGACCACCGTCTGCTTCCTCTAACCGATTCTAATCTTTAAAAGACTCCTTGAGTCATCTCGCATCGGCCTCTGCGGCTTGTTGTCGTCACACAAGCCCGGGCTTGATGTTTCCTGCCGCAGAGGGTTTTTGTGGGGCTTGAGTTGCAGCAGTCAAACACGTCATCACGCAGCGGTGTTAATCACAGCTTTACTTCAATCAAACCTTGTGAGGCTTAATCGTTTGTGTAATGGTTTTTATGTGCACAACATTCTCTCAGGGACTTTTACCGTGCAGTAATTTCCTAAAGCTGAAGTCAAACTTTTACATTCAACTCGCAGGTATTGTGAAAGAAAGGAAAGAACCCTGAAATTAAAGGTAACATTGGTTCTTTGCAGCTAAAGTTATCATCAGCATTTCACTGCCTATGAATGTGAAAAAAGTTCATCATATCTTAAGGAACTTTTTTCCTCACCTTTTTGCCTTCAGAATTAAACCCACATCATTAATCCTCATTCGTCTTCACTTTTTCCTGATATTGTCTAAGAGTACTTATGCCCCACCACGTGCCCCTGCTTCCCCCCCTTCTGCCCCCACCAGCCATGACTCATCTCTCAGGCCTGCACCACTCAGCAAAAAGCTGTGGTCGGGCCTGCTGTTTGTCTCTCCTTTTAAACACTTCTTCTGTTCTTTGATGGGCCCATAAATCCTGTAGTGTTTAACTCTTTTGGACATCATAATCCCTCTTCCAGTAAATCTCTTTTATTTAGTTTTCTTTTTTTTCCCACTGGAAAGAAAAACACAGGTTGTTCTCACTCACTCTTTCTGGTGACACAAGCCATTTGATAATGATTATTTTGTGTAATTTATTTATTTTCTTTTACAGCAGAACACTTAGAAATGTTTCATGTGTTTTTTTGTTTTTGTTTTATTTTTTCCTGTGATAAAATATTTGGCCTCAGATATGCTTACTCACCTGTACTTTTTATTTTTAAGGTTTTACTCAGCATTTTAAACATTAACAAAAGTGAAAATTAAACAAATAAATGGAGTGGTATTTTAGTTGCTGTCGTGTTTCTTGTTTTGTTTTGTATTTGAAGTGGTGTTGTGTGGAGTAGTTATGAATACTCCGTATTTTACCTGCAGTAAAGAGCATTCAGAGGGATCTCAGTTTCCAGTGAGGAGAAGTCAGGCTGCTTGGATGGATGGATGGATGGATGGATGGATGGATGATTGGTTGGTTGGATGGATGGATGAATGGATGAATGAATGGTTGGATGGATGGATGGATAAATGAATGGATGATTGGTTGGTTGTATGGATGGATGGATGGATGGATGGATGGATGGATGAATGGATGGATGGATGGATGAATGGATGAATGAATGGTTGTGTAGCTGGATGAATAAATGAATGGTTGTATGGATGGATGGATGGATAGTTGCATGATGGATGGATGGATGGATGGATAGTTGGATGATGGATGGATGGATGATTAGTTGGTTGTATGGATAGATAGATAGGTAGGCAGGCAGGCGGATGAATGGATGGATGGATGGATGGATGATTGGTTGGTTGTATGGATGGATGGATGGATAGTTGGATGGATGGATGGATGGATGGATGGATGATTGGTTGGTTGTATGGATGGATGGATGGATGAATGAATGGTTGTGTGGCTGGATGGATGGATGGATGGATGGATAGATGATTGGTTGGTTGTATGGATGGATGGATAGTTGGATGATGGATGGATGGATGATTAGTTGGTTGTATGGATAGATAGGTAGGTAGGCAGGCAGGCGGATGGATGAATGGATGGATGAATGGATGGATGGATGGATGGACGGATGGATGGAAAGAGCATGGACATGCATGTATAAATAATTTAAAGGCATACAAAAGTTTTTCTTTTTTTTCTTTTTTACATTTGACCTAATTATTAGAGCTACATAATTTTTAATTTGGCACAAAGTCTAAAAGGTTTAAGGACCATATTTTTTGGTTTGTTTGTTTGTTTGTTTGTTTGTTTGTTTGTTTGTTTGTTTGTTTGTTTGTTTGTTTACTAAAGAAGACTTTTGGATGAGAGTTAAATTTCATGCAAGAACCACAAAATGAAGTCCAGTTGCCCTGTATTTAAGCACTTAAAATCCAGCCTGGTTAATGAAGTGCTAATGTGAGCACAAGATCATTTGGCTTCCTTTTGACAGCGACCATTTCATCATCTTCTCCCTCTGCAACTGTTTGAATAACGTTCTACACAGCAGGGCTGATTATTGTGTGAGTCAGGGCTATGAAACAGGATGAATAACAAAGCAAACCATCCACTGTGGGTCTCCCTCATTCCTTTTGTCTTAAATTGAGTTCATGCTTCCCATGCTGAGATCTCAGCTTTGGTTGTTTTTGTGTGGACAACGCACAAACACACATTCAGCGCCTCTTAGTTCTGCTTAGGACATGGGTGGCATTGATTTCCTCCAACCTGGGAGGTCTGAGAGGTAGACAGTGCTGTCTAAGCCAGACATTACAGCAGCCCATCGGGTCTGGACAGACCAATTATTCCCAGTCTTTTCCAATGATAGGAGACGTTTAAGAGTAGATTCCTTCCTGGAAGCCTGAGGTAAGAGAATGCCTCCTGAGCGCTGAAATTCCTGAACCCTGCCCACTGAGGGTCAACCAGAAAACTGCCACATCACCATGTTTTAATGGACTGCATGTGATGCAGCAGCAGCCCAGATGTTAGACCATACTTCTGCCACTTGTGTTGATCAGTGTTATACACAACGGAGAGCTAGGATTAAACAAAGGGAATGAATCAAAGATAAGATTTTGATTTGATCCAATTAAATCTGTTTTTTGGATGTCAGAGTCTTCCTCTTTTGTTATTTCAGTAGAATTGTCCTTGTCAGAGTATTACTGAAAGCCTCTGAGCATGGAAGCCACCGTGAGTCATCGCTGCACCCCCAGTTGGTCTTGATTCTCCCCAGGGTGCCTTTCATTGACAGAGACGGCAGGCTGCAGGAGTTAACTGAACATAGCTCCATCTGGCACCTAAGTCAAGATGGCAGGAGGCGAGCTGTGGAGGCTGGTAAAGTTCAATGGGGGCAGAAGATTATTTTGTAAATCTGCATTTGCTGTAAGTTGTCCATGTTTAGTGCTTTTGTTGACTTGTGTGATTCGTGCGTTGTATTTCACAAAGATCTCCTGTCAATCAAAGCGTGTGGGCGCCGCAGTTTTCCTTCCATCTTCTATTGTGAAAACTTCTGTTTCTATGCGCCTTTGTGTGCAGCCGCGGCAGTTATTTCGGTTTGTGAGGACTGTTAGACTTTCTTCTTTACTGCAAATGCACATGATCTTCTAATAAAAAAAAATTAAAATGGCAGTAATAAACAATTTTATTGTCCAAAAGTAATATTTTGAGGAGAAAAACAAACAAAATATGGAGGCCTGGGTTATGTAAGAGAAGGATGAATTCTTTGTGAGTATTTTTTTACATACCTTTTTGTTTTAGTTGTTTATTTTTTCTAAAAGTAGATTTATAATGCAATAACATATCTAAATAACCATTTCCAAAAGAAATGTTCATATCCATGAAACAAGTTTCAGGTAACCAACAGAGTTACAGATTCACTCATGAGAATATTCCTTTATTGCATTTCTATTTTGTGTTTACAAAAGCAAAAACATTTTTTTGAGAAGGAACAATATTGCTTTTGCTATATTTGTTAGCCTTTTTTAACTTTATGCATTGAAGAAGACACATAAAAACATAGAAATAGCATTTCTGCAGAGTTAAATCGAGCCAAGTTGACTCACTTTACTGTAATTACTGCACAGACAACAAACGCTGCACAGAAGTTTCTCCGAGCACACTTAGTTAATCCAGTGACTTCTCGCTGAGGCGACTGCCATCATAATTCTTTACTTCAGACTGAGCCTCAGCAGAGAAGAGGCAGAGGGAAGGCAGCAGAGGTCAAGACGCAGCGGACGAGGCCAACCAGAAAGAGCATCACAGCTCATCCACGGCGAGTGCTTGTGTCACTTGATTGACAGGCCCCCAGATCTAACCTTCACCACAGTGTGTCGAGGGCAGCGGCGGGGAGCTGAAGGGGGTAGCGCTTGTCACGCTTGTTGAGCTTCAGTCACTTGATCCAGTAGCGTCACATGCCAGTATCGGTGGAGGAGACGTTCCTTTTTAGGACAGAAATGTTGGATGGTGGTTCATACATTCCAAAAAGCTAAAGTTAAGCAAAGTAGTTTGTTTTGATTCGCAGAAGATTGTTTGGATATTAAGTAAAGCCTGATTGTCATTCATAATCAGTATTACATGTGAAAATGTGAGTCAATTGTAAAAATGATTTGTCATGAATCACTGCTCTTACCTTCAATGTTTAAAGCAGAATATTTATATACTTTTATTTGTGTGATCAAGTAAAAAAAGTTTTATTAGCACAATCTCTCCTTTGACATAAAACTCTTTAGAATGCCCCAGTGTCACCGTAAACCAAAAACAACCACGTAACTTTTTTTTTTTTTTTAAATCCTGATTTGTTCACAGTGAGCAGAATGTGTTTGCATGTTAAAATACAGGTTGGACTGGACAAAATCACAGATTATAAATATAAAAAGTGCTCGTTTTGAACTTTACACAACAAGAATTAAACTTGACGACAGAGAACTTGCCAGTTTTTAGGTCACTACACCAAAGCATTCAACCCTGTTGACCCTAATTTTAAATTCCAGTAGCAGCAACAGGCTAACCAACTAATTTGTCAGCAGAAGAGTAAGCATAAAATAAGACAGTAAATATAGCCTCATTTATGTTTCTTGTAGTCCATGAGGATAAATTGGTTACACTGCAAAAAATGTCTTTCTAACCAAGTTTTAAAACCTTATATCCAGCCAAAAAAATATATTTGATCTTGTTTTGAGACTGATTTACTAAACAAGAACTGATTGTTTAAGAATATTAATCTTGTTTTCAGAATGTGTAAGATTATTTGTCTTGTTAGCATGAAAATTTGACTCAAATTAAGTCAAAAATTTCTGCCAATGGGGTAAGAAAATTTTACTTGATAAAATTCTTGAAATACTTGATTTGACTCAATTATTCTTATTTCAAGAATCTTACCAAGTAAAATATTTTTACTCCATTGGCAGACATTTTTGACTTAATTTGAGTTAAATTTTCAAGCTAACAAAACAAATAAACATTATGAAAACAAGATTAATATTCTGACACAATCAGTTCTTGTTTAGTAAATCAGCCACAAAACAAGATCAACAAGATTTTTTGGCTGATATAAGATTTTAAAACTTGGACAGTTTTTGCTGTGTAAACATAGAGCATTTCTTTTACACAGTATCTTCAAGTCCATGGGAACTAGAGGTGTAAAGGGTGCTGCAGGATGCCCTGGTAGATTAAAAAAAAAAAAAAAAAATCTTTTCCCCCCAAATTCCCTCATGCCCTCAGGACACTAACCCCTCTTAAATTCTATCTCCCTCAAACAGGCATCAACATTGTTTTACTGTGCAGAAACACTCATGGTTGGTTGAATCATAGTTAGTTCATCCTCAGTTCATGTCGTCACAATATTCTGCTGAAACCATAAATTGTATGTGTTTTAAACCTTTTTTGTACAGGTTCAATTTTTGAATATTGGTCAAAAAAAGTTCTGCCACATTGTGATTTAAATACAACTAATTTTTACAAAAAGTTACTAACAGAAACCTGTTTCAGTCCCACCCGTTCGCAGCATAACAAAACAATTTTTTTTTAGGGATTTGATAGTAGATTACTGGCATGTCAGCAGGTGATTTGAACCATGAATGAGTCATCGAAAGGTCTAAGGTTAAATAAATAACATTGTCATGGCTACAAAGCCGTAGATCTTCCAGTTTCTGTCACCTAATCTTGTTGTTCACGCTGCTTCCACCACCACACGAACGCGGCTATGATCATCGGTTCCCAAGCACCATCCCCCACCTGAGTGGCATCATCGCGTCCGCCACAACACGTTTGCTGGGAGGCGGTCCAGAGCCAAACCAGTGGGACCTCTTCAGTAAATCCTGGCTTCCAAACGTTGGCTGCAGCGCGGCCCAGCCCAGCTGCCAGACAGACATAAACACTCCATGGGTTTAAACATCCACCAGGCCTGAGAAAGGGTTCATCTCTGATCTCAGTCTTTCCACAGTCCACAGCGAGTAAGATGGGGAGGGAAGCCATAATTGTCTCTTAAATGTCAGATCAACACTGTTTATTAGGCGCTAAATGTGACTGATAAACAGTAGCTTGGTTGAACCCGACGAGTCTCTGCCCGGACCGGGTCAAGACCGGGGTTCCAATTCCGTGCCCTGACTCATCTCCACACAGCTATCACTGTGACAACAAGGGTTACTTTGAGGATGGAGGGCGATGGGTGGGGGCTCGCAGAGGTGCTCAGAAAGCTGAGTGCAATGAACTCTTTAGAGCCGAGGTGATGAGTAATGAAGCGGGCTTGTGAGAACCAGCATCGGGGGGGCCGTTTGCGGTTAAACACGAGCGTGTCCCTACATACTGCTGCGCCTTTTCCCATCAGTGCGCCGCACACATCCCCCCCAGCCAGCCCCCTCCAGGGCGTAGACAGCGCATTCCAGCTTTATCAATAGATGAGGAGAGGAAAAAGGGGGAGTTATGTACTTTCAGAGGAGCCAAAACCAGAACTTGTGGCGGGTATGTTGACATCATATGTTGTTCAGCTGGCTTTAGGGAAAGAAAAAAACAAAAAGTTGGCCCTTTAAAAAAAATCAATCAAGTTAATTCTGGCAGCAAATTATACAGTGGTGTTTTTAATTTATGTTTTCACTTGTAAGTGTTCTCAAATAAACAATTTAGTTTTTTTGAGTTTGTCATTAATAAATACTTTTTTCAGATCCCATTCAAAACTTAAGCTTTGTTTTCTGATTATTCAAAAAACAAGCTTTGTGAGTAAAACCCTTAAAGATGATTGACTGAAAAAAGCTGACTGAGACATAACTTACACTGTTGTTTGTAACTAGTTGTCATTTCGTGAAGCATTTGAGCAGCAACATATAAATGCCACAGCACCCCCTACTGTTAAAGCTTACCAAATTATATTAAACACTTTCCTTTAGCGAGCTCATTTATGAACCCCTATATACATCTAATTTAATTTGCACTTTTTACTGTGGACAAGTCTGCACCACAGGTTTACACTAAATATAT
>JAUBOC010000002.1:16944954-16957906 GCA_032275365.1 Anablepsoides cearensis
TCTTCGGGCTGTGCCCGACCGGGCTCCATGGGCGAAAGCCCGGCCACCAGGCGCTCGCCAACGTGCCCCAACTCCAGATTGGGTTATTCTCATTGTTCTTATTTCTGTCATTTTTCAAGCTTGTTCCATGACATCTATTCTGTCAGATCTAATCAGATCTAATCATACTGGAGGATTAGCTCCCTCAACATCCTGAAGTGGCTTTCAGGCAAGACATCCACTCAGACAGTGTTAAAGTAAGAAAAGAGGTGCAGCATGAGGGGAATGGGTTGCTTTACTCAGGAAAAGCAACTCAGGTCAGTGGAGTTTTTTGTAAAAGCTGCATTAGAGGAAAATGTATAGTTCAATTCAAAGGTTTTAAAAATAAATTCATTGTCTGAGTCATTGTCTGTCTGAAGACAGTAATTTTTCCACTTTTACAAAAAGAGGGATCATTTATTCTATTTTATATTTGAACTGCGCTGATAATTTAAAGCCACTCCTGTGTGAACGTTAGTGTGTCTGATAGTAAAGTAAATGTACTTATTAATCAGAGTGTGTAAAGCTGTTTGTGAAACCTAAACAAGGTCATCTATTGGTCAATATATCACACTGGCTTCTATTTATAGGCCTGCCCGATGAGTCCACAATAACGTACTACCTGACAGAGTGATGACCACCGTGTTGTCAGGAGTAATGTTATAAAACAGGCAGCCAGTGTGTTCTCCTCCCATCTGTTCTCCTCCTCTGTCTCTATTTCTCGATGTTCCATGACGCAAAGCCTGAGTGGGAGTGGACAAACCTTCTGCTCCCCAAGAGGACTGAGTGGGCCGCCGCCATCCGCTGCGTACGCAGCAGCAGCAATGGAGGCAGAGCAGGAGGTTTGTATGGCAGAGGATGGGGAGGGGAGGCAGGGGAAGGCTTTTGAACAAAAAGTGAAAGAGACAGTAGATACAGGAAAGCAAATAATGGGGATGAATGGGGAGACAGGAAAGAAGAGAGTGAATGATAGTTCAAACTGAAGGATGCTTTTTCTTTCTTAAAGGGAGGAAGGAGGGGATGAAGAAGACATATATGAGTGAGGAAAGAGCCTGATAATGAAGAGATGAGGACGGGAGGCAGGCACAAAACACAAGCCATAAAAAGGAAGAGAGGACTGCTCCTAAAGAGAATCAGAAGCTTAAATGATCTTTAGCTCGGAAATGATTCAGAGAATCAAATGTGTGTCTGGTGCAGTTTGTTGTAATGTCCAGGCAAATACACGAAACATAAATAAATGTGAATAATAAAATAAATAAAAACATCTCTGAATAAATTTTCAGGTTATGAGTCAGCTGAGGCAAATTAAAGACCTACAGAAGTCGGCTTCGATCAGCTGAAATGTTTTTACTTCATTCCTGAGGAGAACATATACTTTAATTACTGCTGTTTAGTTTTTTATTCGTGTGATAAATACAATTTCCAGATTGTAGCTTTGGCTCAGATTTGACCTTAGATTGTACTTAAAGCAGCTCTTTCTCAAAGCTTAAAGTATATATAAATATTTAAAACATATTTTTCTGTAATTTACAAGGATGCAATACGGTTAAACCACAGGTTTGAGTTGAATGAGGTTTTTTTGTTTTTGTTTGTTTGTTTTTCTGCAGATATGAAACAGTTTGTGTTTACAATTTGCATCAGTGGATGACTCAAACACAAAGTCAACACTGTTGAGCGTTTGAGTAAACTTTTGCTTAATTGGCAAACACAGAACCAGAAGTGTCGAGTAATACTTTACAGAAACTTTGTTTTTTTATATTTTACTAGAGTCATTTTTTTCAGCCTACATTTATTTCTATGCCTTACATAAAAATATCTGTACTTTCTACTACATACAATTTAAAAATGCTAAATTTCAATTTTCCTTGCTGGCTTGTCATCTTTTAGTAAAAAAATACAACTTCTTTTTAATTTCTGTTTCCTCATGTATAAAGTGAATTTGACTGTGTGTGGATGAGAAGTTAATACCATTCTGACACCCTATTGCACACGTGTCAAACTCAAGGCCTCATGGGGTCCCACCCTGCATAAATAAATACATTTTTTTAACGTAGTATGAAATTTCTTTCTTATATCAATGGTAAACCCTAAATATATGATTAAATGCAACAAAATAAACATATTTAAAAGATAATAATACATGTCACTGAGTTGTTTGCTTTAAGTAACTGAACAATTTAGTTGGATAGCACAGTATTAATGTCTCAAAATAAGCTGCTTTAAAGTCAGCATCAACCATACATCTCCCATAATGCATGTCGATCATCCATGGGAATTCCCTGTCAGAAAGTGGGAGAGTTCAGAATTCAAGATGGCAGCTACTCGCCACAACTCATCAGTGAGTAAAATTCTCTTAGTTTTATTTTTAGTATTATTTCAGATTATTTATTTCAGATTTAGTCCGTCTTACACTTAGTACTTTTCAGTGTTTATAAGAGGACATGTTAAAACACTGTTTAGTTGAAGTTAAACATGAAACGTCAAAGTTTATTAGCCCTTTCAGGGCCACCATAATGCTCATGTGGCCCTTGGTGAAAATGAGTTTGACACCCCTACCCTATTGGTTTGTACGACCCGTCACATCTTAACACAAATGACTCATATAGATGAGTGTGACAGAGATATGCAGTTAAAACAGGGAGCAGTGTCTCCCATATTTTCAACATTAACATTTTAAAATAGCATTAAAGTCATTATGATGATTACAAAAAATGTTTTTTTTTGAGGAGGTGGGGTTGTGCACTGTGGCATGATTTAAGCTGTTATTTCTTACTTTCATCACTTACAACCCTCTATCTGGTTGTTTAGGTAATAAATGTGAACACTTTGAACACATCTGCACAGAATGCAATATTTATTGTCATTTTAACTTCAACATAAACTTATCATTGTGTTTTTTTTTTTTTTTAACCCACAATGAAACAACTGAATGAATAAAATGTTCACGCGTTTTACAATCCAAACAACGTAGTAAAAGACACTAGAACACTCAAACTAGCTGAGTGCAGATTGGAAATCGGTGCAGATTTAAATAAAGATTCAGCAGAGTTTGTATTAAAAGTTCAAGGCTTGTTGACTGTTTGGTTGCTTTGAGTTGATTTCACTGCATTGGCTGGGGATTTCTCAGAAATTGCCACGATACACAATGGCTCTAATATTATCACTATTGTTTTTATAAAAGTTTTCTGAGGAAAATGTAAAGGGATTTCACAAAACTTCTTTTACAGGCTGCTTGTTTCCTGGAAAGTTTAAAAGGAGTTGTTGGTGTAAAGTCAAATAATAATATCAAAACGCAGTAAAATTAATCACCCCTTTCATGTTACTTAAATTAATGTAAAATCCTGAAGTCTAACAGATGATTGTTTTTATCTTCAGCGGTTTGTCTCTAACTGGTTTAGTTGTTTTAAATCAACAATCCTCACAGTGACCTCTGCCTATTTTCTGATGCCTCCTTCTCCTCCTGCCTTCTGCTGCTTACTTTAGTAACTCTACCCCCCCCTCTCATGATCCATTGATGGCTATTTTACAATTTGGCTAAATGCAGTTCTGATGTAACAAGTGACACCTTCTGTTTCCATGCTTCCGGTCGCTAGGCAACCTCAGCAATTATGCCACTGCCAAGAGAGGGAAAGAGAGGAAATAGCACCCCAAGGCCCCCTGCCTTTGTTCATCTTGGCTGTGGCCGGTTCGGCTTCATCCGTCATCTAAGTGCAGTGCTTTCATAGCAGGCTGGTGACGAGGGCCGCCTCAGCATGCTGCGCTTCCTACCGCTCTCATTAAATCACTTCTTCTTCCTGCACTACAGTTGTCTGCTAGGGACATCCAGGAGCTCAGAGTCTGTGGCACTGAAACTCTCTGCTGCCCTCTTTAGGTCTCCGAAACTCAAAAAAAAAAATAATAATAATAATAATAAATAAATAAATAAATAAATTATGGACATTCTTAATTAATTCTCAATAAAGAAATAATGTTAACCTTTTCTTTTTTTTCTTCTTTTTTTGGAGCTCTCTTTAAACACTGATTACAAAAGTGCTGCACAGTTTGGTGCAAATTGCAATCAAGCAAAAATAAGCTAAAGTAATTCCTTTAAGTGGCATCTAATTTTTACCCAACCTTTTTCTTATAGTTTTAATGGACCGGATCAATGATGTTTTTAAATTAAAAGTCAAAGCTTACGTAGCTTCCACAAAAGAAGGATTTACGCACATGGGATTTTTATAAGCCATTGCTCTCAAATGGTACAAAATTTGCTTTTAAAACAAATTATTGTGAAATTAAAGCATGTTCTTCTTCTGTTAAAGATATAAGAAGTCAGGATGGCCCAAATGCAGACATTTGAGATAAAATAGCAAGGAATAAAAAAAAACCTGAAGCACGCAGTAGAATAAAACAAGACTACCACACAGCAACAAACTATGAGACATAATTAGAGGATTTGAAGAAAGAAAGCCCAGCAGCATGTGTCCTCAGAGGTGTGATCAGACAAGTGGATGCAGGTGAGTTAGTGAGAGAAAAGGTGACGGAATGGCAATTTATAGTAAAGGTGCTGAAGCAGCCAGGGTGAAAGAAAGGCAGCAAAGAGCAAACCAGAAATGACAAAAAAAGGAGAAAAAAAAGTCAAACTTTTTTAAAACACAAACTAAACTTACGCTATGTTGCCAAAAGTAATCGCTCACCTGCCGTGACTCACATATGAGCTTAAGTGACGCCTCATTCCTATTCCATAGGGTTCCTTTGCAGCTAGAAAACCTTCAACTCTTCTGGAGTTTAGTTTAGAGTGTGTTTATGGGGATTTTTGACCATTCTGTTGAAGAATGTTCATGGGTTGACTGGGTTATTTTAGTGCTTTAGAATTAGGGGATCTAAATATTTGAGTTAGTGTTTTATGGCTAGTGAAATTAATTATTGCTGCCCACCACTGGACCTTGCTTTGTGCATTGGTGCACGTGCACAGTCATTTGGATGGGTGAGCAAATATAGTGTATTTCATTCACTCCATCCAGAGCACGTTCTTACAACACACACCAATAAACTGCTGCAAAGTTCTCTTGTGAGAAAACTTTTTAAGAGCTTTGTTGTTACACGTCACCTAATACAGGATGCCGTGAGGCTGTCAGATATTGTGCAGACGCTTAGGGTCTGTGTAATTTCATGTGAAACCCTCTAACAGCAATCAGCTTGTGCTGTCAGGCCACCATGACCTGGTGATGGACACACACACAGAGAGTCAGCCAGCTATTATTTTGACCTTTGGAACACACCGAGCCGAGAGACGTTTCCTCGGACTTTAATCCACAGAACACGACCAACATGATCACATTTTGGGTGAAACTGACCTAAAATTTGAACTTGATTAGGTTCTGTTTATTTTGTGTGTGAAAGCAAAAAACATTCTATTTTTTTTTCCATCATGTGGTGTCATTTCATAATCATAAAGCTGCTTATAAGGAACCAGACTGACTCGTGGTCTGATCTAAGTATCTTTAGCAGGAGCATCCATGAGTTGTTTAACCTGCGACATATTTTGATTATTTCTCAACAGTCAACACAAAATCTGGTATTTATAGTATTAAAAAACCCTTACTTCATATCCTATGACACCACAAAGCATTTTTGTCACCCTTGTGTTGCAACATAAAGAGTCAAACTTTTTTTTTTTTACCCTTTGACAGTTTGTTTCCATTATGGTTTGTGACACTTCCTGCTTTTTAAGGGAGATGTTGAGTCAAATATTGACAGCAATGCCCTCAAGAGAAACAACGTTAATTTTTAAAAATATAATTTCATGTGAAAATATTTTAAACCAGACACTTTCAGAGGAAACCAGAAAAAAACTTAAGCTTTTGGTAACTATTTTGCTTTAGAACAAAGGTTCTTGCTCAATTTTACGAGATTGCTTTTATGGCTTTGATATTAAATGTAATAATATGAACTCTGGTATAAGTTTCATTAATAATGTATATTTTGGGATATTGTTAAGGTACTGCTCAGAGCTTCAGTATTCTGTATTACCTTTACTGTTAAAATGACCTGCAGGAATGATGGGATAAAATATATTTTTCACTTGGTGGAGCTGCAGAAAAACAAAGTTTTATAAGAAATACAGAGTTTGTATGAGCTGCTTCCTCTATGACATAAAAAAATAAAACATTTTTAGAAGACAAGCATTTCACGTCGACACGCCACAGTTCTTCCTGTGTTGCTTTGAGCCCATTGCCAAGTTCACTGTTGTATAAATAAAATCTGTGAGGCAATAAAAGAGAACAAGATTCTGAGACGACTATTGCGTAAGTGGGCCCGGTGCTTTGTGTTTTTTTTTTTTTTTTTAAAAACACAGAGGAGAAAATAGCAGCCTGAGACTAAAAGTAGCCTCTCCAGCACAGATGGGGCCCCACGCTTTCCGCCAGTGGGTCAGTGGGTGAGAGAAGAGTGGAGGTGATGTGGCTGCGTGCCGCTATCCAGGGGAGCGTGTGGGCGAAGTGGGCAGCGGGAGAAAAAAAGACAGGCAAGGACTTCTAAGGCCAAGTGGGCCGATGCATCCACTGAACGGAGCTAAAAACAGGCTTGATGACGTGGAGAGGTCAGTCGGCTGATTTGTCACAAGTTATTTCAGCGATGCTAAAACAAGTGATGAGGGAGACGGAAGGAAAAAACGTTGACATCACCCGTGGATGCTTGCATCATTTTGGCTCCCAAAGACAAATCAGATGCTTCTTCACATTTTATTATTCCTTATTAGGTAACCTGTGGGTCAAAAGTGGCCTAATATGGTGATGGCAGTACAATTTGTTTTATAATGGGATGTTAAAAGAAGATGTTTACAGTTTAGTTCAGTTCTTATTGAAAAAAAAACATGTATTTAGAACAAGATTTATTTCATCCACAATCAGTGTTTCAGATATTTAGTGTCAAATTTACTGGGCCAGACAATATGATTTTCCCACTGACGCATTTAGGATTTTCTAGGCTTCTTGCACAAAAGAGAAGCAATAAAAGAAAATGGATGAATAAAGGGGTGCCATTTGTTGTTCTTTATTTGTCATATTGTAATATTTTGTTAGATACCATCAACTTGCCAGGGGTTGCAGATAAATGTGGCACATTTAGATGATGCACTAATGTCAAAAATAATGTGCACTTTCTTTGTTCCAAATATAAAACGTGAAAAAAAAAAATGATTGTAAAAATATAATTGGTATATGCTTACAAATATTAAACATTTGTTATGGAACCTTTTTACTTCTTTATTTCTGACATATTTTATTTATTTATTTTTAACAAATGATTTTGCCACCTTGCTTTTAGAGTGTTAAGGATATCTGAATAAAGTAATTTAATATTGTCTCACAGGCAAACAAACAAACAAACACCCTCACATCCTTAATGACTATAAACACTTCTGAGCAGGAGAAACTCAGCCCACACTGCTCGTGGTAGGGCGCAGTAACAGTAGGTGACCAGCAGGGGGCGAACACGAGCCCTGCTGGTCACTGTTTTCAGATTCAGTAACTGACTATAAAAATCTCATAATACTTTAAGAAGAGGAGCAAAAAAGGAGACCGGTTACAAGTCGTAGACTTTATTGCTTCACATGATGAATTCTTTTGTGATGATTCCCTCAAAATCTAATCAGAATCCAGCATTTTTATAGCTTTATAGCAAGGGAGTCCACTAAAGCCTCATCTCCATGAGCTTGGTTCTACTCAACTCGGGTCGGTTCTGCTCGGTTCTTTGGTTCTGCTCGGTTCTCTTTCTCGGTGCTTTGAAGACAAAAGCTTAAAAAGACATGTTTTGTGCTTTTTCAAGGTGAATGAATATATAAACTGAGCGAGATACGAGCATCACACCCTCATTTCCTTGAGTTGCACCTGTATTGATGCAGCGTTTTGATGACACTCTGATTGAATCGAGTAAATCAACCCATGGATGTTCTGTTCATCAGTGAAGAATGTAGTCTTACCTGAAATGTTTATCTGCTCTCTAAGGGCACAGCGGTGAGAATCAGTGAAACAAATGTGTCACTGTAAACTCTCTTATGGGAAATAGGCCAAGTCCTTGCAGCATTATAGTGGCTAAGAGAAATAAAGACCCATTTACTGATGAGATTAGAGACATGAGAGTGTACAGTATAATACCTGGGAGAATTCTTCCACAGTGGGTCAAAACCAAAATAAAACATGGGGGTGAGTAAACTCTGGCCTTAAGTTGCTTTGTATTATGAAATAAAAAAGAAAGAAAAAAAAAAGAAATCTGAAAAACTATATTAAGCCCCGACAAATTTTGAATGCCACCAGAGGGAAGCATCTGTTGAAGACATGCCTCACAAGAACAATCCGTCTTAACGCCTTCAACGCCCTAACACGCCTAATACTTACATACTTTGTACTTCTTTAACTTGAACTTTGTCTCTTTGACTGGTTTAATGCTCGAGGTTTGGTTCCTTCTTACTTAGCGTTCCTTGCTGTAAGTGGTTAAAAGCATCTGCTGAAATAACACAGTGTCCATAAATGTTTAAAACTTGGAAAAACCAGAAAATCCAACTGAACATTTATGAGAGAAGCAGATATTCTCATGTATGGCAGAAAGTGTTAGATTACTGTAAAATAATATCAAGACTTAAACAAACTGCTGTGGCTGCTGAGTTGGTTTCAAGGCAAATGCATCTCATATGTGAATTTATTTTGAAACTATTTCAATATTGTTAAATGACAAGCTGATCAAATTAAACCGGTTTTATTGGTGGTTTAAATGTTTTTAAAACTATACACACCTCTTTAACACACATGCCTGACTGTCAAAACGACCAAGAATAATTTCTAATCGAGCTCAGCCTAGTTTTATAACAATGTATATGCTGCCCTCTTGTGGACTATATAAAAACAAGATTTTAGAAATTACTCACTTTGCTCTTCTGTGTTTATCTTTTATTAGTTGAAATGTATTATTTTTTCATGATGCATTATCTTAGGTAATATATTCCTGTTAGAAAAGTGAACACTTATGCTGGCCTTGAGTGGAGTTGACTGGATGGCTGTACTCAGCAGTAAATTGGATTTGCATTGAGCTTGACCTGGAAACAAGCCACAGGTTGCTTGGGAAGTTTACCAGGTCAATGACTGGAGGAGTTGTGGGAGAAAAAAAAATGCATGTACACATGCACAATCAATCCAGAGCCCATTAAAGTCAAAGCATTTTATTATTTTTAAAAAAAAACAGGCAAGTACACAGAGAAAAGTTAAACTGAATGAACATTTGAATAAAACAAAACTAATATTCTCTGACAGCAGGTTTTGACAGCAAAAGCTGCACATAAACATAATAACCGTCAGTCATGTTTGAATGGAACAAATTCTCTTCAGAAATTTATAATAATCAAACTGTCAATGCAAAAAAAAATGTAGTTTGCAAAGTAGGAAGCGTGTGCAAACATTTGTTCACATGCATCAACATCTTAGAGCACCCAGGAAAGAATGACATCATTGAAACTGATGCCTCACTTACACCAATTATACCTGACATCCTCTCACTCTCTCTCTCTATCTCTCTCTCTCTCTCTCTCTCTCTCTCTCTCTCTCTCTCTCTCTCTCTCTCTCTCTCTCTCGCCTCACATCTCTCCATTTTTTTTATAAAGGCTCTGGTTGCTGGGGGTTGTGTCCTTAAATCACACTTTAGCCATTATTTTAAAGATGCAGAGCATTTACACACTAAAAACCACGTTGCTTAAATCAGAACTGGATCATGCTTGTGTTTTGTCTATAACATGAAAACTCAACACAGATGGTTTGTTGTTTAGAGTTTTTATAAGAACGTAGGATTTGTATATATATATATATAGTGCTGATATAATTGACGGTAGTTTGGCAGATAGGACAGAAAACAAAATTGAAAGTGGAAGTTAATTCAGTGTGGACTAAAAGATTTCCATCTGATTTTATTGCTGATCTTACTGTAAGTTCATAAAGTTCATAAAGTTCAATATTTCTGCACAAATACAGACTAAATAAATAATCATGCTAAAAAATCATAAATATCTACATAATATTACTAAATGTAGCTTATAAATAAATGGGACTAACTAAATCCTGTTCTTTAAATGTTATTTTTTATCATTATTTTTACAAAAACAATAAAAAACTGCTAAAAAGACTGAAAGTCATTTTAAGCAAACAAATCACATATTATAAAAGAGTATAAGTTTTGATAAATGGATTCTTTTGATATTTGAAATTGTGTTTTTTTCCCCTGTAGGCACACAATAAAAACATCTGTAAGTGATGCATAGAAAATATTCTAACTTTTTCTTGTTGTTTTTTTTATTAAAAACACTAAATTATTTTAAAATGCATAAATAGTTTGTTTATTTATTTACTTATTTATTTGACTGTCAAAGTACAAACCCTTTTTATACACTTATTTGGACTGTTTCGTGCTGATAAACAGAAGACGTCGTAAACAGACAAGAAGCAGCAGTGTGGCTTTAACGCCCCGCCCTCCTCCTTGACATGACACGTGACGTCAGGGGTGCGACTCAGCCAATCAGAGGACACTTTACGCTCCGGCTGGAGGAGAGCTCTCCGTAGTGTTTTTGTATGCGTGTGTGTGTGTAGCTGCTGCTCGTTGCCTGCTTGTGTGTGTACGTGTGAATGTGTGTGTGAGTGCGTGTATGAATGCGAGCAAGTTTATGTTATTTTCCCCCTTTTTTATTTTATATTTACCAACATATTTGAGGTAAAGTTGCGGCCGTGGGTGACCGACGCCTTCGAAGGAGATTTTTTTTTTTTAACTGACTTGACTCCGCAAACTCTAATGAACTCGAAAATAACAAGTTTGCTCCGAGCAGCCCTGGGAAAACAAGCCGCATCTACGCAGTTTGGAGAATTTCGGTGCATCATCTTTATCGACACCGTCTGGCTTCGACTTCTGCTTGTGTAGTTTTTGTTTTTGGCAGCTTTTAAAGTCAAAATGCCTTTAATTAGTCGCTCATGTTAGCGGATGAACTTGTGTTAACCGTCCTTTAGGAGACAGTAAAGTAGGCAATTGTTGGGGACAATTAAGCCATAAAGCTCCTTAATTATAATAATAAAATATGTTAAAAACCCTGACGAAAAAGCTCAGAAGACATTCTCTCAATGAGATCCATCCTTTCCAAGTGAAGGTAAGTTGCTTTAAATTAGTTGTCATTGCAGAAAAAAAAAGCATCTGAGAAATACATTAGCCTGAATGAGTATACTTTTGTCTTGTGACTACTCAGATTTAACCTCTTATAATCCTGCCTTTACTGGGTAATAGAAAGTTAATTATTGCCTTTTTTATGTTCACACAAATCATTTGATTGAATAAATTGTGGAACTTTTCACCTATGATTCCAAAATCTGGCATTTTATTTGCTGAAGTTTTGTAAGCACCTATTCATGTTAGAAGGAATTTACTCATCTTTGCCAGGTGTTTATAAGAATATCCAGGTTGCTGCATGTGTATAGTCACAAGCTGAAGTTTGTGAGTAAATAAATGTGTGTACGTGTTCAACAGTGTGTTTTATGTAGGCCTATTATAATAGCTGTGCAAGTGAAGGACGAGCAAAATGAGTTAATTTAGAGTTCTGGACTAGAAGAAACAAACATGATTCCACTGAGGCCCACAATTATCCCAACTCCTGCATTTCCCCCCCACAACTAATTTCCCGTACATGCTCCTCCATTGTTACTGCCTGCTCAGTTTGCATAATGCTCCATTTCGGTGAGCAGAAGGGTGAGTTGTATCCTGCATGGGTCACTAACTTGCTCCATCCATAATACTATTGAGCATCAACCAACTGTATAGTCGCATGGCAGCCATTTTGAGCCAAAGTGTTTCCATACAAAAGGCCCAGTGGAAAATGCGTTGCTCTATTTTCTACATTTGTTTATGTTTGTCTTGCCCTGCTCAGTGATTATGTCCTTTCTTCTGAAAGTTGTGTTGGAAAGCATTGGTTATGAGACGGACCCATTGTCTTCACCTCTTAACAAGTAAAAAACCCTATTACAAAAATTCTATACAGATTTCTAGTGAGAATTAACCTTATTGAAACATCAAATAAAGAAAACCCACTTGTTCAAGCATAAACACTAAGTTGGATAAATGCCTTATATGTATGTTAAAACAACCAGTAGTGTTAAATCTGTGCTCCTACTTTACAAATCTGTGCAAAGTCTGCAAAAATTAAACAACACAATTAGGCCAATCACAAACTCGCAGTGTATTGGCCTCTGCGCAGTGCAGCCTCAGCGCGAGGGCATTTGCTGCTTTAAACATAATGTGAGAGGTTGTGAGCTCCCAAAATAAAGTCAAGGAGGTTCTGACAATTCTGTAATAAACAGCCCACGTTGCGTGGGTAATAATTGTGAAGCAAAAATAAACTTGAGTTGTGTCAAGTGGAGCCAAAAGATAAAAAACCAGTGCAAGCGCACTAATCCAATGTAAGCTTTCTTTGCTGCCGCTGCTGCTAACAACTTAATAAAGGGGACCTATCATGCTAAATCCACTTTTTTACCCATTAAGTGCATTTTGTTGTGTACTTGGAGTCACTAGGAATGCAGAAAATTAGTTGCTCCCAGTGCTTCATAGATATCTTTATATTCTGTTTGTGTCATGTTTCAACTCATTCATTTTTCTCTATTTTTTTTATGATGTATTCTGAACTATTATGTCACAGTATTTGCGATTGAATTGCCAAATAAGTTTCAATCAACCTTCTAACTATAATGGCCTCCTCTGTGAAGTGCCCCGTTGGATTTAAAGTGCCTGTGACATGCCTACCCTTCAGTTACAAAAAGTCAAAGAAAACATCTTTATACTTAAGAAAATTGGCATAGTACACCTGATTTTACCCATTTTGTCACATAAATGGCCTACTTTCTTTTGAATTTGCCTCAGTCAAAGTGAAACAGGAAGTGAC
>JAUBOC010000002.1:16958006-16991096 GCA_032275365.1 Anablepsoides cearensis
CTACAGTCTGTTTTGTTAGCTTTTGTAACAACGCTCTGTTCACATGCAGACATTCCCTTTTTACATCACTTCCTGTTACTTCACATGCAAATATCTCAACAACCGTTCATCTCAGCAACATGAAATTTGGTTTGCAACATGTTATCATTGTTAGCTTCCCAAAAACGCATTCATGTTTATTACAAAAATTTGATGTCACAGGCACTTTAAAGAGATAGCCTCAAAATGAGTTGATCCGAGGCACACCTCAGAAAAGGAGTAAAAGAGGGGCTTGTGGAGTTTCAATAAGGAGGAATTCAGACCAGAGTATTGCAGTTTCACTTTATAGACCCCAACTGAATGATTGCACTGTAAAAATGAAGAATTTAAAAACATATGTCTCTTTTAAAGGTGCACTTGCACCAAATATGGACATCTGATTGCATGACAAATGTCTGTCGTGTTGCATTTACCTCCAGTTTGAAACGCAGCCTATTCATGAAGAAAGTGTCATCTCTCCTAAACTCATACAGTGATCAATCTGGTTCTAATACTTTTAAACCTATACTAAATAACTTCAAAAGAGAAGTTGACCACATTTTGCAGCTATTTTGCTGATTGCGTTAAACTTCTCTAGACAAGCGAGTCCATGTGTTTTCACAATCACTTGTGTGCCTCTTTTTAAAATGAGCCTGACCAACAGCAGGTGCTGGAAGATGAGGTTACACATAGTTAACTGTGTTTCTGTTAGTGACATGAAAGTAAAATTAAATTGCTTTATATTGTAGGCATCTGTTTTCTGTGAACCCACTTCAGTCTATGTTTCTCTGTGCTTTGTCAGATTTGTTGTTTTATGGAGAAATTAATTCCTCAAAAGCACATTTTATGTTGGAGTTTTACTTTAGTGAGGGGATTGGTCTTGATTTAGGGTCTAGCATGGATCTGGAATACTTCAAATTGAAGGCCCTTATGCCAACTTGTGAAATATTTTTTTCCCACTAAATGGCTAATAAACATTATATATTTAATCAATTTGTTAGCATTACAGTACGTACATGCATGAAATATATATTTTTAATTCCATCTTTACGTAAATGTCTCCAAACTTTTCACAAGCTGGCACAAGTTGTCTAAAGCGTAATAGGGTGACGGGGCCTTTAAGGAGAACTCAACTGTAGTGCGAGGGTAAAAAAGAAGGAATCATCCGTTTTTGACCTTGTGTGTTTTATGGGAGGGGAAATGGAGTGTGACAGGGCCCATTTTAGTGAGGAACAACGGAGCAAAGCTGATATGTGTGTGAACTGGGTGGTGTGAGTACGCTGTGACATTGCCATTGATCCAGCTTAGCAAGCTGCCCGGTGATGCAAGGGACTGACAAGGATTTCATTCAACTGTTCTTGACACACAAACACACAACTCTTTGTATTTGCGTGTATGCACAAAAGTAGTTTTGATGTGTAATTCATCCAGTCTCCTACTCAATTTGCTTTCTAAGCCTGAAGTCGTCAGCAGTTAGCTGCTGTAATGTGCAGTACTGTAAGTCTGTAATGTGAATAAAAGTGAGTATTAATATTTCACTGAAGTTTTGTAAATCCGAAGTCTAAAAATATGTATTTTATGTTTGTGCGTCTCCAACGGACCATCACAGAAACAAAAGGCATATAAAATATTAACTTTATTTTAAAAAAGGACTTGTTTGGCTGTGTCCAAATTCAGGGGCTGCATCCATAAAAGAACACGGCCTACCTGGTCTACGTGGTCCGAATCCTTTGTCAACAGAGAAGATGGAAAGAAAAGTATCTGTGAATTTGGACTGTTTAGCTTTATTGCACTTATCATACCATTATGTTCTGTTGCATAGCAAAACAGAAGCAATGAAAACGGAACATATCAAAATATTTGTAGATTATTATTTTATTATTATTAATATTTTAAATGAACAAAATTAAATTAGAAGCAGTACTTAAAGAACGAAAGAACCTGATGTATGAGTTTGTTTTTTATTCTTATTTGTTACAAAAATAGGAAAAAATATATCAATGCATATGACAAAAGACTAACAACACAACCACTTTAAACTTTTAATATTTATACTGTCAGATTTTTATTTGAAACAGTATTCCCATCTCTGGCTTTGTTTGCCATTACAAGCAATGTCGGCCCGCAATGTATCTTGGGATAGGGTGGGCTGAGTTAGGATCCACCAGACCCGTCCATCAGATTGGGGGGGGAGGACACATTTGTGGGCTGCAATTGGAGGAGCCTTCAAATTTTGGATATGCTTCTGTGCGTTACTGTGATGTAATCAGCCTACAAATTCAGCCTTGAAAGGATGCAGCCCCTAAATATGGACACAGTCGGGTGGAAATAATCTGTATTTGAAGTGAAAAAAACACGAGTTAGAAATTGCCATATAATGACAGAAATATGTTTTGAACAGGATCAGTTTTAAAAATCATGCAGGCCATAGCAGAGGTTTCCTAATATTTCCAACTTGTGCATGATAAAAAGCAATAATGGCAGTGAATGGAATTATCATCATAGTTCCAAGGGTTGTGTTTGGTTTTCAGGAAGCTAGGAGGTAATAATTTAAGCATAATGTTTACAGCCTGTTGTTTCACCAAATGTCATGTGATTTTTACTAATAAGCCAATTATATCAAGGGCACTTTGATGGTACTAAACCACCAACATCTTCAAACCCAGACCTGAAACAATGAAGGAAGACAGAACATGAGAAAAAAAATCTAAAAGTTTAGAACCACTTCAAAGACAATCAAGGTGTCCAGTGCAGAAAAACTTCTTGTTATAACTTCTGTTTACCAGCAGGCCTTGAATTTGACATGTGTTTATAAAGTGTTAGTATATCTAAATACGAGAAGGGTCTTCAGTGTAGCGTCTACATGTATGTCCAACATGCATCTGATCAAAAGTACAAATAATTTCCCTCTTCATGCTATTAAACCACATAAAGCAAAGAGTATGAAAATGAAACCTCCTATTATTTCAATTAGAGCTTTGCCAACCTGTCTAACCATAAGCTGATTTTCAGTTAAACAGGATCTAGTTTTTTTTTGTTAATGCAAACTGTGCCAGAACACAAACTGCATCAGATATGGGTCACTGAAGAAAACATGCAAAGTTTCCTTTCTCTCTTTTTACTCAACAATAGTTCCTCACATTACAATATCAGATACAGTAACTGTCCATCACAAAGTCTCAGGTTCTTTAAAATGCAAAACTGAATGTTTCTGTAAAGCACAGCTCATTTAGTTTTGTGTTTTGTGTTCTCATCTGTGAGCTGGAGCGGTTTAGAGTCTGAAATGCATTATTACTAGGTCACACGCCCTTATCCTACACATGTGCTCCCTGATCCATGAACAACAGCGTCTGAGGTGATTCCCAGGGCGAAGGAAATGCCAAATCATTACTGTCAGCTTAACTTCTTGTCAGACAGACAGTGATCACTCTGTGGAAAAAAAGGTCCAGACAGGGAAGCTGCAGAAAATGTAGCTTCATATGGTAACAACATGCTGAAAAATGAAGACACATGAATTTGCCAAAGGTTAAAAACAAACATCTCCCTTGAGTGAAATTAAGATTTGATTGATGAATGTTTATGTGTTAGAATCCTGCAGACCTAAAAAAAACAAAAAGGTTTCAGCTGTTTGACAGACATTACTCAACCATAATGAAAAGCAGCTAACAGTGTAGCTAATGTTTTGAGTCAGACGTACATTTCCTGAGCAGCTATACTTTCCCATCAGAGAACACGATGCAACACTTTTCAGATTGTGATCATAAAGTGAATATTTTTATTTTTGAATATTAGCTTTAAACCCATTCATTCAAAACCTGTTTTTAGGCTCATGCAAGATGGAAAAAATAAAATAAAACAAAGCATCTCACGTTATTTTTTTAAAGATTTTAGGTCTTGAAAAATGGCCTTACGTGCAATATTTATTGTGTCATATGAGTTGTTTAAGTCTGATTTTTGGATTTGTTGCAGTAGTGTGTAGTTTTTATCTTCTCAGACCTTATATTTTGGTTTCTGTTTGGTTTTCTAATGTAACACATCATGCAATAAGTACGCCACGTTTTCTCACAATCGTGCAAAGAATTAAGAGGAAGTGAGCATGCGATGTGTAGTTCAGTTGGAAAGTCTGTGTGTTTCCATGGACTTGGCAGTGATAAAGAGGAGTTTCATCTTTCCCTTTTTTTTTTTTTGGAGTTGATTTCAGACATGAGAACAGGGAGGTGCAGCGTTGTGATGCAGCAGGGCTGATTAAAATAGAATGTTGCTGAACAGGCTGTGAAACCAAACAGTGGAATTTCCTTTTAATATGATTTGAATGCTGCTTTTTGTTTGTTGGGATTTGGAGCTTTGGCTCCTGTTCCCCCCCCCCCTCCTTTTCACACTTTTTGAGGAGCTTCAGAGAGAAAAGCGTGTGTGTGTGTATTACAGACTATAAGTGTACACACACACACACATGCACAGATGGCAGCTGCTCAGCGAAGCCTCTGAGTGGTAATTACTGAGTGTGAGGCGCATTACTTAACTCTTAGCATTGCAGACTGCAGGATATCTGTATTGCTGCTGCTGTAAAGGAGGGATTGATTTTTAAAGCGACAGGCTGGTTTAAAAAAAAAACTATAATAATTTTTCAGTTTGACGTACAGTGTGACTCACCTTTGTGCCAACTTTTATTGGACATAAAGTCAGATTTCTGACTCTTAGAGTTTATGATCGACTGCTGCAGGTTTATCATCAGTTTTTACAAAACAATTATGAAATTATTGTATATTAATATAAAGCGATCTTTAAAGTTGTTCAGGTGTGTTTGAACTGTGATTATATGTTTGGTGTGGTAGCTGAGAGTCATCCTAATACATACTGTGTGATAACAGCTCAGGCACCATAATTGTTTTAATTTTTTTAATTAACTGTTACCTAAGTTGACCCTTTTTGCCTGTTAGTAAAATATCTGGTAAAATAATAGATTTTAATGAAACTCAGAAGGAAATCATGTAATTTCAAATCAGCCCCTTGGTTAATCGACCTTAAATAACACGGAAATGGCTTTAACTGAAAGGTGGCGATAAAGAAAGGCAAATGAGAAGTAAAATGTCTTCAATAACTAAGAAAAGCAGACTTTTCTGAAGCACTTGGGTTTAACCTGAGGTCTTCAGTGTAACCTAACTCCAGTTTTTTAGTGAATTAATCTTAAAGCGTCCCACACAACAAGTGAGACTAAAGGTCTATAAAAAAACAGCAATGAGTGAAAGATAAAATGATAATTTACTATTGTGTTTGTGAAAAACCAAATGTGTTTTGCAGATTTCTTATCATGGCAGTGGAGAGGGAGGAGAGAGCGATGACTCAGAAGGCGAGAACCAGGAGCTTGCACAAATTGACAGAGGTATGTGTGCCACCCAAGGGATTCTTTTCATACACAAGATGTTTTTCTCACCGTCAACATTACATACAATATGACTGTAGAAGAAGAGCTTCTGTACTGTTTTCCAACTGTGTCTCTTTTTTTTTTTACATCTCTTCCTGGTTAACTTCTCCAGAGAGACGGAGAAATTGCGCCCTCACCCCTTTGGCCACCAGCCAGCAGCACAACCAGGGTGCCATCTCTCCGGCCCGGCTCCGACGCCTTCGCCTCCTCTTCGATGCCAATCTGGATCGACACTCATCAGAGGAAGAGCTTGAGCGGATCAGCTGTGGCGATAACAGGAAGTGGGTGTCCGCTCTCCCCCAGCGCCACAGCGATCATCACAGCAGCGCTTCAAGCGACGAGGAGGTGCGGGACCTCTGCGGCTGCCGGTCGCCATCTGCCTCCGCCAGGCCGCTGGTCGAGCCTGGCGCTTGCCTCGCCGCGTCCCCCAGCCCCGTGCTCTTCAGTTCCAGCCCACCACATAACCTCAAGCCGCCCCCGATAAGATTTCAGCTACAGGTGGTCCAGCCAGTCGCGCGGCCAATCATTCTGACCCACTTTGAGCAGTCGGCACCTTATAGAAAATATCGACACAGCTACAGTGGGGAGCCTGGGAGACCCAGTCTGGACCTGGAAAAAATGCAACAGGTGAGTAATCCAGTTCATGCTCCACACATTTACAGTGAGGAAAAAGATTTGCTGGACACAATAAAACTCAAACTAAATGTCTGAAAACATTTTGTGTGGAACTTATTGAAAATGGTTTCCCATAAAGCACTAATAGAGGAACTAATTTTGATTAGTTCTTTAGGGCTTTTGCTACTTTTTAGCATTTGCTAAATTTAGAAGCACTAACTCAGGTCTTTAAATTCATTGATCAACATTATTGTTACCAGCCGAGGGTGAAGGTTGTCACTCATTTTGTTCATGTATATTTCACTTATCCATTAGGTGACATAAATATTGTCTCATGGATTGAAAGTACATTTTTTTTCTCTCAGAAGCTGTATACTCTGACTGACTGCACTCCTGACTCACGGTTTTAGTTTATAGCCAATAAGAGACAGTTCCTATAATAACAACTTAAGATTTTTAAGTATGGATTATATTACTTTACAATGGGAGACCCTGAAGCAATTCCATTGAATATTTCCATTTCCTGTACTCTGTAACCCCCCCATGCCGTGCTGTACCCAGACTGCATCCTTTCAGTTCTCCATTTAACAGTTTTACATTTCTGATATCCTTCATGCTTTCTGACCGAAGCCCTACTATAAACACAGGAAAATGATTGTCGAACAACACAGCTAGCAATCCTCAACAACTGTTTAATTACCACCATTCAACCAATCCCATCCATATGTGACTCATGTTGACTCGGAAGAACTTTACATGGATTAGCTGCCCTGGTGGAAGTCTTGTAGCCCCGCCATGCTGCCCTCTCTTATAATAGTGTTTTTAGAATTAGTTTTTGCTAATCAGTGCTTTAGAATTAGTAGACCTAAATATGTGAGTTAGTGCTTTAGTGGAACTAATGTTTAAATTAATGCTGCCTGCCAACCACTGATGGTTTTGTAGCCAAAACATTGAATTTCCTGTCTCACATGGAAGGCATGGGTGATTTTTGTAATACAGCAACTATTAACTCATACAAGTTTAAATACAACTCAAAAATTAGTTCCTTTCACTTTAACTACTTTATTTTGCTCATATTACACTGTTTGCCTACTTCTCAAGATTTCTGTTTGGTTTTAGGCTTCAGTTAGATCACAAGCAGAAAACATTTTGCTTGGAGAGGCAAATATTTTAGTTACAACAACTGAAAGACCACATTACTTTTGTTTTTCTTCAAGACAGCTGTATTCAAATTTGTGTTCAGGGCTTTTTCTATCGAAGCCCATTTACGCCATGAAAGAAAAAATAAAAGCCCAACAGGAAGTCATAATTTCGACTTTAAAAGTTGTAATTATGACTTTTATTCTCGTAAGTAGCTACGATTTTAAAAGTCGAAATTATGATTTTTATTCTTGTAATTACGACTTTTAAAGTCGAAATTATGACTTTTATTCTTGTAATAACAACTTTAAAAATCGAAATTATGATTTTTATTCTTGTAATTACGACTTTTAAAGTCGAAATTATGACTTTTGTTCTCGTAAGTAGCTACGATTTTAAAAGTCAAAATTATGTCTTTTACTCTCGTAATTTTGACTTTAAAAGTCGTAATTACGATTTTTATTCTCTTTATTACGACTTTAAAAGTCTAAATTATTACTTTTATTCTTGTAATTACGACTTTAAAAGTCAAAATTATTACTTTTATTCTTGTAATTACGACTTTAAAATTCAAAATTATGACTACCTGTTGGGGTTTTATATTTTCTTTCATGGCGGAAATAGGCTTCGATATTTTTCTGTCCATTTTTCTAATAAGTTTGTAGTAGCGTTGATGATGATTGATCAAAAGATTTCTCCGTGCTCTTTAAGCACATTGAGGTGTTGCATGTAGCTTACTATAAAAAAGAAGACCACCTTCACCCTCTGAGCAAATCAAACTGGGATCTCAGTTTGGGGATTTGGCCCAAAAATACAATGAGGGCTCAAGCACACATGGCTGCACAAAATGCAAACGGAGTCTTCCACTTCCAAAGCCGGACGCTCGACACCTCGGTGGTCCGGCTGGAGCGGGATGAAGGAGAGGGGAGGCACAGACAGCAGATGTCCGCCCTCATTTCTCACAAAGGCTGCTGAGCGAGGGGAAAACGATGGAGGGGTGGAGGCAGAAGAACAGGATTAAATAAACGAACAGAAAAAAACGACGGCCACTAATGAGTCACAGGGAAGCTGCCGCACTAATCATTAAAATCCAATAGACCTGTTGGCCCACACCGTGGATGGGGAGAGAGTGAGTGCAGGGGGAGACACTGCAGGTTTCAGGGGTCCATATGTCCATGAGGTTTTTAGAGGGAAAGAACAGATGATGAGAGACAGCAGGCAAGAAGGGTGTGTGTGCATCCATCATCCACCCTGTCTGTGTGTACATCCTCTTTTTTTTTATATATCAGTGTGTCTGTATATGTGAGTGTGTGTGCACGCTCAGTCAAGTGGAATGGGAGGTGCTGCAGGGAATACAAAAGGGGGCCTGCAGAGGTAGCAAGGAGACAGTTTCCCATTAACCCTTTCACTGAGAAACCTCCAGACTCCATGTAACTACTTTACCAGATTCCCTTCTGGAAGAGAAACCACAGACACAAGTTAAATCCACCTAAAAGGTCTCAAACTCAGGGGAATCCTGTGGCAGAAACTGAATTCTTTTTAGATAAATGGTAGATTTTAAGTTATTCTTAATCCTTCAAATCTTTCTGCTTTGGTTGGGAATGCAAAAGCACAAGTCTTAACTGTCTTCAGACCTCATATTCAACATTTAATAGTGGAACATTTAGCTGCAGTGCCCCAGTGAGACCAGATGGAGCTCAGCTTCTTTATTTAATAATATATCTCATCGTTTCCTTGAAAGAGTGGGTTAAAGGGGTCAGGGAGTTGCTTTCTTTTAGTCCCAGCTAATCCCATCATAATCCGCATCACAGATGAGGCCTCTCCATTTGTTAGTGTCATTATCTTGGAGAAGCAACAGTTTGTGCAGCAGATGTTGCTGATAGATGATGCAAACTTGTTGCTCGGGTGTTTAAAGAGCTCCAGTTATTCAGCAACCTGTTGCCAGTTTAATGGCAACCAGTTATAAAAACATTGCTTGAAAGTGCATTATCCCCTAAACAACAAAGAAAATAGAGAATAAGTGAATATTTTACTTGTTGCCTTCATCGGTAAGAAGAGGACTGCATAATTGAGAAATAAAGCTTTTTATAGCATTTCAAAACAATTTTCCACAATTATCAGCTATCTGCACAAGTTTATCATTAAGCTGATCAATAATCTGAATTTTGTACGCGCAAATTAAAATTCTGTAAGGATGAACTAAACAACTTTAGGATTAACACGTAAACATTAAAGCTTCACTACGGATTAATTAAGATGGAGCAACTTTTTTTCTGTTGCCATGCTCTCAATAATCTGCATAACCTATTAAACACCAACAACAAAATAAATAATGAAAACACATAAAAACTTGAAAATGATCTTCAATCTTTAAAATAAATGTTAGAAAATCAACCTTTTCACCCGTTTAAAATGATGTTTATAATTCTGGAAGCATTTGTGTTAAAGTGAGAAGCATAGCATATTTGCTGTTCTGTCAATGCACGTTTAGGCAGACAGTTGTCAGAGGGCGTGTTGTGTCACTGATACAGAACAGATTAGGGTTGGCAGGAGGGCAAGTGCACAGCAGGTCTGTCCCACATCACAACAGCAGGAGTTTTGTGTTGCTTTTCTTTTCCGGCACTCTTTGGAAGCTGCCTCTCCAACTTGAGACAATTCAGTGATTGTGTGGTCCCTCCACCCCCACTGTTTTTTCTTTTTTTTATAAAAATGAAAAAGCTGCGTGGACATTGAGGGTTCGTGGGAGACAGGATATTGCATAAGTTTGAACTTTTTAGTCAGACAGCTGGATTTGCCTCATTTCCTCCTTCGTCCTGATTCATCCTCTTGTCTTGTAACATATTGCTGTAAAACTTTTAAAATGTCTGAATATGGTAGGATGATACCTCCACACAGTAGCTCAAGGTTTCAAACTTTGAATCTGCACTGACCTTGAGCAAAACTAAAGCAGTTTTAAGGTCTAGCGGTAATAAAGTTTGCCTGTTCTTGACACAGATAGAAGTGATGATGAGTGAAAAACATTTGCAAGTGCTTGAAGGTATCGCCCTAAAACAGGACTGACCTGTCAAAGTGATCAAGTTCTTGTGTCATAAACAACTGACAAAATAAATGGGCCTTAAATAAAGAAAACAATCCTGGAAATCACCTGCTGGTTTACACACAGCCTGGATTATCATCATATCCAGCAAATTCACTGATTTGATTTTTTCGTTTGGAAATACATTGCTTGTTTTTTGTTATCAACTTCAGGGATGTCTGTGTCATTTCATTTCACTGCTGTGCGAGTGGAAAACAGAGAGTAGCAGAGAGTAAAGGAGCAACAGTTTTGTAAGAACATGAGCAAAAAGTGGTATTTTTAAATCACTTTCACATTTTGAAACCAGAGCTTGCTCTGTGCCTAGTTCAATGTTGCACAAGGTTCTCTGTACAAACATACAAATGAAGTTAATTCCATTTTTTTCTGTTTCTTAATAGTCATAAAGGAGTTTTGTTTTTATTGCTGAATAAATGTTCACCAGCTGTTGCTGAGAATGTTTTTGTTTTCCACAGAAAATGCTGCTGAAAAAGAACTGTGGAGGGAAAACACGGACTATGAAGATCCGAGTGAGTTTAGTTTTTAATTCCATTTTATTTGGCTTGTTTTGTCAGGCTAAACTGTTAATTTATGAATGTAAATGTATAAGGGCTTCTCTAACTCTCCAACTTCCCAAGGATTCAGATGAGGTCTTTTGCTCGTTGAAGCAACTTTTTCTGTTAAAACTGGATGATTTCGGGCTCTGTCATCATGGAACTTAACCTTGCCAACTTTCTAACCACTGATCCAGAGTCCAGATTTTTTTTGCACTTTGATAACCTAAAGCCTTTTAAGTTGTACATGACTTCTCTGCATTGTTTGTTTGGAAATACTCTTACTTTCACTTTTAAAATTCCACCCGGTCTTAGTCGTGTTTATAGCTCATAAAGTTTGATAAAACTTGCTGGAAAAGGACTTTTTTGCTCAGCCAAGCTTTTTTAAAGAAGATTCATTTCTGTTCTTTCAAGTGTTGGATTGTTCCAAATCCAATTTTAAGACTTTCAATAATCTTCTTTTTTTTGTGGTCATTCTTTACATACTGACAATTTAACATTTATGAAATGAACATTTTTTAAACAACAGAACATGTTTTTGACTTAGCCAAAACTATATTTATTATATATTATATATTTTCTTTGTTTGGTCATTTATGCCTATTGTTTGCTTATGCAGAACCAACTGCTATGCAAAAACAACACTTATATGACACTATCCTGCAATATGAACACTGATGATTAGAATTTTACTTGTTTTTATAGATCCTAAATGTGCTTTATGAAGAACAAAATCAGGTTGATAAATACATCCCTAGCAGTTTGTTGCTGGATACATTTGCTACACTAGTAACTAATATTTTGTTGCATCTTTGCCACAAATAAATGAATAAAAATATGAACACATGGTGCACAGGGAGACCCCTTTGTCAGGCGGGATCAGGGTGTCTGTTATGGATAAGGTTGCTCGGTTGCCCTGTGAACAGCCAGGCCTGTCCTGTGGCCAGCACCTTGATCTCCATCCAAATGCATACTGGGACGGCATCTGGCCACAGTGTTTGTTTCCATGCCCTGCTAGCTGCAGAAAATCTGATAGCACCATCCGAGTGTTTTTGCAGCAGCACTATCAAACTTTCTTTGTCAAGTTTATCCCAAGTTTATCAGTTTTTAAGTCACCTTTTCACTTCAAACGTGTTTCAAAGCTCTGTTAAGTACTGAACTATTTTTACAAAGTTAGTGTCCTGATTGATCCGGTAATCATCCATCAGCTCTGCTTCAAACTGTGTTGAGTTTTTTTTTTGTTTGTTTGAGGGAAGCTCGACTGGAACGAGCCTCAGCATCTTGGCACAGAGCAGGCCGCTCCAGAAGGATGCTCTGTGTGGTGAGAGAAGTGACGTTATTATCACGTTGTGTGGGATAGTGTCGGTGGAACCTTATCACACACTTGTTTATGTATACACACCAACTGTAGCAGCATCTCATGTGAAACCTATCTCCCATGTATGCATGGAGGCTCGTCTGTGGAGTCAGAAACCGAGGATGATCTCTGAGTAAGTGGCGATGAGAGGTAGAGCAGAGGAGGAGGAAGAGGAGGTGGAGTGTGTGTGTGCGGTTCCCTTGTGGTGTTTTTCCAGGGATGGAGTCATTTTCCATTTATAGCCTGGAACACTGAAACATACAAGTATTGCTCATTATCCTCTGTTCTCGCTGGTAGTGTTGTTGTCCCCGTCAGTGACGTCTGCAGGCACTGGGTTTGTTCCAGCTTTTAGATGTTCCTTGAAATGAGCACACAGCAAGTCTTTGAGCCGTTTGGAGGCCGGCGTGGACTCTCTCTCCTCTTTGTGGCACACTACTCGTCACTCCCCCTCTTTATCTGGAAATTCTTGGTTTCCTGGCCACAAACCAGAAGAGAAACTGGTTCTGATGGGGCCCTTGGTTTTAAGCATTCAAGCATGGGAGTAGTTGAAGGGGTTGAGGTCGTTAGCAGTGGTGCGTGTGTTTGTATGGAAGCAGTTGGGAAACACAGATTTGGCCGCACAGACTGCTTCTGACGCTTGTTCTTTTCAGGGGTTGGAGGTGAACAAGAGACCGCGTCACAGGCCTAAGCAAGCAGAAGTGATGGCATCTGGTTTCAGCTACCATAAAGAGTGGCTGGAGAGCAGGGTGACGATTGATCGAAGGGAAGGAAATGGTGCAAATAGGAAGAGAGCGGATCAGGGGAAATTGCTTCATGCTACTGTGGTTTATATTGAGGTTAATTACATTGATGTGATGTAAATACTTCTTCAGCTGTGGCAAAAAGTTTTCATCTCTAAGTTGTATGAGTAGGAAATCTTTGCAAGGTTCACATGTTTTACTGTGTCTTCATGTGGATCATTTCTTTTGACTATTTAAGCCAACATTAGGACACGAAACAACTCTTAAGTAGGTTTGGGAATTGTTGCTGAGTTGCTACAGCTCATTCGTCAGTGCTGGATCCCCGAAGATGTTAGATGAAGTCATAGTAACACCTGTGGCCTGACTATGTGGGATTTTTTTTTCTTTCCCTCTCACTGATGTGACTGGAACCAGTCAGCAAAAGTGGTGCGTTTCATTTCTCAGTTTCTGCGTGGAATCAACAGCCTCTGGAGAAAGTGCTGCCTCACTGCCAAATTCAACAGTCATTTCCTGTCGTTTCCTGCGGGGAAGAAAATGACTAGGGCTAATTTTAGACCGGGGGCTCGTATAATCACAAAGAAG
Organism: Anablepsoides cearensis; assembly: GCA_032275365.1. NCBI lineage: Eukaryota > Metazoa > Chordata > Actinopteri > Cyprinodontiformes > Rivulidae > Anablepsoides > Anablepsoides cearensis. The sequence continues at coordinate 16,971,508 of JAUBOC010000002.1, forward strand.
GGGAGTGAGGGGTGTCTTTGCAAGTGGAAAAGCACTAAACCTGCAGTGAGAATGGAAAATAAAATCTCTGTGAAAATGTACTACAGTTATTATTATTCCGTGATGGGTTGTTTTTGAGTGACTTCTTCTCTTGTAGGATTGAAAATGAAAAAAATAAGTTGCTGTTTGTACCAATAAATCGATCTGTCTTTTGTCTTTTTTTTGTCTGTCCTCAGAATCTGACTGGAACTCGTCCTCCGCCCAGGTACACCTACGACCCGTCCATCTTTGCCTTCCGCTCCTTGAGCACAGTGCCCCCCTGCAGCCCCCTGACCCCATCTGAGGATCCTCCCTGCTTATAAGCAAATTTAGTTCATCATGTCAAACACCAGCCCCACACCTCATTTTCAGGTGGCTACTTTTTTGTAGTTTCTGCAACAAGCTTAAAGGACTGACCACTGGCAAGTCATTTGTTTTGATGATGGAACTGTTGCGCTCTCAGGTAATCTCTCTGTGTCTTTTTGATTGTTGCTGAAATCAGGAGCTTTTGGAAGTAAGAAAACGACAACAAAAACATGGCCTAGCAAAACTTTTCTGAGGATGTTAGGTGTATATATAGCTGTAATTGATGAAAAATTGATCAAATATCAAGCATGGACTAAAGACCAGGGCAACCTTTCTGAAGCCAGAACTTTTTGTAGTTTGGATCGTATTGAAGGAAATGATGCATGTTAGACAATCAAGTGGTTCCAGGGTTTCTTCCTTTGTAACTTCCTATCTAAACAAGGTGAGTTGAGTCATCTATCTTGTTATGCTTAAGACAGTGGTTGCATTTATCTGTCTGAAAACTACTTATATGGATGTGTTCTTGAGTACACAGTACTGTAAGGTCGAACTATAACAAACATGTACTGTAGGTGAATAGTCGACCTTTGATGATGATGATGTACATTTCTTACCAAGCTGTCACTTGTAGTCCAGGTCAGAGTTATTCTCTTGCATGAATTCCACAGCTGTGCAGAAAGAGAGAGATCTGTGGAAACGGTTATGGCGGTAGATTGCTGCACATTTGGCTAAACAGTGCCGTGTTCTGGATAGCCTACTTGTAGTGTGCCATTTTTCTTTTTCCAATATTGTACCTCAATGTTTCTAGGTAAAAAAGGACCACTGGTCTATTTATGATGTCCCAGTGTTTCTAAAGATCTCTTACATGCCTTGAAATGACATTCCTGTTGTATCCAACTGAATCTGAGGTACCTCTCAGTTCCCGAAATGATCAGATGAATTGAGTAAACACAATGCCATCACTGTAACTAAAGGTTTTCCGAACTGAATGTAACATTGACCTTTTTTTGTCCATTGTTGCACAAAAAATCTAATCAATAAAAGCTCGGTGGCCTCTTGTTTATGAACTGAATTTTTTTAAGAAATTAAAGTGTTTCAGAAACAACACTTGCATTGTTTCCCTTAGCTTAACCTTTGTCCTGAGTTAAAGGGGATAGTTCGTGTGAAATATCCCCTTTTTAGCCATTTTATTGTGTACTTAATCTGTAGGAGTGCAGAAAAGTTGAATTTAGTCTCTCCTGGTGCTATCTTAATATTCTTTTTGGGTGATATTTTTCAACTCAATCAGTTTTCTGTATTTTCTATGACATTTCTGAACTATTATGTCTCAGTATTTGCAATGGAACTGCCAAATAAGGTCTGGACTAACCAGGGGCGGAACTAGACATTTTTGCATGGCCATGGTGGTTTTAAGGGGGGCACATACAAATAAAATAAAATAAAACCACTCTGGATTTCAAAGTTCAAGATGGCCTTCACAGCTAACTTCAACTGGCTCTAATTTAGCTGTTTTAAGAAATATTGAGCTGAAATGTTGTGATTGTAGCTAAGAATGATTAAATAAAAAAACATGCTGTTAGTCCCAGCTAACATAACTGCTAATGCTAATTTCCCAAAGAGCTATAACTTCATCAATTTTTAAAGTCAACGCTGAAAATTAGCATAGTAATAGCCAAGAAACATTTTTTTAATACAAATTCCAAGATGGCTGCCAAAGCTAATTTCAAATGGCTACAACTCAGCCAGTTTTAGATATAGTAAGCTGAAATTTGGTGTGGTGGTATCCAGGAATGATCTCAATGACATACCCCAGTTAGCAAAAAAAAAAGTTTATTGTATGTCCATCTTAGAATTGCCACATGCAAACCCTAGCCCACTTGTCAATCATTTGGGGGTGGCACCTGGGGTGGACAATTAGGGGCCAGGACTGGCAAGTGCCACCACTGCCGTGCCTCTGGCTCCGCCCCCAGGACTTACCAACTCTGGCTCCAACATGTAAGGCTGGATGGACAGGTCTCCCCTTATTTATTTATTTCATTTTTTAGTTAATTTGTAAATAAAAAGGTTTCTGCACCATTATAGTCATAAACACCTCTAACAAACTGGAATGAACAAGCCTGGAAGCTGGAGGGGGTGAAGTACCTCGTTTGGATTCAAAAGTACAGCATAAAAAGAGCGTCTTTGAGAAACACATTAGAAAAGGTGTGAAAAGTGGGCTTGTAGAGTTAAAATAAGTAATTCAGACAGAAACATTGCAGTTCCAAAAGCATGATGTGTTTACTTGAAGTTAAGACGGTGGCTTAGTTGAGCAGGTTTAGTAAATACTTCCAGCATCTCTCAAGTTATGTACAGACAGTTTTATTACAACAAAATACAGTTTACATTTATTTTTGTGAGAAAATACAAGAAGAGAGCTGGTGGGAAGTGTGGGAGAAGTAAAAAAAAATCACTGAGTGGGATTTTACAAAGAAAGGAATCCTGCTCTGAGCAAACACACACCAAGCGTTCACCAAGACAATCTTGTTAAAAAGAGTACTTTGAGCAGAGTGTGTGTGTGTGTGTGTGTGTGTGTCCGTGCGCTCGCAGATACACATACTCCACTTAGCTTGAGTCATTATCAGCTTACGTTTCATCCAGAACGCCATCCAAATGTCCAGATGGTCAGAAAAGCTGCTTCAATGCTTTCCCTCCCTGCTACACACTCCCTCCTTTAGAGGAAAGGGAGAAAAAAGTAAAAGGTTATGGCAGCAATCAACTGAAGCCAACGAAAGGGATGCAGAATAAATGTCAGGCTGGTTTAAAAGCAAGAGAAGTAGAATTAAAATGCTGCTTTTTCTTCAAATAAAAGGTTAAAATCAAAGCGCTGCCAGTCTTTATTATTACACAGAGTGAGGAGCTTGAGCAGGACAAGTCTCAGCATTGAAACATTAGGCTTTCTGTTTGTTTGAGTTATGAGATGAATAGAAAGATGTGGTGGTGTGCGACTGAGATGGGAGGAATGAAAATGGAGAAGTTTGTCTCTGATGTTCCCAGTCAGTAGCCATATTTGTCGTTGAGGTGGGTCCGACCGTCTCCAGTCTGACCTGAGAGAGAGGGGAAAAAAAAAAAAGAGTTGTGAACTTCAGAGCTGCATGTTTTCATCATCAGCCTAATTACAGCGCCGTGCCGTTAAATCTGTCCCTGAGTAAAAGCTCAGTCTGGCTCCTGCTTCAGAGCTCATTTTATTCAAGCTTATCTTATCACTCTGGAGTGACTTTGAGCTGCATTCCTCAGCGAACAATAAAATTGTTGTTGCAATTTCAGCCTCAGAAATGGAGCTTAAAAGCCTGTTTACTTTCTTTTGATGGCAAAGTATTTGTTTTCCCTTGTAACTGTGGGTGCTCCGGTTTCAAATATGGTTTTACATAAAAAAATGAATATCTACAGCAATTCTAGCTGATTAATGAGCTTAAAGGTGATTTAAGGATGCGATCAGCAGTAGGAACGTTGTTTACCTGCAGGCGGCAGCCACACTGAATAATCAGGGTCGTCCTCAGGATACTGTCCTGACAGCTGCACAGGAGGCTGCGGAGACACCAGGAATAAGTTGTTTCACATGGTCTAACTGACACACGTTAAACCTGATGTGTGCGGTGGTTGGTTACCCTGCTGGGGCCCATCACTCTTTTCTTCTTTCGGGGACCAGGGTCTGCTGTTCCGCCCTCTGCCTTTGACTCTGTGGACAAGAATAACAAACATTTAAGGTAAACCTCAATAAATAATTATGTAAAAGTTTCTGTCTTTCTTTTTAACATTAAAGGACATAAAACAATGTTTCTTATTCCCTAAATGTTGAAAGCAATCTCATTAGTACTACCTTTCTTCCAGGTCTGGTTTCGAGGGTGCAATATGTTACTCTAAAATTAGTTTGGCACTCTGCTCTAAAAGCAGACACATTTTAAAAGGACCCACCTGATTTTAGGGGGGCTGCTGACGACTTCTTGCTGCTGAGAGGAACTAGCTGCTCTGCTTCGTCACTCTTCTTCGGCTTCTGGATTTGATCTGACATGAAGTGAAGCAAACAGAGAAAATAATCAGTGACAATTAAAACGATTCAAAAATGATTAGTTTGATGACAAGCATAAAAATATGTCAGGACAAAGACTGACACAATTAAAAGGTTTTAGATTCAACAAAAAATTCCTTTCTTGCAAAAATGCAGAAAGATTTCCGCTGAATAGCAAAAAAGTAAAAAAAAAAAAGCTAACATTAGCACAAACAGAAAAGGCATGTTTGCTGAGTTAAGCAGTAAGAAGCTGAAATTGTCACAAAAGGTGAATTTATCTGTAAAAAGCTCAAATTAGCTAAAAAGCACCACACCACAAAAACAGCTGAATTTAGCAGAAAGCAGCGAAAAGAAGCTTAAAGTAGCAGAAAATACCGAAAGAAGCATAAAAAAGTAGATATTAGCAGAAGAATAACAGTCAGAATGATAGCTAAAAAAGCAGAACAAAGCTAAAATCTGCAGAATAGAAACCGAAGGAAGCAGAAATTAGTACAAAGAAGATAAAAAAGCAGAACCAGAACAAAAGGTGAAATGTACGGTAAAGATTTATGAACATTTTGAAGTGTTGAAAACAGCTCTGTTCTTTTTTAATAACAAAAACGTGTCCGAAAAAGCTAAATATCTCAAAAAGTATGATTTGCTGAAGTACTAAAAGTCAAAGCTGGAATACCCTGAAGGAGCTGAACGTTGTGATATATAAATGTTTGAAATAGCATAAAAATTGCGTACCAAAAAATATATGGAAGAAAAACTTATCTCAATAGTGTGAAAACTTTGTAAATATTCACATAATGAAAGTATTCAACAGAAAACAATCCTTATCTTAAATGTCCTGAAAGGTGAAAAATAAAAAGTGCATTTAATTTGTAAAATGTATCCTCTACAGCTTTAGTTCCACAAAAACAAACAAAAAAAACTATATGACTGTTTTTTTTCACTGCATGTTTGTAAAACTAAAACTTGATGATTTTAATGAGAAGGCAGACAGGAAGACTGCCATCTAGTGGTAGCATAAAGCAACATCCTGCTTATTTTTTTACCTATGACCTCCAGAGACTCGTCTTTCAAAGTAGTTTTCTCTTCAGAAGTGGAAGCAGTAAAATCTTCTGTGCCAGGTAGAGACGAAGTGATGCCATGTTCATCACCATCATCTTTATTTATCTCTGCCGCCTCCTCCTCTTCCTCCTCCTCCCCACCAGGCGGAAGCTCTTTCATGTTGAAAAGCTCTGCAGGCAGGTTGGGCCGCTTAGGAGGCAACTTCTGCAGAGGAGAGGAGAGGGTGAGCAGCAGGTAACTGAGATAAAAAAAAAGATATTTCAGGTTTCTGGATCACCCACTCCGATGGTCCCAGTTTTCAGCTTGAATTTGCTTCCTCCTTTCATGGCTCCAAACAGCGGTAAAGTCTTTTTGGGCTTCTCTGACTCTGAACTTCCACTACAACAGCAACACAAACCAACAAGCTTTAAAATGATACCTGTGGCTTTATGCTTAAAAACAGAATATAAAAGTAGAACTTTTAGGGGAAATTGTGTGTCACCTGGGAAGAAGCGAAGGCATCTGTGCCGGCCGCGTCAGGTCCACCAACTTACGAAGCTTTTGAGCTTCTTTACGCAGGTCGGCCACGTGCAGGTGCAGCTTCCGGCGCTCCACGGCGTCCATCGCTGCCTCGGTTTTCACCGCCGTCATGAAGGCGTCCAGAGAGTCCTCAGCGGAGGAGGCCGAACTTCCTGTAAGGAGAAGATGCTGAGACTTTTAAAAGCACAGGGGCATCTGTTTGCAGGTGATGATAACGCACCTTGATCCTCGGAGCTGAGTTTTTTCTGGGTGTCTGCCAGCTCTTTCTCTACTGCCGACAGTTTGGCCACCTGTAGACCACACAGTAACAGGGTTGAAAGTTTTAAACAGTGAAATCAATAAAATTCAGTGAATCAAAAATATTAAGGATGTCAAAAAAAAAATGTTTTCTCTCTTTTTGAAACACCCAAATGTTTTAATTGTTAAATTGTTCGATTTTACTGACATAATTAAAAATAAAAGCAAAACTATATAAATGGACCAATAAATAATTAAATACACTTAAAGTGAACAAATTAAATTAAAAAAAGTTGAGCCCTGTTAGGTCGCTGTTTTTGCTCATTCATGTTGTCACAGATGCCAACAGTGGACGAGATAGGCGGGGCTCAGTCTAGGGTTATTCAACTCTATGGTGCAGATCTACTGTGTATGCTTGTGCTGCCTCAGTTTAGCTTGAAGTTTAGTTAAAAAAAAACAGGTAACTGCTTTCCTTTCCTTTGTTTTTAGAATAAAAAAAATAAATTAAGAGACACATGCAAAAATAAAAAAGTGTGTATTTTTAAAAACAGTTAAATGTCAATTATGTTCTAAAAAACATAATTTATTGGAACTAAGCCGGAAAAATAAACATGAAGGTCAACTAAATTAAAAAAACACGAGGTAAAGTTCTCTATTTTTAATTTAACTGGTGCATTTATTTATTTATTGGTCCATTTATATAGTTTTGCTTTTATTTCTAACTATGTTAGTTTCGGTCCTCCATACAATTTAAGTAAAATACTTTGTGATTAGGAAAGATGTATATTCTAACTGATACTAGTAGCTGTTTATCTTAATTGTATTCACATCTAGACAGAAAACACAAGTTAATTAGATTTACTCAAGTTTAAATGCGATTGTTTTCAGCTCTTCTCACTCCTCATTCGTTAATTTGTCCTGAAAGTGTCCAATTGTTGCACATATTTACCAGAGAATCAAAGGTTTCAGGTCGCTCGTCGATCTTTCCCGCCTTCTTCATTCGCTCCTGCCTCTTCCTCTCCACAGTGCCTGTTCGATCCAGGAAGGTGTCGTCGTCACTGTCGTAGTAGTCCTCTTCCTCCCAGTTCTTCTTCTTCCGCTTACGGGACACTGGAGAGAGCACAGCTCACTGCAGCCTGAACAAGCTCCAGTCTCGTGACGTGCCTTCTCCAGACAGAACGCTCACCTGCTTCCTGTCGCAGCAGCCCTCTGGCCTCCAGCATCCGGCAAGCCTCCAGGCAGCACTGAATGGCTGCGTCTTTCTTCTTCCCCGTGTGCGTCACTTCGGCAACCAGCTGACGGCCTTTTGCATCGTCCACTGGCAACCTGATAAAACACGCAGACATGAGCTGTAAACGTGCTCAACAAAAAAAATATATATAAAGCAAAATCTTCACATTGCTTACTTTATTCTGCAGAGCCAAGTGCCGTGATTTTTGTCTTCATACTCAAACTCCAGTTCCTCTCCTAACACGTCAATGTTAGAAAGTCAGAAGCAAAATAAAAAGCAGAGCAAACAGTTTTATCTGCAGAGTCTCACCTTCTCTGTCATAGAATCCCTGCAACACTTTCTTTGGGTCTTTCAGGTACGCCGCTTCCTGGTCTTCTTGGAACTCTGTTGAAAATGGGTTTTCTTCGTTCTCATCTTCCTCTGGAGCTGCCTCCTCGTCTGCAGGTAACAGTAAGGGGAGAACAGATATGTCCTTTGTCTAAATGGAAAGCTTACGTAGACTGATAATAACAAGGCACACACATCACACAAAGATCTGCTCACCCATTCCCCATGAGCAGCCAGAGTCTTCATCTTTTCTTTGCCTCTTTTTGCTCCCCTCTTTCTCCTCATCCTCCTCTCCATCAGACAGATCTCCCATCATCCTCTTCTCCAGCTCTGCTCTCTGTTTGCGAGCTTGCTCCCTCAGTTCTGTCACCGTCAGTTCAGACTCCTCTTCCTCATCAAACTCCGGACCCTGTAACAGGAAAAATAGGAAGCTCCTTTAGTTGGTGCAGATTTTTAATTGAAGGTTAGATATTTTCTTTGTTAGCTGGTCCATTTTGAACCTTAAATTACATGGTTTTGCATAACCTTTTTCTGCTAAATAAAACTTTTAAACAAACTTTTTAGTTTTTGTAGCTAGTTTAACGGTTTAAAGCACGTGCTTCAGATAAAAATAAATGACCAGTACCTGAAGGACAAACAGCCTCGTGCTCCCACCAAACTTCAACACATGACCCACATGCAATCTGATGAAGGTCTTTGGGGGGATTTTGTTCTTGTTTACCACTGTGCCGTGTGTGCTGCCAAGGTCGTGGATGTAAAAGCCCTTCTCCTCTCCGACACAGCCCTCCTGCCCGGCCTGTCCGCGGTACTGGATCACCGCATGGTACCTGGAGATGGACGGGTGCTCCAGGGAGACATTGCACACAGGCAAACGTCCAACCACAATGTAGCTTACGTTAGTGAGGGGCACCGTGTCCACTACTGTACCGTTTTTGAGGATTTCAAGAGAGTACGGGGTGTCTGGCGGAGGGCCCCCCCAGGGAGGCTCTGTGTACGGGATCGGGGGGAACTTTCCAGCTTTGACAGAAGGCACTTTCGGTTTGACGTCTCCTCTACTGTCTTTTTCCACATTTTGGTCCTGCCTTTGACATTTGTCCACGGGTTTATCATCATAAACAGTCTCACCAGTTCCGTCCGCGGCACTATTTTTGTTATTTTCGCTCCTGCTTGGCTCGACTGAGGCAGATGGGGCGATGCGTTTGTTGGAAGGAGCTGCGAAAAAAGCCGGTTTCTTAAAAGTATCCGCGGTCTCTGGCCCCGTTTTTTCGGGCATCTCTGTCTCTTCGCCTTTGTCTCCATTTTCAGAGACTGAACTCTCCTCGGTTTCCATTCCTGAGCGGATTTCTTCTTCCATACTTCCCACGTCTGTAGGAGGGGAGGCGGCCATGTTTGTTTGGTGTAACTGTGAAATCAGCCCGCCACACAGATGGTTTATTCAAAACCATCCATTCCCTAACAATAAAAATAGCAATTTTGTTGATATAACGTTAATTCTATCAAATACGTATCAATAAAATGTTTAATTATATTTCGCTTTGAAAGAACAAATCAAAGCGGAACTATACATCGTCAACACTGCAACCGGGGCTTTTTGCAGCAAGGACAAAAACGGTCAGTCTTCGTTCAACTTCCGACAAAGCTAGAAAGCTTTCTGGGATCACCCGAAGCTTAATCAATCTCAAGGTAAAATTGGCGTTTTATTTTACATGTTTAAAATCTTCCTGTGGAATACCTACGCAAAATGCTTAATTAGTCAGTTTTGACTGGCTGCTTCGTGACTTTTCTGGTTGCTTTTGTGTACGTGCACCTACTCTTGATAGACTAGTGACATTTTAGAGGACTTTAACATCTATAGCTATAATTTAATCAATTCCAGCTCCCAAATTAAGCTCAAACTGATAAGTTATGTGTAAACCATCATTTCGGCGTGCCTACCAGTACATATTTTTGTATCCTTCTAAGCCAGGTCGCCTACCTTTTTCTTTAGACTGAGAGCTTAGGGGGCACCGGGTAACACAAGGGCTACTTGTTTGATACAAACATAAATTTGCACAAGGACAATTATTTACTATGTCAGATGTGACAAATCATTGTTAATAAGTTCTCAGTTTGAATTTCTTTGACTTCTTCTGCATGGCTCTAGGTGTAACTGGGAGTGTGGAAAGTTTTTGTCTTTTTGTCCCTGATGGACTGGAGACGTATCCAGGAGTTCCTGTTATGGATTAGATACCTGTCCAGTGTGTCTCTGATGGGGCACCCTGGCAGGGGATAAATGTCCTAACTTTAACATAAAAAATACACAATGCTAATCAATCGAATAAAATGTATCTTAAGTCAAACAAAATAAGACCTTTAGACAATAATGTTTATGCAATAATGCCATTTTCCACACTGAAGCTGATTTTAATTTGGGCAGAGTTTGGTGGATTGCTATATGATGCTTTCAATCTTTATATATTGCATCATGGTTTGTTAGAAAACGGGAATAAACAGTTTTCCTAGTGGAAAGTGCACGTTAAATTTACTTTTCTTTGTTACTCAAACAAAACGGTTGCAATCAGAGTAAATAAAAAGAAAACACAAATAAAAAATGTTGTAAATGTTAATTTCTTAGTGACACTTCTTTCCTTTCTTCTCACTTTTGACTCCATTTAGGTTTGAACCTAGTTGTTCAGTCATGATGCGTTACTGGGGTGAGATCCCTGGACCATCAGGGGCTCCCCCGAGTCGCAGCTCCTTCGACTTGCTCCAGCGGGAGTTTCGCTCCGTGGAGGTGCAGGACCCTCCTTTACACCAGCCCTCGGCCCAGCGTCCACGGCCCACCACGATGCTGGACATCCCCTCAGAACCCTGCAGCCTTACCATTCACACGGTGCAGCTATGCCAGCATGCCCGCCGCCTCCGCGCTCTCCTGGCTGCAGCACAGTCTCAGGGTCAGAGCTCTACATCCTCTGAGGGTGGCAGCCGGCTGGAGGAGGCTGATGCCAGCTTGCCGCTTCGTCCTCCAACCCCTCCTGCTATGCCAGATGATCTGCTGCCTGTAGACAGCAAAGCCCCCCGCCAGCCCTTTCAGCTTCGCCATAGTGATCCTGAAAGCGACTTCTATAAGTAAGTTTTAAATTGTATCTTCTTTCTGTATTGTTAAATTCTACACATACATCATAAAAGTCTTGAGTCATTCTGCATTTCTGTATGTTTAGAGTCAAACTTGTTCTAAAATGGTCTTGATCAGTATTTTTTTAAGTTTTCTAAAGGCCCTGTAAAATAATTCTTTCAGTCAGGTTGTTATATTTAGCATTTCAACATCACATGAACAGCAGTTCTAATAGAATATAAAAAATGAGGAGTGGCTGATGGCTGAATATCCCATTTATCCTTCTAACATTTGTACTGGTTTCCACTCCCTTCAGAGGTAAGGGTGAACCAGTCACAGAACTGAGCTGGCCCTCCTGCAGGCAGCTCCTTTATCAGTCGGTGGCCACGGTGCTGGCCCACGCCGGCTTTGAGTCCGCCCAGGAGAGTGTGCTGGAGACCCTGACCGACCTGGTCCATGAGCATTACCTCCGAATCACCCACCTGCTGCGAGTAGCTGTGGACCGCGAAGCTCGACTGGGAGCGAGTCCTTTCCCTGACGTGGTGGAGCAAGTGTTCCACGAGATGGGCATTGGCAGCGTGCTGGCCCTGCAGCGCTTCTGGCAAGTGAGGATCAAGGACTATCACACCTACATGCTGCAGGTGAGGTTCAGATTTCTACACTGGTGGGGTTTTTGTTTGTTACTTTTCCTACTCATTTGAATTGTTAACTGTCTTTTAAATGTTTCATATTTTAAAGCAAGTACTCTCTCATACTCTTTTTTTTTTATGTTTCTGTACAGTAGAAGAACATAACAGAGATATTCTCTCCAAAAAGGTTACTAAGGAGCTGTCAGAGGAATATGAGCGGCTGGTAAATCCAGAGAAAGCACTAGAAGACTCCAAGCCCCCGAGGATTAAAGAGGAGCCCATGAGTGACATCTCCTTCCCTGTTAGCGAGGAGCCAGAGGCCGACCTGGCTTCTGGGGATCAGGCCTTACCTATGGGGGTGTTAGGGGCCCATGCTGAAAGGCTGACGTCAGGTCTGGATGGTGACCATTCTCCACATGCCACAGGTGAGACCAGTGCTTTCTGCTTTTTGGGAAACTCTGCCATTTAATAATGAAAATTCAATAAATTTTTCTAATTAGGAAAAAAAAAAATCCGCCTTTTTCTTACTTTGTGAGTGTGGGTACATGTGTGAACAGTTTTTCAGTTTCACAATAAACAATTCTGCACGAGTTCTTTTCAGCATAAAAAAAAACACAACATGGTTACATGTTTAATTTTTATTGAAGATGTTGCCCCAAGGCTTCAGTACACAGTGGCACAGCTCATTTATTTTTTAATAACTCATGTTTACTGGTTTTAATGCCTTACATGATGCAACAACCTGTGGACAAAAGCAAACCAGACTGGGTAAAAAAAAAAAATCAATCTGTAAGACCGCTGACCACTCTTTCACACTCCCACTGTGTGTAAACATACACAGTCTGGGTAAATTAGCCTTTTATCAGAAAACTATAAAATATTTTGTTTCATGAGCTAAAATTGAGTTCTGGTTATAACTCTAATATCTGGTACAATTCATATTAAACCTGTTGGCAGTAATTCTGACTGCGGTTTGCTACCTATTATGTGGCTTATTCTAAATAAAAAATACACTTTCTTTGGTCTCAAATGTGGCAAATTGGCTCAAACTTTCCTTCAAAACTGGTTAAAAAAATGATTATTCTAATAGTTTATTTCACTTCTTTCACAAGGTGGAGGTGGGGCCAACAACTCCCCTCTGTGGCCCCAGGTGAAAATGGAACCACAAGATGGCGATGAAGGTCAAGGCACGAGCCACCATCACCATCACCACCACCACGGGGCCCTGAGCGGAGACGTGTTCGAAGAGGGAGGACCCATGTCCACCATGAGTGAATCAGGAGGCGCCATGGCACCGTCGCCGGCAGGGCTGGCGTCTGACGGCAGCTACGCCTCACATTCACCAGATTCCCTCATGGGAGCCTCCCCCGTCTTCAACCAGAGACCCAAGAAACGAATGAAAAGGATGTGAAGATTTGCGTGTGGGGTTGTGAAAAATCTCAGATAGACTGACTCTTAGTTCTCCCATGTTTTTATTCCATCAGTGAGAAAAGAACGGAGCTAAAAGACGATCAGTTCATTCAGTGAAGACTGAACTAATGGCAAGCCGCGGTATTAAAGATGCAGGTTTTCTATTTTCTCTGAAATACAAGTTGGAAACTGGTGTTTACAACCAAATAAATAAACATCTTGTGAAGTATCTACACATGAAGTTTTATGGTTGGCTGGATAAACATGTGAGGAGGTCATTTTAATAGATTTAAACATATCAGATGGAGAGTAAGCTCAATCTGTTTCAGTTACAAGGTTTTATATTTTGGAACATAAAAAAAGTTCATTATTTACTAAGTGTGACCTTTGCCTAAATGCTCAAGACCAAAAAACTGGAAAGTTCAGGTTTTGTAGAAGTGCTTGCTTTTCTTAGAGTAAAGATGTTTTGCTAAATACTTGATGAGAATGTATTTTTTTGTTTCTAATTTTTTAATGTTTTAAGAGCTGGTAATATTTAATTATGCCTTCACATACAGTTTAAAATATAAGTAAAGCAATAATATCTTCTTAAGGATCACCTAACAAACCTAATTTTTCTACCAAATGGGCCAACCTAGTAAAAACACGTCCTCCTTTCACATTAATTCATCTTCAAAATCCATTCATCAATACAGAACTTTGGTTCATCAGAAACGCACCTCGTGCCGCCGCAAATTACGAGACATTTTCAACTTCTTGTTTTCCCAATGCGGCGCTCTTCACAAGTATCTCGACACAGTAAGAAGATTCACACTCCTGCCAACCTGAAGCCGCTTCACCACATTAGCATCTGTTTCAGTAATGAGGCAAAGCTGTGGATGCAACACCAGAAGCAATTATGGCTTGGTTGTTTGCATCGCGAAGGCAACATCAATCCAGCCTTAATGGCAAATTAATTATGCCATGCATAACTCTGCATCCTGAATGAGCAGGCCTGTTTGAGTGCAAGTGATTTTCTTTTGTGTGGACCTCTTTCATTTTCACAATTGGACAGGTAATTGTCTGTTCCTCTGGAAAATGCTGATGGGGGTCATATATATTGATATTCAGTTAGCTGTATTGATTTATGTTTTCTGCAGTGCTGTGTGAGCCAGATGATGGTTCAGGGCAACTGAAAAATAAACTGGGACCTCTGTGCTATTGGAGTTGAGCAGCAGTGTCAACATTTGGAGGTGCTGTAAATGAAAAGTTAAAGTTAAAGTTAGGATGAGATAAACAAACAATAAAAAAATAGACGATTAGTAATTTGAACTATTCACTAAGTATTTTAAAAGTGACAAAAACAGTTAAAGTTTCCATAATGATGCCTTTAAATGCGATGCTACACAGCATTTATGTATCTGCAAATGCAACAAAATTGCATGCAAATCTTTACAGACTATATTTCCTGCTGTTTTTAATAGAGTTGGAGGTTTAACCACATCATTAAGTCATGTTTCAGAAGGCTTTTTGTTGGATCAGGGATGTTTGGCCATTCGGTGAATTTAAGGTCCGTGGAGGAAAGTCTGTGCTAGTCAGATCTCTTTCTTTGGTCTTTATGTCCAAAAGCTTTGAGGTGTGACTGAGTTTGAACTCGTCTCTGAGAATTGAACTGCTTTTTTCCTCACAGCTTAGTTGATTAACTGCAGGTGTCCAACTCCAGACCTAAATCCAACCTCATTTTCACTGTGAGTTTGATTCACTGCAGCATTATTCTCTTTGCTGCTTGTGTGGACTAGTTTCTTTCATCCACTATGAAATGTTGATAAGTCTCAGCCCAACCAGAGTGTTTCTTCTGGTTTTCTTTAGTGGTTAAAAAATGCTGCATATCCTCTGAGACGACCTCTGTTCTTTAATAAATTTTCTGTCTATGATAAAGTTATTTTTTTCCCTTTGAACAAAACTTTGTTCATTTAATGACATGCTCACTTTGCCTGACTATTTGTATATTTTCATAACCCTGATAGACTCAGCTTAGTAGATTTGCAAACCATCTAAATAGTATCAGTGCAAGTGAAAAAAGTAGATTTTTGTGAGTTTCAAACTATCCCTCAGGCCTTATTTCCAGAATTATTTAAGGTGCTTCAACTCTGAATACCAACAAAATCAGGTTGATTTCTTTCATTTCCTTTGTTTATTTTACCCTCTCTGCTCTGGAGGTCAACAGAGAAACACCAGAAACAAACAAACAATAAAAAAAGAATTTTATAATAAAAGTAGTTTCTGACAACTGAAGCCTTACATTTAACTCAAATTGAATGTTTGGAGAAAAGTATACATCAACTATTTTATAATGTATAAACAGGCAACTTCAGTGTGTTTTTTTTAAATACAGTATCTAAAGATTTCAAAATGGCGACAACAAATTTCAAAGGAAATATTTGCATGAGAGTAGTGAGATCAACTATAAGGTTTGGAGATTTATAGATATAGAGATCAAATGAATGTGCTTTGTCCAAAATACACTGCCTGGCCAGAGGAAAAAAGAAAAGTTGCCACCTGAATTTAACTAAGCAAATCGGTACCAGCCTTCTATTGGAAAACTGTTGCATAGGTGATTATCTTTCAGCTGGCAACAAGTTATTTAACCCCCATCTGGTGAATTGAGTTGCTTCTCGTTTCTTAAAAAACCATGTGGAAAGACAGCCTGTGGTCGTGGAAATCATGTCAGTCTATTTTAGAAAGGTTAAATAGTTGGCTAACTGGAAAAAAAGATTTTAATTTGCTAGGGAGCATAAAGATTGGACTCTGGCGCAAGGGTACAAGGTCATGTGGTCTGATGAGTCCAGACTGACGTAGCTGTTCCAGAGTGAAGGGAGCAGGGTAAGAAGCCAGGCAGGTGAGGTGATGCACCCATCGTGCATATATACGTACAAGGCTGTGGGGGCAGTGCTATGATCTGGGGTTGCTGCAGATTCATCAGTCTAGAATTGTGAAAGAGTGATTCAGGGAGACTGAGACATCATTGGGCCACCACAGAGTCCAGACCTTAACCATTGAGAATCTTTGGGATGTGCTGGAGAAGACTTTGCTCAGCGGTCTGGCTCCACCATCATCAATGCAAGATCTTGGTGAAAAATGAAGCAACACTGGACGGAAATAAGTCTTGTGACATTCCAGAAGCTTATTAAAACAATGCCACAGTGAATGCATGCTGCAATCAAAGCTAAAGGTGATTCAACGGAATCTTTGTGACCTTTTTTTAGGCCAGGCAGTGTAATACACTGTCTACTTAAACATATAATTTTAGTTCTAATTAAAAGTGTTTTAGCTTTCATTTGACTCAGCAACACTTTCAAACATGTTAGCGTCACTGACTCATTTCCAAACATTTCCATGTTCATGAGACCTGCTCTAAACACAAGTTCATGCCTTATTTAAATAAAATACAGAAATAACCCTTATTGATCCTTCTAGTCCGTCTAAACCCTGGAACAGTTCTAATCTGCTGCTGCTGCCGTGACCGATGGGATTAAAACTTCAGCATTTCAACCTTGCTGAGGCAACACGACTCCCCTTTTCCCTCAGTTGTCAACAGCTCCTGAGCTGCTTTGCGCTGTGGAAGAAAAACTTGTAATTACGAAAAATGCCAAGATGTCTTTCTCTTAAGCAGGGGTCTCAGAGCGGGGCCAGAGTGCACGGAGAGAGAAGGAAAGGACCCAACAGATGATTAATTACCTGGCTGCGTGCAAAGCCATTCATTTAGCATGAAATTTATTCTCTCCAGCTGAGTTTGTGAGCAGAATGAGGAATAATCTTTTCCACTATGAGCCCATGAGTCCTGCAGAGCACCTGCTTTTTATTTAAAGAATCATTAGGAAAGTTTGGCTGAAACAAGCAGAGCCATCTTTCTTGTATTTATTCTGATCTCGTAGGAGGTACTGTACATGCGGGGTGGAAACAAACAATAAATTATGAGATGATGACATCAAAAGAAAGATGAATTGCCAGACATATAGAATGTGACAGGTACAAAGAGTGCCACCGTACGGCCATCTGACTGCACCTCTGAGATGAGGGAATTGATTGCAGCAGCATCGAAAGCCGCACTTTAGATCAATCAATGGATATTTTCTCTTGCGAGATGAAGCTAAGAATGGAAAATGAACCAAGGACCGCTGCAGATGAGCCCAAACTTGGAATTCGTCCACATATCCATCCATCGGTCCCATTATTTTCTTGGACAATCAACAAAAATATGAGGCAAAGTTAATCAAAAAGGGAGTTAATTTAACATATGCTGCTCCTCACAGACAAAGGAGGTTTTATTACATGAGGTCAGCAGTTTGAAATCAGTCATAAAAGTAAACTAGTGCTGTCATTAACTCTGCAGTTAAAGTTTTGTTCTTCTCTGTCACGACTACACTGTAAAACATAAAACTGAGTCGTATCAGAGGACAGAGTTTGTGCTGATAGACGTAAATTATGTTTCACATAGATTTATTTTTAGTTTGGGAGGGGGAATTTAGCAAAATTGACTTTTTTGAGCTTTATATATGTTATTCCCTCATCAAAAACATGATTTGACTTATTCAGGCATGTTTGAGAAATCCTTACATATTCTATGGTCATTTAGAGCTTCCTTGTTAAGACGTGCTGAAGTGGGAGTGTCAGAAACGGTAGGAGGTTCTGAAAGAGACATTTAGATTTACAAAGTCAAATTTATTTTTGATACATGCATCATTTACATTACAACTGAAGGTAACTTGTGATCTAGAATTGGACTATGTGCCTGAAAAATATATAAAAACTTTATTTTCTGTCCAGATCTCTTATATGTTAGGAAATTAAACTTGTTGCCTTATAAACCAGACTAGTTTTAGATGAGATGTAATCAGAGGGTCTGATAAAAAAAAAGTCTAAACATTTAAAATAAAATAAGCTATAGAGTATTTGAGACGGCACCCAAACTCATCTTTTACCCTGATAGCTCTTATTAATCTTCATTTGAGGCTAATTTGAATTTATATCAAAAAGAACTGTGCAGAAAAATATTTAAATTCAAAACAGACTTGACTCTGTGTTCAAGTAGGTTTGTTTTTTCCAGTGACATCTCCTCAGCCGGCCACTGGGGAGCAATGTTGCACCTCACAGCCTCTGAAGCTGGAGCGAGCTCCTCTGAAGGATTTTTGTATTCATCCAGTTACCACAGAGACTGGGGGCACTCCCAAACCTTCCGAGCAAGCAACACTTCATGCTGTCGAGATGCTACAGAGTGAATACATTTCCTCAACACATGGTAATAATTAGCTTGCTGTTGCTGCTGCTGTGTGTCCGTGTCTGTGCATGTCTGGGCAGGGATGGACTGCAGCATCAAAGAAAACATGAGCCCAGAACACAGTCAGGAGGATTTGTGCCTCATAATAAGAAATGTATCCGCAGGATTGTCTTGTATTCAGGATTCTACTACACTTTGAAGCCACTACGAGGAATTAATTCTCTTAAATGATCCACCCTAATTTGACTAATTGCCTATCAGTCATTACAGCAAGTACAGTGTTTTCTCACAAGACAAAAGGATTAAAATATATGAATTGTGCCTGCAAACAACTGGCAGTATATAAAACAGAACCTTGCACCTTTGCTTTTTATTTCACAAGCAGCTGATGTAGCTGTGGGGAGTGTATTCACATGAGGAACTGAGAGCACTTTAGATGGAGGTACAGATATGATAAAGAAGTCCCGGATCCCTCGCAGCACCATCAGCTGCACTGTACAACGCTCCTGGTGTTCAAACTCATTAAACTGACGCAAACTTTAGACATGCCAGAAATAGCAAATTGCCTTTGGATGAGTAACAGGGCTGAAACGCTGCTGCAATTTCAAGTCCCTGATTTTTTTTCTTCTTTTCCCTTCTTTATTTTTTTAACTAGGCATTTTTAAATCAGGGCAAATGAGAGCCTTTCGTCACAAACAAAAGAGAGGATGATCAAAAGCAACCGCTTTTCAGTTGACGTTCTATATTAATCAAACAAGATGGTACATCTCACTTGCTTGTTTTGCTCAGTTTGTGTGCATCCAATGAGCACATGAAAGCACTCTCGCAAATAATGTCCTTGTGTAGACTCAAACAGATTTGGCTTCACTTAAAAGCTCAGGGGCTCCAAGGAAAACTGGATTTGTGGGTATTTGAAGGGCCTTTACTATATTGACAGTGTGCCATTTTTACCATCCACCTCCATCGTTTCTTGGATCTTGTGGGAAATAAGTTGTAAAGGTTCTGTTTTGTGGATAAAGGTTTAAAGAAGTCATTGAATGCATCACACCACTTTAATCCCACTGTGCAATTTTTACCTCTGCAGATCTGGGATCACTGTGACCTGCACATTTACTGCTTTTTAAAGGGTGGTTATTATGTATTTTCCAGGCACATATTTCAATTCTATACCACAATCAAGTAACTGTTACCTTCAGTTGTTATGAATGTCCTGTATATATCCAAATTAAATTTGACTTTGTATCATAGCCTATCTAAACATCTTAAAAATGGCCTTTTTTTACAGTCTCTTTATGAACCTTCTACTGTTTCTGATACTACCACTTCAGCACGTCTTCACAACAATACTTTAAAGTGCCTGTGACATGCCTATACTTAAAATAGAAAAAGTCAAAGAAAGCATCTTTATACTTAAGAAAATTGGCATAGTACACATGATTTAACCCATTTTGTCATATAAC
>JAUBOC010000002.1:17006016-17016998 GCA_032275365.1 Anablepsoides cearensis
TGTACAGTGCCCTGAGACAACAGTTGTTGTGACTTGGCGCTATATAAATAAACTGAATTGAATTGAATTGAATTAAAATGAAAGGCAGCACCAGAAGAATAAATCTTATAATATCTGCCCCCTTTTTATACCCAAGATATGTTAAAAATGAAAGTAAATTACGACAAAAATCAAAACAACTGAAAACACAGACACATAGAAAAAACAAAGCTAAACTTAAAACACCCACCCGAACAACAATTTGCATGAATTCACATATCCATATTTCTTCAGAATACTATTTTATCTCTTCTCTTTAATATATACAAAGATCTGGCATTTTTAATCTCATCTTCCAGACTGTTTCACAATCTTATTCCCTGGATTAAAGTGAATCACTCCTTCAGTCTCATACAAAACCAGGGTTTCACAAACAGTTTGATTCCCTAAAGAGATTAACAGCTCCCTCTCTTTTAACAACATTTACTTGAATATTGGAAGATAACACACCTTTGTGAGCTCTGTACATTATAATCGACCAAATATTCATAGAATTTCAATTATTTCAATTCATAAAAAATAAGAATATCCAATGCAGCTCTTGCTTTCTTGAGTCATAGTTTGTTTTTTTGTTATGCATTGTGCATCAGTTGTTGTGTTGAGACTACATTTCAATATGATAGAAAGAGGAAGTTCTAATTCAATTCAATTCAGTTTATTTATATAGCTCCAAGTCACAAAATACGTTGTCTCAGGGCACTGTACTAAAAAAAGAACAATCTAAAGAAGAAGAAGGCAGCAGACTGTGTTGAATCTCTTCATCACAGTCTCCCATCCTGAGCAAAGTTCTACATCCCTTAAACTTTGTCTGTGGATCATTAGGTTTGTTTTAATCTTTTATCGTAAGTATAAAAACTTAAACATTTTCTTTTCTTCCATATGCAACTTCAGTTTGGTCATTGGCCAATCTATCTAATTGAATTCTTTAGCCCTGGTCCTCAGGGTTGACTGACTCGTGTGTTTTGTTTCTGCTTCAACACACCAAATTTAAATAAAAGGGTCATGAACTGAGTTGTTGAAGAACTTGCTGACACGTTGAGGAGGAAATTCAGTCGTTTTGCTTGAAATGAAGTGTGTTGAAGCAGGAAAACAACTAAAAGATACATGACAGGGTGCCCTAAGGAATTAAGTTGGGGAAGATAAAGTGTATTTGATTGGTGTGATGGCCAGTGGTGACTGGCGTCTTTGGTGCAAACTGGATTAATCACACTTTAGCAAAGGCACAACTTTAATCTCACTTAATTAGTTTTTCTTTTGTTTTTTGTTATCCAGAGGATGCTAAAATAGCCTGGCCTCCATACCTGGTGTGACAGCTCAGTGTCTTACTCAGGCTTACCATAAAGGACATTTTAGTTATTTTTAATGAGAACCTGAGCAGGGTGAAAGCAAAGTGCTATTCTCTTTAGATTTTTATTTACAAAAAATAAATAAATAAAATAAACGCCAAAAACTAAAGCAGGCCCTGTTTCCTATGGCATAGAGAAAAAAAATCCCAGCTACAGACAACTCTTAACAATCAGCCTTTAAACTCTGAACCATCCCTTTGTGATGATCTCCCCATTATGTGTGGTTATCATGATACCAGCCATTTTCAGATTTTGAGACTCCACAAATGGGACATCATTTGAGACAGCAGGGGACACAAAGAGGACAACAGAGAGAACATCGGCCAGTGTGTAATTCAAGATAGAGCTGCTACTTCTTGCTTTCAATTTTAAGAGCAATTTTACAAGTTGGAGAAGAAGAAGAAAAAAAAAAACAAGACAAGAAGAAGGTGGAAAGAACGAGATAAGTTGCAAAAGAGCTTCCAGGAACAATGCAATTATATGATACGTGTCTTACACCTCTCTGGAATCAAGATAAGCATTTGTTCTGTATTGATTCTTACGTCTTAATTTCACTGCTTGTGGTGGAGCACATTGGAGCCAACAGGATGTATTTCTAGTCTTTAAAACCACACAGATGCAACGCTCCAATCTCCAGCAGCCTCACATGATCATGTCGCTTAAAACTGCATCAACAGATTGATTTGCTTGTTTTAGTTTAATTATTGCAAACTGTGGCACTATAAATTGGTATTTATTAGCTTATTTTGTTTTTTTTTTCCAGCTTGAATTTGTACATTCCAGCTGTTTGTGCCAGCTTTAGAAGCGTGATTGTCAAGATGTGAAGATATTTAGAGTTTTAGATTGTTTAGCAGTTATGTTTTAATAATTTTTAGTTTCCGATTATTACCCATAGGTTTGTGTTTATATGTGGTTTGTCCAAATAACTGCAGCAATGCAGACGGGCTGTGGTGAAACAATGACGTAAGAGCTTGTTAATGAATGCTTATAAAAGGAAATTTGAAGACCATTTTCATTTTTTATGAGATGACAGATGGCTTAAGCTCCACATTTAACTTCCAAATATCATTTAAGAAAACACAAAAGGGATCCAAGTTTTATCAGCACATCTGTGCCGTGTCTTGTTCGTCTCATTACAAGTTTTTTCTTTTTTTTTTTTTTTTTTTTGGATGGCGCAAAATATTAATCATGTGTGCTGAAGAAAAAAAACAACAGTTTCCACCTTCTTTTGTTACAAACTCATCAAATGGGCTCAGGATTTTTGTTGATTTATGTATTTGTGTTTTACATTTCTTGGCCATTTTCATTATATTATTTGTCTTCTGCTTTTATGCCAAATCCCCAAGTTTTGAACTAAAATATTAATATTCTGATCGTATAACATGCACATCTCACAACAAAGTTTTGTGGCAATAGTTAATAAAACAAACAGCTTCATAAAAAAAAAAAACACAAAATCATCCTTCAACTGATCATTTGGATGGTAAGTTTTCATCTGAGGACTTTTTAATATGATTTCTTTTTTTTACATCAAACTGTTCAATAAATAAGAACAAAGTTTGTTTTCATGACAGGCTGCTGGTAACAACGTGCCTGAAGATCCAAGAGTTTTTTTTTGCCAAGTTGTCTGTTAGGCTATGTGTCGACACAACACTGGTTCAGTTCCTGAGTTAGGTTGCTTTTATTTTGCATTTGGATGATTCATACATCAGAGTTAAGTTACATAAAAAAGAGCTTTGAAAACCTTTGGAAAGTCTGGGGAAACTGTTGATCAAGGTCTCTTTAAAATACATGTTACAAGAAAATATGGCTGCTTGGAAGCAAAAATAAAGAAATGACAGACTGCTCAGAACATTTTCATAGAAGTTTATATACAATTTGCCCTTTTTATGAAACACTGCACATTTCCCAGAGTAGAATACAGTATGAGACGATGCAGTCTGAAATGTGTTCCATTTTCCAAGTAATTTAACTGAAGGATCTTTGAGATAGTTCTGTAAAACAAAATAACTACACACATTGGAGATTTGTGTAATAATATGTAATTAGTGTATTTCTGTTGTGCTACAATATGTAAAACAGCTTGCACATTTAAAAAAATATACTGTTATTTTTAAAATTAGTGACAGCAGATACTCAAGTGCAGAGTTTAATTAAGATGACAGAGTCTTTATGTTTTTTGTTTTAAAGATGCCAAAAAAAAGTCTTGATATGAGCTGGAGGCAGAATTTTTAATTAGATTAGACTCTAAAATGAGGATAAACTTAAAAAAAAACATCTCCAAACTTACTCTAAAACCTAAAACAACATAAAGTCTTTTTATTTTAAAGTTCAAGCGCTTACAAAGCAGAAGCTGAGCTTTTTATTTTCTAAATAAAACAAATCCGGCAGCCTGAGCTAAACTCTGATATCATGAGGATAATGGCTTGCTGTAATTACTCTCTTATCACTGCGCCAAGGATATGAGTGATTTGCCAAAATCAATATGATTATGGTGATGAAAACACTTTGTGCCCGGAGCAAAGAGAATGGATGTTTAAAGGATATATTTCTCTTATTTTTTTTTACACCGCTGTGAAACACACACCATCACGGAAGGTCAATAGAAAATTCATGATACTTTAAATTGTGTTCAAGCTGCAAAAGTAACACAAAAGTCCATGCATCACATCCTGCTAGAAAAACATGCCCTGAAGCAGCAAAACGTATTAACTCGTAAGAGATCCCAAATAAAGAATGATAACCCACCTAATGGTCCTCACTTCTCTGTGTGTGTGAGCGGCGGCTGAAGTCTGAGGAAACTGGTTAAAAACAGGCTTTGTCTTGTTGATGACAGTTATATTGTTTACTACCAGGCAAAACGGATTACTAAAAAGTTAATGTCATGTTCATGTCTAAGTGGTGAGGCTTAATAACGTGGAACCGTGTCCAGCGGAGCCGAGGCTGCTCAGGGTTGCCCTTTATTTCTCACTTTGGTTCTGTTTTTTTCCTCATGCACAGTCAGATTGATTGTTGTTTGAATTCTGTGGCGCTGACCTTTATCAGAAAGTTCAAAAATCTGAAACTGGGGCTTTTTTTTTAGGGTTTAGTGAAAGTCTCCTGTTCTAGTAAAATAATAACATTTATTTTAAACCCTCTGAATTATTACTTGCTTATTCGAAAAATTTGGGCAAATTTCTTTTTTGTTATTTTCTTAGTGGTAATATAATACATTGTTTAAAATTTGAAGAAATACAATTCTGCTAAATTTTGTAGCATTGTTTGTGGGTTTTCAAGTGGGGTCCCCAGCCAGAAACGATGTTGTTTGTGGGGACATGGCATGGAAAAGTTTGGGAACCCCTGTATTATGCCTTTCTGAAAGTTTGGGCAGCCTTGTTAATTTTCCTGATTTACCTTTATAAATCATTGATTATTTGGATAAAAAAATCTGTTAAACATTAGGGCTGCAACGATACAGAAAATTCACGGTTCAGTTCTGTTTGATACTTTAGTCTCACGGTTTGATATTTTTTCGATACAAAACAGAAAAAAATCCATGCCCTTTTTACCTTGCAATTAATTGAAATTAATAATAAACATTTGTTTAACCTCAAAAGTCCAGTTTTTAAATTAAATGCTGCTAAAGCAGCAAGTTTCTCAGTGGATCTGTGCTCGAAAATGCAGCCTAGGTAGAGTAGTTGAGCACAGATCCACTGATATTTCAACACAGAGCAAGACAAGTTGATACAATACATTTAAAAAATCTTGTTCGATACAAGTGAGTATTGAACAGTTCAATACGGGTACGTGTATTGTTGCACCCCTATTAAATATATTATATAGGGGACAAACACATTGATATTTGAGAAGTGAAATTAAGTTTATATGAATTACAGAAAGTGTGAAATAATTGGTTGATATGGATCCTGGTGTAAAATAGTTTTCAGTATTTGTACTTTTTTTACTCAGAAGGTCCACAGCAGTTGGTTGACTTAATGATACGACATTTCCCTGATGAGTTCAGTTGCAAAGCGAAGTTATTGATTGTATCAACATGCGAGCAGATGATTTACATGAGGATCTGCGAAACAAACAGCGATTTTAAGTGACTCCCAAGTAAATGCTTCATGCTTGAATTACCAACATATATTATTAACCGTGGGTAAAACCTCAGTGTATAGCTGGTATCACATCCTGTTATTCACATCTGTCTGGTTTTCAGATTCCACTTTATGAATGCATTCATCCTATTAGCAGTTCAGCTTTTCACTCATTTGTGAAAAAAAAACACTTCTGTAAAAACAGCTTCAATTAGGATGCACGTTTTCCTTTTAAAAGGCAAAAGTGTCATTGCAGTCAGTTGAATAAAGAGAAACTTTCAAACACAAGAACATATTCTGACATGTTTGTTCTATGAAAATGTTCAATTTTTCCCTAGATTTTTAAGTTCGGCAGGTGATCCTTTGAGCTCTTTTGATAAAATTTTCACAGAATCTTTTCTTTAACTGGTTTGATCTTTCACCAGTTTTTACTTATGTGATACTGTCAAATTTGTCATTAAGAGTTACAGTTTTTTAATAAAAAGCTAATTGAAAAGTTTGTAACAAATTTATACACTTCCTTTAGCAGGTAACAGTTTCAGTAATCTGGTCATTTCTTCAGAAACTATAAACAGTTTTATAGCTTTTTATTGAGACTCACCTAAAGATCAACCTCAAAATCTGGGATCTTCAGGTTTTCTGTAAATACATTTTTTATTTATTTTTAATTTGTTTATAAGAAAACTTTAAAAGAATCGCACCAAACGAACACAAACAAATTAGTTTTATTATGTTCTGCTGGTGGCGAGAAAGATCAGCTAATGCTTCTAAGTTCTTTAGTTCACCCACTCTGTTCATAATCTCAGCTTGTATGAATGATTTGGTAATAAAATGTTCTACCCTCATGAATAAAGTCCATTTCTGAGTAATAAACAGGACATCACTGTCACTTTCTCTCTCTCAAGGCCTCATCTTACCAAACATAATTAATTTTAGACTCATGCAAAATGGCTGTTGGCACTGATAGATTTATGTTCCTCTGAAAAGATGACATGAATGCAAGAGGCACAATTGTCTCAGACTTTTAAAAATAATGGGAACGTGTCACCGGTACAGTTGAAGTGCCTTTCAAGTTCTCACCATAAGACGTGAACTGATCTTGGTGATTGTGAGGATCTCCATCTTCTAAATCCAAACAATCCCTTAAATCTTATCCACCCTCTGCTGCCACAAAGACGCGTCCATCATGTCTGGTCGGCTCCGGCTTTGAGGAATCCTTCGTCAACTGTCCGGTTGGCCTGTAGCTTTGGGAAAAATCAAAAGTGTCTCCATATGTTCCTGCGGATTTATAGAGAACATGTGAAATGCTGCCATGCTGTGGGAAATTGGGCTGAAAAATAGAGGGGGGGGGGGGGTGCAACATTCTGGGAAAGATGAAACTGTTATTGAAAACTGCTGAGGTTAGGCTGTTTTAGTGAAGGTTCAGGAAAAGAAAAATGTGTTGAGGGCATGTGGGGAATGATTAGTTACCCCCGAATGTGGACCGCGGGCCTTGTGGGACCAGTTGCAGTGGATAACTGTGTCACAGGAACAACCTACAGTACATAAGTTCTTAAATGTTAATGCTTCTTAAGAGAACCACTGTTTCAGGTCTGCTGTGTTACAGACTCGGCAGGACAAAACAGCCACTCTGGTGTGGAAGCTGCAATGCTCATTAAACATCTCTAAGACGTTTATGTGCTGTGAAGCTGTTTAGGAATATTTCAGTCTCAGATTTGCAGCTCTGTTTTATTGAAGCTTTGATCAGTGTCCATGTTTGGGTCTCTTTGAAACAATAGTGCCGTCACTGAGGGATTCCTTTACAAAAGTAATTAAAACACTGCTTGGAATGACCAGAGCTAAAATAATTTGTTGTAGTTTAAGTGGTATAAATCATGTTTTGAGTGAGTAAGTATAGCATTTTAACTTAATATTGAAAAAGAGACCGGACTAGGTTTTAGTGGAAAAGTGTTGGAAACCTGGCAGCTGAGTTTTAGACATAATGAATCCTTTTCAGAGCTTTATTAGGTCATTTAAACAAGACTGCACTGCAGCTGTCCTGTCAAGTTGGGAGGTGATGACTTGGCTTTTAGGAGAGTTTTGGTCACAGAGATGAGAAGTAAGGGTCTAGAGTCTTGCAGAATTTTTTTTAATAAAAAAAAAACAGATTTGTTGATGAATTTAATGTGCCGAAAGAAAAAGTGGAGTCAAGGAAAACAGAGGCTGTTAACCTTAAAGGATGGCCAGATACACCCTTCACCCACTAAGGGATCTCCAGCTTCTAAAGTAGCAATTTTATGGCCAAAACCCTAAAGCCATTACTATATATTTGTTTTATTTATGGTGTTATTATCTGTACTTATTGTTGCTTTTATTCCATTGAAGCACATTGAATTTATACACACCATATGAATGTAGCAATAAACCTGACTTGAAAACAACAATCAGTTTTACTGCCGTTGCCTAAGTAGCAATAAAATATTAATAAAATAAGCAATAAAATCAAAAAAAGGCAAACAAAACATAAAATCAAGTGGTGCAGATAAGATCACTGAGGTAAACCCTTCCTCCTGCGTCTACATTCCCCACCCCCAGACCGGGAGCTTGTTTCACAGAGAAATCACCGCCTCAGCCTTTGATTTGAAATAGAGTTTTGGAGGATCATAAGAAAAACAGTGAATGAATCAGACTGTGTCACTGGAGCGATTTCATCATGAGCTTGAAATCATAAAAAATATCAAAAACAAACAAAAAGAGAGACAAACAGAAAAAGTGATACAACCCACTCACTGTGTTCTGAACAAACAAAAAATAGTGTTTACATTATGACTAATAGCTATAAATATATAAAAACACGCATTGAAGTGCAATAAAAAAGTATAAAGAAATCAGACAAGTTCATAAAAAATAAAAACAAATATATTAAAAGTAAAGCTGGATGAATAAGCCTGTGCTCTGAGAACAAAGACCCTTTTTTGTGAACGTTTTACACAGTGGTGACATTCTAGGTCTTTGTGTTCTACGGCACGCTGCACATGGACTCTTTTTCACGGTTTATCAGACCTCAAGGATTGTCTCCTTTCTGTGTTTTTGGCACGAGATGCACGCCTTGCTGACAAAAATAACTTATTGCCTGTTCCATTAAAGAAGCTTGTTTCCACTCTGAAATGAAAATGTTGAGTCCCCACGGCCGTGTTACCTCCGCATGTAAAACACAAAGGCTCTGTCCTGAATTTCCATCCCTATGTCAGAACACATATAGACAACAGGATGATAAAACATTGAGGTCTTAGCCCAACCCAGAAACCTTTGAGTTTACACAATTGACTCGTGCGATATTTAACTCTATGGTTGCAGAAAAGTAAACCAAATATAATGTGTGGAAACCAAGATTTGATGATAAATGAAACCAAAATAATTACTGGTTTGAGTTCACACTGTTAGGTGGAAATGAACACCTGAGTGTTGGACTTTTTTTTACACGATTTTGTATTTTTTTCTACTTACCGAAGTGTTTACTTGATTTATTGTATTTTTATTCTGTTGTGCAGCACTTTGGTTGCCGTTGGCTGTTAAAAGTGCTATACAAATAAAGTTTTGATTGATTTATTGATCGATTGACAGAGGGGAAAAAATCTAAGCAGTGATAAAATAAATGCTGTTCAGAAAATTCTTAGAGTAAAGTAAAAACTGACTAAATGCAAAATAACTCATCAGACATCACAAAGGAACAAAGTCAACATGGAAAAAAAAAGAAAAAGCAGGCAGAACACATACTGAGAACCTGCTGAAAAATAGAGATGAGCTGAGAGGCAATTATTAAAAACCTTAGGTGTGCAGCTTAGATGTTGACGGAATGTAAAACGCCACAACAAACAATTGGATACCATGTTTGTGAGACACGGTGAACTTAAAACTAAAGCTGGAATAAATAAAGCTAAAATAAACTGGACCGTTTTTATTGTCTGCAAAAGTAAAATACAAAGAAATAACTATTGAAGTTATATTGATGATTTAATCTTTAGCTTTTTGTTCATGTCTCATAGTGTATTTTTTTTAAATAACTCTACATTCTAACTCATCCTTTTCTTCACCTGAACACACCTTCGAGTTCAATTATTTTCTTTTCATTCCAGCTCCATCGAGTTTAACACAACGTTGAAGCTGGGATTCTGTCAGTCAGAGTAAAAGCAAAAAGAACACAAAAAAGACAAAAGAACATGACAAGGACAGAGAATACTGTCCAAACCCAGAGCTCAAATCAATGAGTTGAACAGTCTGAAAAATATTTATAACTATGGATGGAATAAACTGTCATATGGTGTCCCATCTGTCATTAACTCCTCTGGTTTTTCTCTTCGCTTGTCTCCAGTTTTGCTTGAAAAATTAAACTAAAATCTAATTAGATTTCTCAATTTTTGGCCTGATAATAAACCTTGGAAACATAATTTATATCAACGCGTGTCTTTTTTTTAATGATGATGTTGGCTCAGCTTGTGTCTTGTTCTTTGCAGCATGTTTGAAACTATTTTATTATTTTAGTTTCACTTCTTTTTATTCTTATTTGGCTTCTATGTAGTTATTTGCTTTGCTTCCACCTTAGCAGTTCGTTTTAGGATCAGCTTTGTCTATCTGTCATTTGCAAAAACTGTATTAGAGACAAATTTGAAAGTAGTTTGTAAATGTGGTACCGAAAGTTTCTAAACATTTCAGAAACAGTATCATTTAGCTTGTTTAAAATTCCTCCTCATCACCAGCTTGAGCTCAAAGATGCAGCAGTGCTCTGCCTCTATAACATTTGTTTCTCATCTACTCAGACCTAATCTGCATCTTCTTGTGTTGGCAAATGAAAAAAAAAATAAAAAAAAAATAATAAATCACTGTGTGCATTATGCCTGGTATTAGTTCAATGTCAATTTGTCTAAATTCCAAATAAACCAAAACACAGACTGAGTTTTGAAAAAAAAAACATACATTATCTTGCAATAATTCT
This sequence comes from Anablepsoides cearensis, assembly GCA_032275365.1. Lineage (NCBI taxonomy): Eukaryota > Metazoa > Chordata > Actinopteri > Cyprinodontiformes > Rivulidae > Anablepsoides > Anablepsoides cearensis. The sequence goes on from JAUBOC010000002.1 coordinate 17,016,453, forward strand.
TCAAGGCTTAACACAAAAGAGGAATACATTTATTTTTATTATTACTTTTATCCTGAGATCTGAATAGTTCGTTTACAGTGATGCACAGCATTATTTAAAAAGGAGGTCAAAATCATTTTCTTCAAGCAACCTTCCACGAACGCAGCAAATACAAATCAACCTTAGGGGCTTGACACTTTATTCCGTACAAAAGAGGCTCTAAGGTTTCTGAAAAAGCCTCTGTCACCTCTAATCACTGCCGTTTTCTGCAGGCACTGTGAGCTTCTTATGCATAGTCGGTTCAGATGATCATCTTGCCCATTGTTGCTGTCGGTGGCGCTGAAATGACAGCGTTATTATTGTCCCTTTGCACATGGGGGTGACATTGCCCCGTTCCCATCCGGCCTGATGTGATGGGAGCTTTAAGAGGAGGCTGCCGAGGCAGCGAAGATTGCTCTAATCTTCTCTCTGGTTCAAAACACAGTTAGAACTCATGGTTTCCCCTCTATGCATGCTGTCTCCCTGGGGGGGGGGGGGGGGGGGGGGGGGGGGGGGGGGGGGGGGGGG
>JAUBOC010000002.1:17029920-17041100 GCA_032275365.1 Anablepsoides cearensis
TCTGAAGCCATTGTATGGGACTGGTACTGGCTAATAACGTCCATTTAATGGATGATACCATCCGAAGCGGGTGCAGCGTGCCCATTCTCACTCTCAATCCGTCACATACTGACGCTTTTCCAAGGTTCCCTCTGCATCCGGTTTTGACGCGTCGGGTACCCCCTTCGCGTTAGTTATTCACGAGTTGGGGCAGAATCCGTTGTCATAATTTCAGAAAGTGTATAAAATGCACAAATCTAACCGCCCCAAAGCCTAAAATTACCTTTATTCACTTTAGACATTCTGTCCCTGACCCTAGTACCTAAAATTAACCATTCCCTGATCCCTAATATTAACCACGGACCCCAAACTCAAAGACCCTTATATTTTGCGTCCCGATGCGTCAAAACCGAACGCCCAGGGAACCCGGAAATGCCTGGTGTGTCAATAACTGACGCGAAGGAGTTACCCGGCACGTCAAAATAAGACGCAGAGGGAACCTTGGAAAACCGTCAGTATTGGATGAGTTGGGAGTGAGAATGTGTTAGAACTAATGCTTGTTTGTAGCAAATAGCACCCAATATTCTCCAATAGGCACAATTTTTTTTAAAGTGACATTCATATTTGTACAGTGCCCATCTGGTGACATTGAACAAAGAAGTTGCCATGAGATCATTTTGAGAAGCATGCAGGCTATAGCCTGGCAGACACTGGAGTCAAATTTTGGATAATGGTGCCAAATGTTGCACCTAAAAATTAGAACATTTTAAATCTGGCTTCAAATTTATACAAAAAAATCAGAATAAGAAGACAGAGACATTTCATTTGATTTGTGCAGTAATACTTTATGCATATATTGATAAATCCCAGTTTTCTGTGTAAATGACAAGAGCATGCACTGAACTTTAATTAGCATTAATCAACATAATAGAATTTTCTCAGAAACTGTATAATCACTTGACAAAAAAATATGGTGAATAAAGTACTGAAAAAGAACTGGGAATATACCCTGAGCTCTCTGGAGAAAAAAAAATAAAACACTAGTGCTGTTATGGCCTTCCATAAAATGAATAAAAAAGACTTCATGACACCATTTAATACCATTACTTCCTTCCAGAGAACAGTGGAAGCAATGTAAAACTGCTGGGAAAATGGTGCACTAAAGCCGGCACAGAGAGAAAAAAAAAACAAGGTCTGAGCGGAAGTCTGGAGGCATTTTCTCTCCAATGGCTGCCTCATTAGGGATGTGTCACTTCCTGGCCATGATCCAAATTAAGACAGTGGCATTACGCTCAGTGCTGCAAACAGCTGCTGAGCTGGATGGTGCAAAGGAACAGACCTCACTGGACTGTGAGGTGACTTCATTAATCATTTCCTTCCTGATTTATTTGGGACTCAGAGTCAGAGTTTTCTGTTCAAATCTTACAATATAATATACATGACAAAAGTAAACTGATAAGAAGATTTTATTACTAGAGCATCGGTGATTAGAGCAAGAAAAGCATTGATTTCACTGACAGCTTCTGTATAAAACTAAAATAAGTCTTGAGTGACAAACTCAAACATGAAAAGTCCCATCCTCTGGTGTCTACTCCTGTTAGGAACAGAAACATATTGATGCACAGCTGCAAACTGTCCCATCGATAACAACACAAAAACAAAACAAAACAAAAAAAATCATTAGAAAACATACAGTCCTGTGGACCTCAGGTCTGAGAATCATGGATAATAACTATGACTGAACATCTTTCAAAGTCATCTCTGCCTTGTTTATCTGAGCCTGAAGAGAAGTGAAGCGGTGTCACTCTCACTAGAAAATGAAAACTGACTAAAACACTTGACTATCATTGCCAATAAACAGTGTCTTCCGACATGGACTGAATTCTTTTTTTTTTTTTTTTAACATTTTTTATGTTTTCATCTTCAAGCATTGCTTTTATGGCCTTATTTCTCTGTCTGGAGAACTCATTCGTTCTCTGAATACAGGAACCTTTTTCTGTTTTTATCTTGTAAATCACATAACTAAACAACTTCCTCCTTTACAAGCTCCCTTTGTTTTAAAGGTTAATGTGTGTTTTCTCGGATAACTTGTTGTGGAAAAATATCATTAATGGGAGTCGAAAAGCAAAACAAAACAATCAATGCATGTGCCATGCGAGTGTGTTAGTGGCACTCATTATCTCCGTGGTTGTTGATAATTACCATCAGAGCTCCTGGGAAGAAATAACTGGAATAAAAACATTAAAAAAACATAATTAACAATAGAGAACCTCGTTTGCCATGGCTAAAATATACTTCCAGTTGCACCAGACAGCTGCATTCTGTACTTTAAATTAGTTTTAGTATTTTTTTTTCAATTTTGATTAGAGTTCTGTGCATAATTCTCCTGTCATTTCTTTTTTTAAACTTGTAAAGTAGTCTGATTCCTGCACATTGCATAAAAAATATATATATTTCATAGTGATGCTTCCTTGTGTTTTACAAAACCAACATCCAGGCACAGAGAAAAGTTGATGAACAGAATACACACTTTAGAGTTGGGGCCTGCTTATCATATCCAAACAATCTGAGGACACATTCAGGAGCTGCAATTTTCAGAAATGAAGATATAGTTAAAAAAAAAACAATTCACCAAAGTAAAAATTTTAAATGAGCATGTGACAACATGTAAACAGTTATGCTGTTAAAGATACTCCGAATACCATATCGTTTTGTGTTTAGCTCTAAAGACATTTTGACTTGCTCTACAGCTAGATAAAAAAAAAAAATGTCATGCTGAAAAAAACCTAAGAATTATCCATTAAGTCTGGTCGTTCAGTTCAATGCCTTTAATGTGAACTACAAGCAGCTCTGGTGCGGCTGTAGCTGTGAACAGCAAAGCTGATAATGCTGAATGAAAAATGGAACAGTGGATTACATGCATGCATCGTTTCCTTTTAATCCCTCGTGTGAGTTGAGGTAATTTGAATCCTGTGCAAAAACTGCCGACTCGGTCACTAAGTGTAACAACAGCCACCGAGAAGTAATTAAAGGATGCAAATCCCCCAACCTGCCACTGCAAACATGAGTTGTTTCGTAAACAGCAGCACATTTAATGAAAATCTCTTTTTTTAAGGTCAAAAAGAATGAGTTAAAAGCAATAAAGTTAACAAATAGATTTTGCAGATGTAATGGTTTGGTGTATTTATATCTTTTGAATGCATCTTTTTGTTTTTTTAAGTGCCAGTTACTAACATATATCATAAATTTAAAAGAAAAAAAAAAAACATACAGATTTTTTACTCTGTCTGACGTATATTTTCCCCATAAATATATCCATTATTCATGGAAGCCTAAATTGGGGCAGAGAAGAAAGCTCCTGCTTTCTTGAAACGAGTAGCACTGTGTTTCCATGCTACTCTTAACTAACTAGGTGCATTCCCTCAGGTTTTAAAGAAACACTTTGGTGCGATAAGAAAAAGTGCAGCAGACATACTTGCACAGCAAAAGTTGGAATGAGAAACTTTCTTTCCACAGAGAAATACTAGATTTTCTAAATTAGAGTACAATGAAGCAGCTTCATGCACCTTCTGAGGAGAGTCGCCTGTGGGATAAGAGAGCTGGAGCAACTTTTTGTTTCCCACTCCTCTGACAGAAAGCTTGCAACAGCCGCACTAACAAGCTGACTTGTTTACCAGCCCTGAGGAAGGCCTTCTCAAAGCGCAGAGAGAACAATTTAGTCCCAAAGCTTGGCCCGTGAACGCACAGTTGACTGCAAGGCATCTAATGTAGCATATCAAATACAGGCAGGACCCAGGGGGAGAGGAGTCGGCTTGCTGCCACTTTAGGCACCTGTCCAAATGCCTGGCACAAACTCAGACAGTTTAGAGTGCTCCTCATATGTTGGGAGAAGATAAATGATGCCAAGAAACAACTTGCACCAGAGATGAAAACGCCAACACACTCCAGGGAAATTCAACTTATATATGAATTCCTGCTTTAAAAAAAGAAAATGCTGTTTCATAAATATTTTACAATGTCCAAATATCAGCTCATTAAATTTACCATGTTTAAGTTTCTCCACTTATGTGCATGTTCACACTTATAACTTGAGTTAAATACCGTAGTCCCAACCTTTTCTAGCCTAACTTTTATTCATTTTTTTTATTTAGTGTCTAATTTTGCATGTATCTGGGTTAAAGGGTTAAAGAAACTTTCTTTTAGTTTTTGACTTTTTTGATTATTTTTGTTGCAATACTTGAGTGGGTTGGCATCTTGCAAGTTTGGAGGCTGGCTCCACCTTCTAGACTCCTCTGGATGTTACCCAACATGTTACAATGGGAGTGTGAGAAGAATTCAGATTGGGGACACAAAGGCAGGTGAGCTGCAGATGCAGAAAAAAATATATATAAGAGCTGAGCAGTGATAAATAAAACAAACCAAGTGAACTGAAATAAAGTAGATAAATACATAAAAAATCCAACTAAAATAAGGAAAAATACGACTTCATGAAAAAAAAAAAATCAAGTATGTTGATCCATGTGCTTTGATGCAAAACCTGAGAGATGACTAAAAATGTGTAGGGCTGTATATTTTGAAGGATGTGTGAAAAATTGTGCTAAAACATGAAAAATGTCTTTGGCCTAAATAATTAACTTAGTGTTCACATAGCTTCCATGAGGGGCTCCGGCAAACCCATAAATATACATGGTCCTGTCAATGTGTGTGTAAGTTTATAAATTATAAGAGGAATGATGAATGTTTGGAGGTTAAACCTAAAAATGTAATATTTAGTGATCAAATAGATTGAAAGGGCTTTGAAGTCAAAGCACAGATGATAAGTTGAGTCTGGCAAAGTTCACACCTTCACACTGATGCTGTCAGCTGTTTGAATCTAAAGGTCAACAGATCCTATCTTGAAGAAAAATGAGGGAAAAGGATGCACGTCTTATAAAATTGACTTCCAATTTACTCATACAGCTGTTAGAAGTCATTTCTGTGTTTGAAAGATGTTTAGCAGTAATGACTTGTGTAATAATACACTGCAGACAGGTGTTTCACTGATTACACTCAGAATAAATCTTAAGATCTATTCATTTATTTTATAAGAAACTAAGTGGAGAGTACGATGGAGTATTAGGGTCACACAAGATTTTTTTTTTCATTTTTTTATTACCAGAATAAAGTCATAATATTACAACATTAAAGTCACAATGTTACGAGAATAAAGTCGTATGAAAGTAAAGTCATAATATTATGAGAATAAAGTTGTAATATTACAGGAAGCTTTACACAAAACAGCAGTCTTACCACTGCATTAAAATGAGGAATGTTGAGCAACTTGTGAAGTTCTTAAAAATAGGCTACTTAATCTTATAGCATATAGAGGCATCAAATTATCAGGACTTTGAAATGATTGTGCAAACGACTACATGATAAACTGAAACCTTAGTAATGGCTGCATTGACAGATTTATTCATCATGTAATTTGGATGAAAGCATTAGCAGTGAACAAAAAGTCACTGTAGACTACTTCATAAACACAGATACACGCATGGCTGTCCACAGCAGGTGGAAAACGAGGAGGAAATTGGTAAAAAAAAAAAAAAATCAGGAACAGAAAATGGACATGTCATGTAAGATTATGACTTTATTCTTGTAATATTCTGACGTTTATCTCGTAATATTAAGACTTTATTCTCATAATATTACAGTTTTTTATCTCGTAATATTACGACTTTATTCTCATGATATTACGATTATTTATCCCGTAATATTACGACTTTATTCTTGTAATATTAACGTTTTTATCTCGTAATGTTACAGTTTTTATCCCGTAACATTAGGACTTTATTCTCTTAATGTTACAGTTTTTATCTCGTATTACAACTTTATTCTCGCAATGTTAGAGATTTTATCTCGTAATATTACCACTTTATTCTCATAATATTACAGTTTTTATCTCGTAATATTACCACTTTATTCTCATAATATTACAGTTTTTATCTCGTAATATTACGACTTTATTCTCATAATATTACAGTTTTTATCTCGTAATATTACGACTTTATTCTCATAATATTATAGTTTTTATCTCGTAATATTACGACTTTATTCTCATAATATTACAGTTTTTATCTCGTAATATTACCACTTTATTCTCATAATATTACAGTTTTTATCGCGTAATATTCCCACTTTATTCTCATAATATTACAGTTTTTATCTCGTAATATTACGACTTTATTCTCATGATATTACGATTATTTATCCCATAATATTACAACTTTATTCTTGTAATATTGCAGTTTTTATCTCGTAATATTACAATTTTTATCTTGTAATATTACAAATTTATTCTCGTAATATTACAGTTTTTATCTCGTAATATTACGACTTTATTCTCATAATATTACAGGTTTTATCTCGTAAAATTACAACTTTATTCTTGTAATATTACAACTTTATTCTTGTTATATTACAATTTTTATCTTCTAATATTATGACTTTATTTTCTTAATATTACAACTTTGATCTCGTAATATTACAACTTTATTCTCGTAATAATAAAATAAAAATCTCATTGTGTGGCCATAATACTCCGTTGTAGGAGAGGCAGAATGTAGCAGAGAAAAAAAAAGTCATTTTTTAAAAGTCTCTCTGGCTATATTATTAAATAAAAACCTCTGCCACTAGTTTGGAACTTTAGGTTCTTAAAGTGACGGAACTAGATTTTTTCTTTTGAAAGTTTTGTCAGATTTTGATGCTGTTTTTATTTATTTTTGTGGGTCTTTTTGTCTGCTGCAGCTCAATTAGTTTAAAATCCAGTGATTCACTCACAGAATATTTCTTTTCTTTTCATCCAAATGTTCCTGCTTTGCCTTTTTGTGTTTTGGGCCAAGTCTGCAGTGTGAAGTACCACACTTGTTGTTTGTGGTTGAATTTATTGCATCATTTTTATCCTGTTTATTAATTTTATTATCAATTAAAAATCAGTAACTGCCATGCCAATCACACCATCTTTATATGATTTATTGATGATTTTGTAGCTAAACCATGTCTTCAAATTTCCTTCGTATTGTCATACTTTCAGAATTTCACTTATGCACTGAAGTCTCTTCCAGGACTGTCTGGGGTTTAAAACACATTAAAGTCATTTTAGTCTTTTGATGGTGTACACTTTGTTATAACCCCACTGTATTTCCTCTTTGAAGTCTGCTGTTTGTTGCAGACCTCAATATTATGTCTGCTACCAAAAAGTGTTGGGTTTTTTATGACAGTTCATTAAGGTAAATTCCAGAAGGGTGAAGTATTTAACAGTTTTAAATAAAATCTAAAAATTAACTTTTCGCTGTTTTTAGCTTCAAATCTTTGCAGTTTTATGAGTGAAATTTGATGGTATTAGTAGGTTAGACTCAGTGTAGAACAAGGCAGCTCGTGGCAGATTAGAAATTAATACAGGATCAACAATGAGCATGACCTCAGCTAAATCTGAAACTCCTCAGCTGATTTGAGCTCAGCTGCACGAGTGCCAGTAATGATAAGCTCAACAGCTTTAACGTCAGGCCATCCTTTTCACGCGAGCCACTCCAATCAACGGGCATTCACTTTCAAGAGGCAAAGGAATAGTCACCTGCATCAAGGCTAACAACTTTCAGATAAAAAAAAAATGAAAAGAGAACAAAAGACCTGGCTTTAGAGAGCAGGTGAAATAGCTCTGATGATTATCAGTATCATATTGGATGCTAACTGAAGGCTGCTGAGAAAAAAATAAAAAATAAAATAACCTTTGCTGGCCTTTAAGTGCTCTCTCCAAAGAAGGAGTGATGGTAGATCGCAGCTCCAGGGCGCTGATGTGTCGAGATCCCCGCAGGTTTCCAGTCCTGAATGTAGGCCACATGGGACCAGCAGTCTAATTGATATGCAGGTGATGCATGAGCTCAGCGTCACAGAGAAAAAGGTTTGGCTGGCATGTGTGTGAAGCAGCGATGCAGTGGAAAGAACATTGCTCAATCATTCCCCAGCAGGTGCAGCAAGGCAGCAATGGGGAGCCTGAGAAGACTGTGACGGAAATCAAAGAATAAAGCAAATCGTAGAAAGTATGTTAGAGTCAAAAAGGCAGGAAATAAGATATGCAGACTTTCCTACTGTACAGTGCACAACTTTGAAAAAGGCAGGGAAAAGTCTTCAGCCTCGCACACTTACAAAAGTTGATCTACTTTTGAGAATGTCAAGTCAAATTTTATAATTGCTTGCAGTTACTTTTGCACACAGTTAAAAACATAAACCGTAGTTCTTAATAAGTACAAGTTTTTTATGCAGTCAGAAATTTTGGGATTGACTTAACTATGAATGTGTTGTGATAAACATTCATTTGGATACAGCTTTTTCTAAAAAAATAAATAAATAAATCACAAACTGCAGCCAGTTGTAAAGTCCCATTTGATTCATGAACACAAAAACCTTTGAAACATTGGCAGATTTGTGAATCAGAGAATGTAAAAAATGTAGTTTGTACCACAGAAAGGAGCTTTGCTGCCAGTTCTAGAATATTGAAACCAACAGTTGCTAAATTTATACAAAATCCAATACAAATTGATTGGATTCTAACAAAATGAGTGTATTTGGGTGTGATTATACTCACATGCAAAAGGTGGGCAAGTAGCATTTTTCTACTTTTTACTTTCACTTCACTACAATATAATGACAAAATTATACCTTTGTACACCACTACATTCCTCTAAGGCTTTAGTTACTAGTTACAATTGTTGGCTGTGTTTGTGTAATTTGTGTCTATTTACAGATACAATAGGTGAAGGTTTACTAGGCATATTTCAGAACTATTGTTCTGATTTTAACTTAAACTCATTTCATTTAAGACTTAAGTTAGAGCATTTTAGACTTGTAGTCTCTTTGTTTTATTAAAGGATTTCAACCAAATAAACTTTTTAAAATTGCTTTATAAAATAAGTGTTTCTAGTTTATTGGGAGAAATATTATTTTCAGTTTAGTGAACTAGTACAAATATTACAAATAACATTTAAAAAGCTCAGATTAGATTCAGAGCTCCTTAATGAGTCACTTACTACTCGTCTCTATCCAAAATATTTTGTCTTGTCCTTGAAGTGGCGACTGTAGAGACTAAATGATCTGATTGTTCTTGTAGCTGGACTATTATTGGGAATATATAGAATTCATTGGTGCAGGGTGTAGGCGTTGACCTTCCAACCACCACCATACCACTCCCCTCAGGCAGAAGGTTTCGGCCCGAACATCCCACCATTAGAACAGTTTTTTCTCTCTTGAATGTTTAGAATCACGTCACTCTATAACTCTGCCTTGGCCACTTTATCACTGGTTTTAAATTGCACAACCCTGACTTTATTGTTTTTCTGCTCACTTTTATCATTGGATCTAATTGCACTACTGGTGTACATATGTTTTGCATATTTTATTATATTTGTTCCTTTATCCTTTGTGTTTTCTTTATTTGTTATATTTTATAGTTATTGCACATTTACACCAAAGCAAATTCCTAGTACGTGAATCCTGTTCATTGACAATGGCAATAAAACTGATTCTGATCTGAACTAGACAGTTGCCAGTTCAAATCCCTGCCTGAGTGCATATGTCCCTGAGCAAAACACTTAACCCAACTTCCCAGTGTATAAATATGTTGGCGTGACTATTTGATAGTAGTGGACTGAAGGGGCCGAGGGTGCAGAATGGCCGCCACACTTCCATCACCGAGTGTGACTGAATAATGTGTGTTATTGTAAATAGTTTAATTGCTAAATAATCAATATTCAAGTATTTTTGTCAAAGTGTGACTCCCACCAATATTCTTGCTGCCTTAACTGTGAGCATTACCTTTTCAAACAAAATGCACACAGTGGTTTGAGTCATTTTGGGCAATTTTACTGGAACTGTATTTAACAAAAAAACAGAAATATGAAAAAAGAAAAAAAAAGTCACTTTGTAGAATGGTGGTCTGAGTTTATTTATTTAATAAACAGAAACATAGAAACTAACATGGAGCCTCCACAGCTTTCTGTCAAGATGTGTGCTAACAGCCAGACTGAATGGCCAACATATACTGTTTAAACATACAGATGCTATCTTTACCAGACAATGACTTCATTTCCAGGCTTTACTTGGTCAAGATAAAAACAACATTGATAAATTACAGTAGATCTTGTCCTGACTAAAACGTTCATATCTATTGATAAACAAAAGAACAGAGTAAAACACAATAAAGCTGATGTCATCGGGTCAGTGGAATATCTCATAACTTACTGACCTAAATAAGAACATATTATAAAGTATCTTTCCTTCACATTCCTGTTAAGTTTCTTTATCTGACTATTATTTTTTAGTTTCATTACACAGTGGTTGATGTATTTCATCTTTGTGGTAGCTTTTTGCCATTTTATTGAAATTTGCACAGTTTAGGGGGTTATTTTTTGTCTTTTTGGCATAGCTCAACAGCAAAGATGGTGACAGGTTAATCTGCACTTGACCCACATGTGCAGAGTTTGACATGTTACACAGCTCCTGCGATGAAAGCCTTCCCAGTTTCCATCGCTGCTCCTGGATGTCAGCCAAATTTTAGAACAGCTCCTGTCCTGCCTTGATGAGTTTAGAAAAATAGACTCAGCCAAAATGTGGAGCACTGTAAAATCATGTGACAAGAAACAAGAGGGGTGCCTGGCCTCTTTATTCTAATGTGAAGACAGAAGATTGGTTTATTATTAGGTTGTAACCCAAGCATGACTCAGTTATAGCTTTACTAACTTCTGAGATTAGTAAAAAGCAAAAATCTGACCTTGAGCTAAGTTAAGAACGGGTCTAAATTTGAATGTGCCCTCACAGATTATGTTCACTCAGCCTGTTTAAGGTGGGGCCATCGAGCTTCAGTGTTTGTAAAGTATGGGGGAGGGATGAGGTTTTAAAGATGTGGAGGTGGTAGCAGAGCAAAGTCAACATTGGACAGCTGGCATGGTGGAAATATGTGACAATAGACACCAACACTGTCACTCAATAGCACTTTGATTCTGCAAAATCACAAATCATAGAAGAAGCATAGTGCGGCTCCACCTCTAAGGATCAACAGGAGCAACGGTGGAGTAACAAGGCAACTTCTATGTCAGGGCTATTCAACTAAATTGCTCCGGGGGCCACAGTTACTGCAGGCCAACAGCTGAGGGGCCGAACATCCAGCA
>JAUBOC010000002.1:17072660-17085956 GCA_032275365.1 Anablepsoides cearensis
TATATATATATATAAAAGCGGCTGCATTTTTGGCCTCTGTTAAAAAAATAAAATAAAGTCTGATCTCCCTCCCACCACAGTACTCAGGTCCTTTCTGTGTGTTTAGAAACTTAGATTATGTGTAAATAAGCCTATAGTGTAAAGTCAGAACTACTGCTGGACTATTTTGTTTGAATGTGGAATTGCATGATTTTTCTGTAGTAAATTTCCTCCAGAAACATACATAATGAAAACAGCAGCTGACAATATGTTACAAAAACTTATTCAGATAACTGTTCATAATACCATTTATTTTAAAGTTGTCTAACTCCACATGTTGAGAGGTCAGTAAAGGTTGATGGGTCAGCGATAACAGCTTTCTCTTTTGTGCTGAAACATAAGAAGATTATTTCCGTCAATCCCTGTCCATACTTACTTATTCTGTCATTTCAGCTAAGGATTATTCTGATCTGCTTAAAGCAAATAGGATTTCAGAAACTGCACACTTTAAGTTGCAACAACATGCAAAATGTCACTTTGGCTATATGGCGTTGTAATGAATTCTGAGTCTGAACATTTCCACGAATTACAATTTGTGGAAGCTAGATGGAAATGGCTCATGACTATTTTTAAAATCATCAGATGTACTTCACTTTTTTTTTTTTGCAAATACACCTCCAGAATTTTTTTTTTTTTTTTTTTTAAATCTTCCGGAACTTCAAGAAATTCTGCACCTTTGAAGGCAATCTTTTTACATTTAGCTTTTTAAGTGGAAAACTGCTCCAAGCTGTCTTGGCGTTCTTCCTGCTGTCCCCAAGTCCAAAGAAGTAGACAAATAAGAAGCAGCAACTCAGGGGTTACATCGGTATTTGTTTCCTTCTTGATTGTTAATCCCTTAAACATCTGCTTTTCATAACTCTCAGTGGCCTAAGCTATGGCTCCAACTAATTACAGCATGTTGAGAAAGTGCAGCCAATGATGAGTCAAGCAGGTGTGCAGCTGGAGGGTCCTGCTAACCAGGATTTCACACCACAATTGAATTAATTCACTCTGTAATTGGGTGACCGAGGAAATACCCTGAGGAAGTTTGAGCTTAGAATGAAAAGCTATATGTATGCTTTTTAGCATTCAGATCCAATTTTCTAACTATAATGCAATCACTTACTGCTTACTGCAATCACTTTCCTCATTTGGTTAACTTTGTGATTAAATTGGGATGTAAATGGTGTATTTCAGAAATCATGCTAAAACTTCTGCTGATCAGAATGTCATATTATGATAAAAAAAAAAATCTGTGGTACAGACAGATGTAACCTTTTTGTGTTTGGACGCCCTCTTTAAAATGAAAATGGCAGTTTTTAATTATGTTGCAAATTTTAATTTATTGCATTGACTTTGGATCAAACTGTGAACTGAGGAGTACCCAAACGTTTCAATGTTTTTTCCACAGAATAAAAGCTGCAGAATATAGTGACTGCAACAATTGCCATTTCAAATCAAACATTGCTAATTACCCAATCCATAGTGGACCAATATAGTTTTATTTTCCATTTTTGTAAGTGTTGTGTATCTCTTTGTAACAGCCAGTTTTGCAGCTATGAGAGTAAATGCATTCCTTTTTAGCTCAGTGAAAAGGGATGATATGAGGCCAATCGGTTTAATGTGCATGGTGAGGGATACTGTGAGAAGGTCAGGTCAAATATTCAGTTGGGACAGTAAAGACCACTTTGTGCTGTACCCCTACATTGGCCGCCATGATTACAGAACGGGCCTCAGAAGAGTTCTGGATCAAACTGTCACCAGTGACTAAGAGCTGACAACTGCTATTGTTTAACAAAAGGTGTTAAAATTCACATAATTTTAGTTATTTGGTAGAAATCTTCCACTTGGCTGTCCACATTAAAATGGAACAGAAGTGCTGAAAAGACTGAACAAGACATGTTCCTTCTCTAATGACTCAACAGCAATACAAGTCAGACATATTTCACATATTTATACATTTTAAATAGAAATCATCATGTCTGGTTACTGAGGTGAGAAGTCTTTGGCCATTGAGTGAAAAAATGCTGAAGACTTACTCTTTTTAAAAGAGATTGTTGAATTTTCTGTCACTTTACAAATGACAGTGCCTATCTGCTGAAAACTTAATTTTAGTGTAATAACTTCACCGTTTTGTTCAGATCATTGTATTTAACTTGTTTTATGCCTAAAACTAAAATAGTCACTTTAAAATAAACAGTCAACAAACACATTCAAATAAAAAAATATATATTTATATTAATAAAACAACAGCAAAATTGCTTTGAATAAACAAATAGTTTTTCACATTCTTCAAAGCCAGTCTCATTGCAAAATGTGAGACAGTAACCAAACCCAATCCATGCAAAAAAAAAAAAAAAAAAGGAAATTTTATAACTGTTGCTTTTATTACCATGGATAAGCAAAACAGGGCCTGGCAAGAAATTTACAACAATAAACATCACAAATTCAAAAATAAACTAGTTCATTTTTTTTTCCCTTTCATAAGAATTTAGTTTCCGAACATGAATTTTTCTCTTTGAAAAAAAGTCAAAGTTTCAATTCTTCCTTCCCTGCAAAAAAAATCTATTGCATAAAGAAAGAAAAAGTTCTTCACTCGCTGTTTTCGCTTCCGAAAAAAAAAATCATCTCTTGCACAGAATCGTGTATTGTACATGTTTATAAATATTGCAGAGTTTGTATGAATCATATGTTGTGGTAATAAGTTGTTGTCTGAAAGGCACAGCAGTGTCTGAGAGCAGACAGGTTTCCTCTCTGCATTGTCATCCTCGATGGCATCATGTGAAGCATTGTGTGGAAAATTGCCTGCACTGCGGCTGAGCGGCGAGTGTATTGTCATGGTGCACGCTTCTACAAAAGATGGAAAATGAGTTCCAGTGTTGTTGAACAAAATATGGAATGACTTACACGGGGATGTGAGGGTTGTATGTAGCAGAGACTTGGCTGACAGATTTCTGAACGCTGTAGATGAAGGTCTGTCCTTTGGCTCCTTCAGAGAAGGACTTTCATCATATTTCTTTTTGGTGTCTACTGTAGCTCTCAGTTTTGTCATAAACACTTGGATGATTTTAGTTCTACTTCTGAAAGTTTGGTGTCTACACTGATCAGCAAAATGTTATATGAAAGAACAGAAATTTTACAACTGCTATTGTTTTTCAGTCCCCCCGAGTTTCCTAAAACTCATCTGTCACTTTTGGCTTCACTTTCTAAACCCAAGCAATTATGTAAATCTGTCAGAAAAGCTCTGTTGTGGCCTTGCTTGACTGGTTAGATTTTCTTCATGCATCCAAGCAAACTAATCATTTGTTTCGCTTTATGTTTCCCATCAGTTCACAAACTGGGATAAATAAGTCAGTGCTGAAGATGTAGACATTCAGACCTGCCAGCACGTAACATGTCACATTATTATACTGGTAAACCAGAGGTTTTGAAGTGTATGCATCTCAAAACGCAGATGCTGTGTTGGTTCATTAAAGTGCAGAGATGGAAACTGGCTGACTATAACGATGAATGGAGATAAAGGGGTGTGGCTGTTCTTAAAAGCTTTCAGCCCACATTGATCATCCTGTTTTCTAAAACAGCTTAGCCACTTAGTGTCAGATAAAATGAGTCAATAAAGCAGAGGAGATTACAAGGTGTAACAATGCCTTATAATTAAATGTGTCCTATCATATAAGTCAGAATCTTGATTCATCAGGTAAGGGATGAGACATTTGTGGTTAGTTTGTAGCTGTGTTGAGTCATCTGTTTGTGGTTTTAATTTAAGATAACAGATGATGTATCTTACGTTGTACAAAACTGTACCAAACTGACTTGCTGATTTAGGAGTTTCAGATCAGGAAGTTTAAAGTACCCGTGGCATGCATATCCTTCATATACAATAAGTCAGAAAGCATCTTTATACTTGGATTTGGCTCAGCCCAAGTGAAGCAGGAAATGACGTCAAAGTGGAAATCATTAACGAAAAATGAACTCTGGTCTTTGTTTATTAAAACAATATAATTTAAACTTTAACTCTTACTCATCTGTGTTTGACAGTGACTCTAAAGAAACATCAGATGCTTCTCTACAGTCTGTGTTGTTTGCTGTTGTAACAATGCTGTTTACATGCAGACATTCCTCTTTGACATCACTTCCTGGTTTTTCACATGCAAATATCTCAACAACTGCTCATCTTATCGGCGTGAAATTTGTTATGCAACATGTTATCAATGTTACGTTTCTAAAAATGCATTCAGGTTTATTACAAAAATTTAATGTCAGAGGCACTTTAAAGACTGAGAAACCTTTGAAGCAGTGATTTGTGTTCTCTGTAGGAGTAGCAAACATATCCAGTGATACAAGTAACTGCTTCATTTACAATAAATTTAACATTATTTAAATGCTAAATTGATGTGAAAATATTTTGACATAATTTGAAAAAAAATAACTGCTATGTGAGACAAATGTGCAAGTCTAGCTCTCTATGCTTGCACCCAATAATCTCTCTGTCTTGAATTTCCATTGTGGACTAGAAAAAAGCAGCTGAGCTTCCTCTTACGTCATCATTTGATTTGGTTTTCAAAGCCTAAGGCAACATCTTAACCTCACTGGTTTGCTGACACATCCCCGGTGTATGGCATGAAAGGTGCAGAAAAGAGGTTAGGATCAGGACAATGTGTTTGTTCAGGGTATCTCAAAAGACACAGCAGTTCCCTGAGGACAGAATATCCCATCCCAGCAGGGAATACTGATAGCCTGTCTGACATACCTGACCTCACCACAACCCCAAACTAATGAAATTGCTGGTTGTTTGATCAGCTCCAGGGGTACAGCGTGACTGATATGAAATTGGTAGGATGAGGGGTGTTTTGTGAATTGGGGTAAACAATTGGCATTCCTCTGTAGAAAAGTGGACATACTTTTTCTTTCTATGTTTGTACTAGAGTCAACAACTCTTCCTCTACAGCGTCTATTACAAACATATTACTGATAAAAAAACTAATAGTGACCTTTGAGGCTCAATGGCTGTACAGAATCTGCAGGGCTATCTTGTCTTTATGAAGACTCAGTCTATTATGCTTGCATTACCCTTACCCCTAGATTTTCGGTGTTAAGCCCAAGTCACCAGGTAAAGTGACTGAATTGTTACCAAATGGGATACTGTTTTAAAAATGTCAAAAGTTTATGCCAACTGTATTCACAAATATAAGCAGCAGTTTTTACCTGTAGTTTCCATTGTTGGTGGTGATTTTTATTGATCACAGTCCAGATTTGCTGTAGGCACTTTCCTCCAAATAAATTATAATCTTACCTGTTGAGCAAACAAATATGTTTTTAAGCTTAGTTGGTGTGCCTTAGGGGTCATCCTTATCTTTTTTATCTTCTACTTGATCAGTACTGTATATCCAGAGTCATGTTTGGTAATATTCAAAAGCCTTGTTGTATTACCTCTATGTTTCCCCTGCTTTGACACACTTGATTCAGATGAATGCAGTTCAACAAAAGCCTGGTTATCAGTTATCAATTAAAATCAGCTGTGTTGAACCAGAAAAACCTCTAAAACGGAGGTTCTCAAACTGGGGTCCCAAGACCCCCTGGGGTCTGCGAGGGGTATCTTGAGAGTCCTCAAAAAATTTACTAAAATGTTAATTTGTTTTATTTTTAAAAATGCATGGGAACAATGAATTAATAAAACTAAACAAAAATAAATATTCCCATGGCATTTATGGGTTAAAATTACAATAAATGTTCTTGTAAAACAGCATGGAGTTTATGAGGAGGTCCGTGGAATGTTTTTGCACTTGTAAGGGGTCCTCAGACCCAGAAAGTTTGAGAACCCCTGCTCTAAAACATGCAGGGCAGTGTGCATTGAGGACCAGGGTTGAAAAACACTGACCTAGGTTGACTGTATGTAGGTGTGTTTATGACCATCTGTTTTTAACAATGGTAATAAAACAGGGGTTCATGAACAATATAAGCAGAACTTGCAGGAGAAAAATAACATGAGAAGCAGGTAGAGAAGTGGTACAGGACGCCTCCATAGACCAAAAAAAGGAGGCTGCTAAAGAAAGAAAAACAATGGCAGACAGAGGCTCTTGGCATAGATGATGCCGGTCTATGGCAAGCACCCAAAAGAATTTAGGGCGTATAGACAATGACGAATGCAAGACAGAATGCTAACCTGACTTAAAACAAATTATGCATACTTCTTCTTGTCCTGGGCTTGACTTTGTGATATACTGCAGGTTTCATCACCCTCTCTCACCCTGCTGTCACCAAAACAGGTGAGCAGAGAGTTAAGGCGACTACAGCCAGTTAAGCATCAGGCCCTGACAAGGTGACAAGTTACTGCAGCACTTTTAACCTGAACCTAAAACTACAGAGGGTCCTCGTAATGAGGACTTTGAATAGTTTTGCCTTCATCTCCTCAGTTCTCAAGTATACCATACCCGGGATCCAATTTACTTTTTTCTTTTATCAAGCAAAGCTGTGCACAGAGGGCCATCCTTCAGTATGATCCTGCTGAAAGCTTGACTTTTTTTCCTGAGATCTGTAAAGTGTTTGTCTGTCTGCCTGTTTCAAGTGTCAGCAGTAGGTGCTTGAAAACTGTATGAATTCTACTTTTCTGCAGTCTGAAGTGATGGTCAGTATTGTAAAAAGTAGGGCTTGAGACATTATTCTGTTGTTTTTTTGTTTGTTTGTTTTTTCCAGAAAAAGGCTGAGTAATAATTTTCAGACAGATAATGTGTTTAACTGAGTTTGTTTTGTTGTTTTCTTCAAAGGAAATGAACAAGGATCCAGACATTCAGGAGGAAGGCTTGGTGGAGAGTGGACAGGCAGGAGAGAGTGAAGTGAGCTCCTTTCCTGTTGGTGGAGATTAGTATGAGGAGAACGTTGCAGCCAGTTGCAGTGGCATCAAGTTAGATGAGAAATGTTTGAGAAATACATATTGGGATGAAACACTGGAAAATGTAAGCAAATATATGCAACTACACTAATGTGGAGATGAGATGACGACTTGTTTTGCAGTATGATGAGGAGAATGTTTGGACAAATAGATATGGATGGAATAAGATAACTGTACTTAAACGACTTCAATATTTTACTTGTGTCATGAAGATATGACTAAGATATCAGAGAATGTGCCATCACACCTAGATATTTACTGTAAAACAAAGAAAACCATCAGAATTAGGCCAGCATTAGGAGTAGTCCCATGCTGCCTTCATATTTTTTTGTCAGTTTTAAGCATTTTTATTCCCTTGAATAATTCAGCAATAGCAGAATTCACAAAAGCCAGAGGGAGTAATAAATGCAAGGTCTTCCAGCACCCACCTTCTTCAACAAACAGAATTCATCTAAACTTGCACCCTTGAGACCCTCTCACACAGAAATGCAGTGTGCACTGAAGAGCCCTTCGCCTCCATTCGTGTCCAGAAACTGACAGTGCATCTCAAGGTCAGGTCAGTCAAGGCTAGTCCTTCATCCCTGTGGGAGATTCTCTATGAAAATGTAAATGCAGGTCTCATGTAGTGATTATGATCCGATGTAATCTGTACAGCTATGGAAGGTCTAGCAGAAGCAGACACGCACCCTACTAAAGTAATCAACTAGATTTTATTTTATTATTTTTTAATTAAGGTGTCAGTGAGATGCAATCGAGATGACTGAAGTGTAGCTCAGTCTTTGTTCGTATAATCAAGCTTTGATGTAAAGAAAATGAAAAAAAAAAATCAAAAATTTATAAATTCAGCATGATTGCATGTCCTACTTGGTTTAAACACTTTGGAATTCCTGCATCAATAAATGTCAAGCTTAGAGATCAGAAGCAGCGGCTCTACTCCGAGCTCCCCCTTGGATGACGGAGTTCCTCACCCTATCTCTACAAAGGAAGGCCACTTCCTTTCGGACACTTGTACCTGAGATCTCACTCTTTCAGTCATGATCCACACCTCATGATCATAGGTAAAGGTTGAAACACAGACCGTTGCCTTTTGACCGACTAAAGTAACTCCCTCATCACTGAGGCTGAGGCTCCAATCCGTCAATCTATCTCCCGCTCCATCCTAGCATTAGTCATGAACAAAACACCCAAATACTTAAAATACTCTACTTGAGACCCTCCCCCAACCTGGAGGGAGCATTCCACCCTTTTTCCTGTCAAGAACCATGGCTTCAGCCTTAGAGGAACTGACTCTGAGCCCAGCTACTTCACACTCACAACTGCCTCAGTGCTCGCTGAAGGTCTTGGCCCGAAGACACCATCAGATCCACATTATATGTATAAATCAGAGACGAGGCTCTGTGGTCTCCCCCCACCACCACCACCACCACACACACAATGCCTTAAGGATTTTGAGGATTGAGGAGATCCTCAAAGTGTTCCATCCACTTCCGCCATTCAGCAATACACTCAGTCCGGGTCAGCAGATCCCAACCGAAACCAAGTATAGTCTGGGACATGGAACACATTCCTTTTCTGAGCCCCCAAACAGTTAGCCAGAACCTCCTTGAGGCCAACTTAAAGTCCTTCTCAATGGCCTCCCCAAATTCCTCCTATGGCTGAGTTTTTGCATCTGCAACCACTGAAGTCGCAGCCCTTCTGGCCACCTTATAACCATCAGCTGCTTCAGGAATCCTCAGAGAAATCCAAGTCCTTAAAGTCTCCTTAAACCTGACGGTCTCCACTGGACAGTTTAATCACTTTTTTTCTTTCCCTGTAAGGGAGCTGACATTAGAAATCCCTAATTTGCATAAAAAAGACTCATACAGCAATATATTTTATTGATAAAAATAATTATTGTTGGCAGCTAAAATGAACAGATTCTGTGGAACATTCATGGATGTTAATAATAAAATAGTAGCACAGTACAAAATATGAACAATCAAACTGTGTGCACTGGCTGTTGCTGTTTTGCTTTATCTCATAGATTTTTGGGGTTCATATTGTTCTTTCTGTTCAAGTGGCTTGCCTTTTTTATAATACCTTTATAGGATGTACAATGAAATAATATGTTATTCTGAGGATAATCTACCCCATGCCTATATTCTACGCTGTCACTTAGATATAGCAAGTTGGAGGAAAAACAACATTCTTATTTAAAAATAAAGAAGCAACTGTTTGGAGACTCATATAAACCTATGTGAAACACCCATGTATCATCTATAACCCCTTTTATTTGCTCTATCTTTGCAGGTTGGGATGGTTTCTGAATCCCATTTGTCATGGTTACACAGTGGACAAACTTACGAGAAAATATGTCAGTTTAATATGCATGGTTTTGGACAGGGGGGTCCAGATTACCTAAAAAATAAATAAAAAAAAAGTAAAATAAAAAGTGCTGCTATAAACTTCAGGCAAAATGCCCCCAGCTGAGACTTGAAATGGAAAGTTTCTAGCTGTGAGGCAACAAAGTAATCACTACACCACTGTTCTGCCCCAAAATACAACCTAAATTATTCACATTATAGTCCAAGAAAAAAAAAAAGTTACTGCTTTACAACTACTTCAATAATCGGAGTCATTCAGTGGCTCATCACAACCAGGTACCTGAAACTACAGAACAAAAATGTTTTTGTGTAATTAATTTTAAAGGTGAAATATATTATGATCTGTAACCTGTAAAATGAATTCAATTTACCTTATTTTCTTCCTTTTTTAATATGTTGTAGTTTGGAAAATATAGTTAAGAGAAAGTTATTTGATGGTCAAAAATTGCCTTTAATAAAACAAAAGTTGAATGCAAATGTATTAATTTACTTTCTTTTGAAGTAAATTTAGCTGCAATTTACATGATAGTTAAATAAAATGCTTCATATCATTTAACAAAACTAATTAAATTTTTGAGTAAATACGTTGTTTATAAAATGTTGATTATATATAATATAATAATTGCAACTTTTCCTTGCCACATTTTATGTTCTGTGGTGCTCTAATAAAGAAATGTCTTTCAACAGAGATATTTATAGATTTAAATTCTTAGGATGCGGTTGTTTGACATGCTGCCGGTCTGGGTTTTAGTCTGACATGGTTCAGTGCGGTTTTCCTCACACAGCTCATCCCATACATCGCTGCTCATTGCTCCCTGCTGCAGCCAGCCTCCCCATACAAAGCACACACAAAGAAGGTTCTGCCGCTGACAGACAGACACAGCTGGAAAAGGAATGTTTTGCCCGAGTGTGATGTTTGAGACTGAAAATTTCTAAAAAGTGCAGTAAAGTCTGTTGTACTGATTGGCCCCTGAGTTGGATCCTTTCAAACTCCCCATGAATGTGACAAATCACCTTCATGCATTTCTGAGAATCAGTTATAAGAAGAAAAAACAGCTACAATACAAGACAGGCTTTAATGCAGATGACTACAGATGATGCTCAATTGTTTGACTTGATGAGTTGATGTCATTTCAAAGTAAAGGCTTCCTTTTCTCCTCTGCCTTGACAATTCCACACCTTTGCCCCATTTTACTCTGCACAGAGATTATGCAGTAAAGAAGACTCCACTATATTGGGGATGATGAAGTTTAGGATTAATACTGGCTGACAGTGCATAGGCATCTCCTTTTTTTACTTCCCAGGAACTATATTTCTTAGTTTTGTGGGTGTCAGAAAAAGTCAGCTATGAGAAATCCTGTCAGCAAATAATGCTATTTCAAATAAAACATTTGTTTTAACTTTAGTCAAAAGGTGTAAGTTAAAAATATATTCATATTAAAAAATGTGTATTTTGTCCCACACACTTTCGACCGACATGACACTAATACCTAAAAAATCTGATGAAAATCACCTATTTTGCATAAATAGACTTTAGCTAGTTATTGATAGAGCTATAGCAAAGATTGGTTTAAAACAACAACCTTTAAAATGCTCCAATCAGACAACTTAGTTGTTAATTTGTGCATTTAATAACAAATTTAAACTAAATATGCATACAACCTCCCCTTTTTAAAACTCTTTCACAATTCTCTTATTATAAAACACTATATACTGACACAGAAAAGTTTTTAAATGTAATGTGTTAAATAAATGCATTAACGAAGCAGCTGTCAAAGTATTTTTTCTACTTAGGTCAACTTCACCACAATGAGACACCAATAAATGGGACCATGTTGTCAGGAAGCGGCGAGTAAGGGACTTAAAAATGCAGACTTGTACAAAAAGAGAGTGAAGAATGAACATTAATAGCAAAATAAATAGATAAATAAACAAACTAATAAATAAACAAACAAATAAATAAATAAATAGGCAACCCAAACTTGTTCTGGGTGCAACTTGTCATTTCCATCTATTGAGTGTCTGCACCAACAAGACAATGACAATAAATAACCAAATAAAAAAATAATGGCTCATATATTGAGGAGACAGCGCCAGACTCATCAGTTATATTTTTAAAGGCCACATTGTTTTGATACGAAACAAATGGGAGGGGGTAAAAAATGCAACGAGACATCTCTGATGTGTCCGGCAACATTTTTGTCTTTTCAAGCAAATGACTGGACGACATTTTGAAGCAGATTCTGCTTGTTTCTGGCAGGTGGAATAAAACGGAAAACAATACACAAAGCAGAATCTCTGAATATTTAAATTATCACCTGCCAACAGGTATTTGTCTTCATAATGCTTTTTAGCCTTATTATGGTCGGTTTCTATTCACATCAGCTGTGTTGTGAAGCGCCACCTGATGCTATTTTCAGCGAGAAATCTGAATGACTACAAAACATCCAATGCTTCTGCATTTGAGAAGAGTATCAGAGGACATCAGTTGTCACGGTAATGATGTATGTGACGTGGAATTTTCAGAGTGAAAAACCAGATGTGAAATCCACACAGTGCTGGGATAAGTTTTATCAGTGATTAGACAAGTCTGGGCCATAAGAAATAAAACATTATCTGAAGAAACGTCAATCGTAACCCCAGGAGATGTCATTAGAACATACAAAAATACACAAGAATGAGTTACTTTGTTTAAAATCCACATATCTGTTTGGAGCTATCATCATCATCCAAATAACGTTAAAACATCAACTGCAATATTAAACTGATTGGAATATTCCAACTTCGATAAAGAAAGACTATTTAAAAAACAGGCATTCAAAAACAGAGCAACAACAAATAATTGACATGCAGAGTTACTGGGAAAAGTCCCCTTCTAAAAAACCAATATAAAACTTTTGGATAACATTTTGAACTTTATGACTATAAGGGACCCTATTCAAAATAAATAAATAAACATAAAAAAACAACCTCATTAGTGTGGACTTCACCACACCAACAAAATATATGTGAACAAGTGTGTTTGTGTATGGAGCTGACCGTAGTTGTGTATTTGCTGCAGTTTTCTAATGAAACATTTTTCTCCATATATATATAAATAAATAAATAAATAAATAAATAAATAAATAAATAAATAAATAAATAAATAAATAAATAAATATTTTCATTTAGATGACAGCTAAACATTAGGTGATACACAAATGACAACAAAACAAACATTAGAGGTCTAGTGGTGATCTTTAGAAAATTGCTTTTTATTATGGATATGAGGTAGATGATGTTAGTGACATCCAAATAAAAACTAAGAATGTGACAGTTTGTTAAAACAAATTTGTTAATTTCCAACAGGCTAAAAATAAATAAATAAAAGGGCAAACAAACAACAACAGTTGTAAACCAGACATTATACACACTGAGGTGAGAAAATGACGGACACAGGACAGGTTGAGAAAACAATAATTACAGATTAAAGCAGAGGTTTTTTATGCAGTTGCAACTGTTTTTGAAACAGACTGAAGTCCACATCAGGGGTGACACAAACCTTCTCTACTTGTGGGTAAAAAAACTGAAGCATCTGGCAGCACGATGGCTCAGTGGTTAGCACCGACGCCTCACAGCAAGAAGGTTCGATCCCCGGTTCGGACCTGGGGTCTTTCTGTGTGGAGTTTGCATGTTCTCCTCGTGTTTGCATGGGTTTTCTCTGGGTACTCCGGTTTCCTAAACACATCTAAAAACATGTACAATAGGTTGCTTTCAGGCCCAGGCCTCCCTTGCAAATGAGCTCTGAGATCTCAATGGGATTTGCCTGGTTAAATAACGGTTAATAAAATGAAACTAGAAGCACTCAGAGAGTGCATACCTGCGTCTTATATAATGTTATAGCCTCGAATTAAAAGAAAAATTCCTGTATCCGCATTGTGATCCGGATCATAACCAAAAAGTAATGATCTGTTCCTTTGGCCAATACCCACATATGGTAAAAATTACATGACAATCTGTCCACAAGTTTCTCAGTTATTTTGTCAA